>OU015495.1:51053404-51513404 GCA_907164885.2 Dolomedes plantarius
TGTTGCTATGGACGTGACGATAAATTTATTTAAAGTACCGTAAACCGTGGCTACTTTGCTCCTAGATGGGTAACTTTGCACCATTGTTGAAAAAAGATTTCATCTCATCTAGCAGATAAACTAATGAATATTTAACAATATTTTCACTGTTATCTGATAGATAGCACCACCTCTCATAACATGAATGATAATTACTCATTTAGCAGCCATTTTGTGTAGAGTTTGCCAAGTGTATCTGTGCTGGTACTATTTTTAGTTAAAATCTTCATCTGAAAAAGTTGTATTTTGCTCCAAGTAAACGATTTTAGTTGAAGGTCAGTGTTGTCTATTTATATATAGAAACTAGTTGTCTTTGAAATCATAACGTTTAAATCTTGTTAAACTGAATATTTATTCATTTATGATCGATACTGTTTTTGAAGTTAGTTTTAGAGCCGATAGGGGGCTACTTTGCACCAACTCAAAAGTGGTGCAAAGAAGATGGAAGAGATGAATACATCTACACAGAATGAACTGACACATTCAAAATTCCAGCTTAAACCTATCAACAAACAGACTGATTCATTTGTAGTTGTAATGTACGAAAATGAATACTACCCAGGTGTCATTGAAAGCTTCAATGAGGATGGAGCGTTCGTGACTGTCATGACGAAGTCGTTAAATAACTGGAAGTGGCCTGTTAATAAAGATGCCCTTTTGTATAGATGGGAAGAAATAGTTGGAGGTATAAATCCCCCCAAATTATTTAGCGAATGAGCTGCTTTCTCAGTCCCAGAGCTGGCTGATGGCTATAGAAATTTTTAAATATTTGTTTTTATACTACAGAAATTTTAAAATTCTGATGCATCGAATATACAAGTGTTTCCTTTTAGTTTTGCCACAAAATAACAGCAAATTTTGTTGATGTCATATTCCTTTTTTAAATATTAAATACAATTAGTTGAACTTGTTATTTTAAAAATATTTTCTATGGTTTAAACCAAAATAATTCAAATCCTGTCAGTTTTCCACGATTCTATAAGGTGCCACAGTTAACTCGAATGAGGTTACTTTGCACCAGGTTAATTTTCTTGCTTCAAACAAATTATTATTTCATGTGGTGCAAAGTAAAACGCCCTTATGGTATACTTTGCACCACTTTTAAAAAACATTAAAAAATATAAAATACATATAAAAACAGGTTTTATTAACATGGAACTATTCCTTAATTATCTAAGAATACAATAGAACGACTACTTTCAAATGTCATTTTACAGAATTTCTATGATTTACATGAGCATTACAAAAAAATCTTGGAAAAATGGTGCAAAGTACGGTTTACGGTACCATAAAATGGTCTTTCTCGTGATATAAATTATATAACCCTCAAATTATTATTTTAAATGCAAACTTAAAAAATGTTACTAAAACAGCTTAAAAATTTATTTAAAAAAAATCTAAGAATTTTTCAAAAATCTTTCTTAGTGCATCCATAGAATATAAGAAGAATCGCCATGCAAAATTTCAGACCTTTTAGGTCCAGTGGTGTGGTCTCTGCGTTATATGTCAGTCAGTCAGTCAGTCAGTCATTTACGGAACTGCTTTATGTATATATAGTAGATGATAGCACTAAAATCTAAGTCGGACTCAATAACAAGTGCCCGATAACAAGTGCTCAGTAACAATTGCTATGTCCGAGGGAGCACCCCTCCACTCCTACAAGAGGCATACGAAGGAAAGAGATAGAGAACACTAAAAACTGTTTCAGGAAATCTCATTTTGTAATGAATAATTAACTGTCGCTTCTATTGTAGCATATGAGTTTTCGAACTAGGCGGTCAATTATACTATCTAATTTTTGTTAGGATGTAGGGTTTTAGAAGGGATAAGTTTTTTTATATTTATTTTGCTACTATTTCTGGTATAATTTAACTGTAAAATTTCAGCATTTTTCAAGATTCGGGCACCAGCTTTTAGGGATCGCAGAATTTTATATTTTTAATAAAGTCTAAAATAGCATTATTTCCACCAGTCGCACAGTCCACCAGTCGCATCAATTGCATCTTTATTGCGTTGCAAGCACTAGCTACGTTGATAAGATTTATCCTCTTGATGGCATAAATTTTAAGTTGTATTCAATTTACTTAAGGATGGTATTATTTCGCTGAATGCAAAAATATTTAACTCCGGCGTATAGGTAAGGCTGAGGATGGACGAATAGCTAGGGTGCTGGCATCGGTACCAGAGTCCATGCATTAGAGTTCCACTCTTGGCATGGACGTTTGTAGCAGTTCGAAAGCGTCTTTAACCCTCCAGCGGACGCGCCAATTTTTAGAACACCAGCAGGTGCGCGTGGCACAAAGCGCAACGTCTCTTTCAACCTTGATTATTCCTTTTGTAATAAACTTTTTCTTTTGAAATTGAAAATAAAGATTCTGAGTTTTATGACAAAATATAAAATGTTTATAATATTGAGATACATTTATAATTAAAAGCCAAAGAGTGCAGATACAATCGCCCTATTTCAAAACTGTCCGTTTTATTGAATCTGAGAAGCACTTGTGAATGGATTCCTATTATGTCCAAATGCCTAAAAAACAACGAGATTGTCCATCTTCGTGATACTAGCTGCATATTGGATCAACTACATCAACCCCTGCTTTTGTCGTATTGTAATCCAGTATAATCGCTGGTTTACCACGGTTAAATCACGACTAATAAATGAATTAAAAGGAATACATGGGTTAGAAAATCAGACATGCATTTGGAAGGGTGTAGCTATAAATAGAAACTGCTTAGAATATTCAAACCTTACATGTAAAACCAAATCATTCAAAATTACGAAAATGTTTCACTTTATACACGGGCGCGCCCGCTGAAGGGTTAAGCAGTAGGTTCCGGTGTAACCGTCGTGTAATAAAAAATGACCATAGCGCTCCAAACCAAACCA
Organism: Dolomedes plantarius; assembly: GCA_907164885.2. NCBI lineage: Eukaryota > Metazoa > Arthropoda > Arachnida > Araneae > Dolomedidae > Dolomedes > Dolomedes plantarius. The sequence continues at coordinate 51,056,334 of OU015495.1, forward strand.
GCTTACATGAAACCTTGGACCTATATTTAGTACTAGTTTGGATTTCTAGTTTGGATTCCTAGATTTGGCACTAGTTGGAAGCATAGAGGATGAGTACGCTCCAGGAAAAGGTATTCTTGATGCGAAATTTCTGTAAAATTTTACTTGTGATTGACAAATTGCAGTTTACCAGTCCACTTCGGGAAGAACCATCGTCTATCACGAATTGTGGTACATAAATTATAGCGCAATAGGATGACAAAATGCGTAAAGTAGGACGAAGAGGCAGAGCCTGTACAACAAATTTTATACCTGTACAAAAAGAAGTTTTATTCAGGATTAGAAACTATGACCTGAAATTATAAATTTAATAAAGACCCTGATATTTTCTATTTGTAAACAAGTCCAAACTTCTGAATCTTACAGCTTTGAAACTCGATGAAATAAGAGTTTCCAAGTAAACTTTGTTAAAAACTTGGGAAAGGTGAACACTAGAAATATAAAACATGTATGGAAAATCCGTATTAGGTATTCCTTTCCATCCGTTATGCCTTGGTGAGGAGCACAAAAGTGCGAAATATAGCTCCACGGCTACTTGCACGTTGGAGATGCATATCTCAGCTTTTAGTTCCTTCTGTCATGCTTTATTTATTTTAAATTTGGATATGAATGCTTTAAAGGTGCATGAATGCTCTATCTGCGAGAAAAAAAAGCATTATTTTGACAGAATAATCCTAATAATATTCATATAATCTATAACAGCCTTATGTCTTTTCAAGTTCTTTCCCAAAATTATACTTAGATGAGAGGGAGATGTATAAATCGGTAAAAAGTATGTACAAAATATATGCGATGAAATAAGTATCTGTTGCTCCATTTACATATAATCTGGCAGTTATACTGAAGCAGAAACTTTTCGATATCTTCCAATGCATGGAAAAAGATATGCTTTGTTATAAGTTTCTGAGAACATTCTATCATACCAGCAGACGTTAAAAAGTGAAACTTTCGTCTCCTTAAATAACTTCAGTCAACTGTCCAGGTACTTATTCTGACGAACAAAAAAAAATCTTGATATATGACAAGTCATGAAAAGTACTGAACTGTATGTTCTTTCACATGATTCAAAAATATCAAAAATATATTTTTAAAGCTTTTTTCGCCTTCCATTTCAACTGCGATCAAGAATTTTTAAATTTCTAATGCTCTTTTTCTTATGGCCAGGGCTTTCAATGTAACTCTGACTAATGTCTACATTTTTATATGTAGTGAAAGAAAGTGCATTGAAAATTTATTTATTAAATTCAATATCAAATTTATTATATCTATATACTCTGCGGAAGTATATGAGTTAGTTTTAACGTGAATTATAATAATATTTTATTGATAGAAATGCTAAGATTAGTGTGTTTAAAGGAAAAATATTTATGTTGTATCAGGGAACATATTTATCACTGGATTTGCAATTAGATTGATGGTTAATTTTACTGTCCTTAGAATTCAGTTCCATTTGATGTGAAATTACCAAATGAAATTTCAAATTCTATAAAATATGACTATTAAATAGCATTATTTAATTCATGTAGCAGATTAAAATTTCTTTGAAAACTAAGCCTATAATATGAAGAATTTGTCTTTAAAGAAGAGATAATTATATGATTTTAATAAAACTTTTCAAAAGTTTTAATTTTGTTTGTCTTGCATTCCTTAGGGTTAGTGCTAACCAGCTGTGAATGATAGTCACGGGTATACTTTTTATTTTCATCTGTGATACAACAAGTTTTATTCGGGCTTAGAAACAAGACCTGTAATTATAAATTTAATAAAAACGCTGATATTTTCTATTTGCAAACATGCCCAAAATTCTGAATCTTACAGCTCGATGAAACAAGAGTTTACAAGTAAACTCTGTCAAAAAATTGGGAAAGGTGAACACGATTGCGCAAAATATGTCACACCAAGAACACTTGGCTTCGACTCCTGGTTGTGAAAATAAATGGCGACGACGGCAAACCATTGGCAATGAATCTTGATTGACTGCTGTACACCATCTGGCCAAAAGTATCCGGACGCCCAGTGGTACGGACTCGGAGAGTCCTGAGGCATATATTAATAGGATGTTGGTTCTCCTTTTGCATCGATGACAGCCTGCACACGTCTGGGGAGACTTTCCACCAGTTTTTAATAGGTGTCCATAGGAATTGACTTCAAAGCGTCCATCACAGCTGAAGTGAGTGCTGACAGTGAGGATGGTCGATTTGGCTGTCTACGTAATCTGCGTTCTAATTCGTCACAAATGTGTTCAATAAGATTTAGATCGGGGCTCTGAGAAGACCAGTCCAATTTTTGAACACCTATTTCGTCAAACCACGCCTGCGCAAGTCTCGATGTGTGAATGGAGCATTTATCCTGCTGGGAGAGAAATGGGCATTCCCCGAAATATTGCCATAGAGTTGGGAGAGCAGCATTATCCAGAATGCCTACATACATCTCAGAGTTCATGTTTCCAAGCAGAGAAACTAAGGAATCCATTCCAAACCATGAAAATCAACCTCACACCATGAGGCTGCCACCACCAAACCTAACAGTCGGCACAATGCAGTCACGTAAGAAGCGCTCGCCGGGCATCCGACAAGCCCAGACGCATCCATCGGACTGCCAGATTGTAAAGCGAGATTCATCACTCCAAAGAACATTTTTCCACATATCCACAGTCCAATGACGGTGAGCTTTGCACCATTGCAATCCACGCTTCGCATTCTGGGGAGTGATGTTCGGCTTGTGAGTGGTTGAACGGCCATGGAATCCCTGTTTTTTTAACTCTCGATGAACAGTCCCGCTGCTAGCATTAACGTCTGACGAACTTTGGATCTCCTGAGGGATTTCAATTAACGAGGACTTGCGATTTTGTTTCACTACCCATTTCAGAGTTCTACTGCTACGTTCACTAATATTTTTTGGCTTGCCTCTTCGTTTTTCTGCAGTTTCACTCCCTCGACGTTTCCACTTCACAATTACATCACTCACAGTGGATTTTGGCTTCTGTAGAATGTCCGAAATTTCACGAACTGATTTCCCACAAAGGTGGCATCCCACTATAATGCCACGATCAAAGTCACTAAGCTCCTTTGACTTACTGATTGTCTTACAAATGCATAAATATGATGTGACAAACCACTAGCAACATTTTTATAGCTTACGGTTAGGAATCAAATTTCATCACCTGACAGATCCACTTCTTTAGGGGGTGTCCGAATACTTTTGTCCAGATAGTGTATGAATACTATACATATGTATGGTAAACAAATGGAAGAAAAAGGGGGTATGTACAGCAAACATCGTAAATCTTCGGGCTCGAAAGAACAGTGACTGTTGTTGTAGGAAATGATAATTTGACATCAAATGTTCTCAAAATATATGGGAAATTTAATAAGTAAAATCAGTCATTTATGATGAAAAAAATCCCTTAAAAGTCCTTGATTTCATTTCATTTTCAATATGTTTCCAAGCTTATTACACATAGCAGAATTTTCTAAGGCTTATAACCTTATATGCCACTAAATCGGGAGATTGAATTTTTACCATTAAGTCAACAACTAAAGTGAAAATTTTCACATATTTATGGCTATCACTTCAGCTACATAGGGGGTTGTAGATGTAAAACACACCAGCTGCTCGTATATACATATCCGTTATCTACATCATCAAATCGGCTTTTCAGATAATGTTGATAACCGCATACTTTTCATTATCATAAAATAGTTAAAGAAGTGAGTAGATACATGAAATATCTGTTAAATCGTTTCATTATTCTAGCTATCTGCAATTCACTAAGAATCGAAAATTAAAACAAAAAATTTAAAAGAGGAATGCCCACTGGATTAAAAAAATATTTATTATACGACTTGATCAAAATTTACAGAATTTTGGTACTTGTCAGTAACAATGAGTACTATAACTTACTTTATGATGTTCATTTTTACTCGTATAGTATGCTTTTGTTCCATATCACGCTACTATTTATTTATATAAAATATGTTTACAAAAGAATAATTTAAAAAATAGCAAACGTCTATTCTGTAAAAATTGCCCATAACATGTACAAATTCGTCGACCGTATAACATGTCCTTAAATACCTTACAGCAGTAAAATACGCAAGTCCCGGAGCGATGGACATCTGATATGAGTTTAAAAAACACACGTGATAGGTAATAGCTGAAAGTTGCTATTTGTTGCCGCATCAACAGTTTTCATGACAAGACATTAATAATTACAGTTTCTAATTCAGTGAAAGGTTTGAGTTAATATTAACAGGCATTTTTTTATCCTACAAATTTGACCTTACCCCAACTTTACTCATCATTTTAACCTTTTTGCAAATTATTCAATCTAGCTATCTAGTATTTGCTTCTGAAACTCTATATTTAAATACTACCTGAATACCCTTGTTTCGCCACGGAGTACATTCAAATTAAATACAGTGGTCAATGCACGCAGCTAATGCCAAAAAACAAAAAAAATATATATTTGTAAAAAATCGTAACGGATATTTTTATAGACAAAATAATGTAGCAGAAAATATTCAAATAAAATACAACGGTCAATGTATGCAATTCATTTGTATATTTTATATCCATAACACATACTATTTTGAATTAAAATCTTAATAAAATTCCATCTCAATTAGTCTGGTTAAATTTTACCTTTTACTGTATTTTAATATTTTTTTGTCAATTTATTTCGCTGTTCTGCACGTGGCGCAAAATTAGTTAAAAGTATCACAAAAAGAAAAGAAACCACGTGATCAGCCTTAAATAAATTGAATTCTAAAAATAAATCTTTTAAAAATTCACAAAAAATCAGAAAATGGAGGTATAGATTTGAAAAAGATTTCATTTTAAAGGAATTTTTATGATCTTTCTTGTGATATAAATTTTATAACCCTAAGATCATTATTTTAATTGCAAACTTTAAAGAATATTACAAAAACAGCTTAAAAATTTAATTTAAAAAATCTAAGAATTTTTCAAAATGTTTTCTTAGTTTACCCCTACACTTAGAAGAATCGCCATGCAAAATTTCAACCCTATAGATCCAGCAATTTGGTCTGTGCGTTATCTGTCAGTCAACTGTTGAGGGTTGACTTTGGTCAAATTTGAGGGTTATAAAATTTATATCACGAGAAATATCATAAAAATTCCTTTAAAATGAAATCTTTTTCAAACCTTTACCTCGATTTTCTAATTTTTGGTGAATTTCTAAATATTAATTTTTAGAATTTAATTTATTAAATGCTTATCACGCGATTTTTTTTCTCGTACCTTAAATAAATTTATCGTCACGTGTATAACAACTAAATAGACAAAAAATATTTTTTTTTCATTCTAATGCAGCAGACGATTGGATATTATCCAAAAAAAATAAAAGAAATATCCCTTACGACTTTTATATATATATATATATATATATATATATATATATATATATATATATATATATATATATATATATATACAGGGGGCGTCATAAATGCATGCAAAGTTTAAAAATTTATAATAAAAGCAGTAGTGCTCGGAAAAATTTTCTGTTTGCGCCAATAAGATCAGAGGGATATTGGATTTTTTTTTTCCCATGTAAAAGAAAAGTTCCAAAAGTAACCGAAAGAAGGCGCTCACACGTCATACTTATCTGTTTTATGCAAATCAGGCAAATTCAAACAGAAAATCAAACAGATCAGAATATCACGAGACTTTGCATTTATTTTAAAGTACCAGATGTTCAACATTACTACCAGCACAAGGTAAATGCAATAGAGGTGCGTCACTAAGCCCATAATCTCGGATTGTAGCATCGATGGCAGCGACTGTCTGTCGAATGACATTTTCAGTTCCACCAAAGTGGTTGGGGATCCCCGGTACACATGACACTTTAAGTATCCCCACAACTAAAAATTCCCCGGGGTGAATTCTGGTGATCGCGAGGGCCACTGAACCTTACAACCACGACTTACAGAACTCGGTCTTCAGTGAAAGATTCCAACAGGAAAGTGTTGATATCACGTGATATGTGGGGCGGGGCACCATCCTGCATGAAGGTGACAACAGATAACGCATGGCTTAATGTGGTCACACAAAAGCGCCCTCTTTCGGTTACTCTTAGAAACATTTTTTTTTAAATGGAAAAAAAATTCATTGTCACTCTGATCCTATTCACGCAAACAGAAAAAAATTCCGAGCATTATTTCTTTTATTACGAATTTTTGAACTTTGCACGAATTTATGACGCACCCGATATATATATATATATATATCGAATAATTTGTTGTACAGCAAAAAAAAATAATAAAGTTTGCTGATACATAAATTGTTGACAGTAAGACGGATCTATGACACAAAATTACTTCAGAAAAAAAAATAACTTTTTTATTTCAGGGCAGTTTTAATATTAATAACGTACGTTAAAAGCAAATTTTTATTATTCTCCAGATAAAACTATACGTACTTTAAATATCTCCCTGATGCATAAGTTTAAAAAATCATTGTTAAAACTGATGAAAGATGCATTGACCTACTGTGTTGACTCTCATTTGTTATTTCTTTCCTCCGGTAATTATTCTATGTCTATCATTAAGTAACTTCCTAGCGTACCTATTCGCTCATTTTAAAAGGGCGCTGACGCCGTCATGATTATAAATCGAATTTCAGCAGCGGGAGGCACACAAAAAGGTAAATCTGTGCATTACACCGTGTTCGATTCTGTCAAGCTAGCAATTCATCAAATAACATCAGTAGTAAGGTCAGAAGGTCGTTGCTATTGTTTTGATTGTTAGAGTCGTGAATTAGACAAGGAAGACTGTGTTTAATCTTTGGCCAATGCATTAGTTTCCACCGGAGTTTCTATCACACTTTGAGTCTAATTCATTAATTATGGATCTGATTCCTTAGGGTGTCTAATATATCTCTTTCCAGAATTTTCACAGATATTTTATGCCTACATTCAGTGCATTTATAAAAGATAGAAGTTGTAGAAAAGCAATATTTGATTCTGAAGTATTTTCTTTGAATATGGTATTAATCATAAATAAGAATTTAGCTTAAAAAAGGATGTATTGAAATTTTTTTGGTTATACTTTTGGCTGAAAAACCAATGCTTACTAATACCATCACTTTATAAATATCTAATACCTATGTAATTTAGGATATTGTAGATATATCTACTTGCATACGTGTAAAGTTATAAAGAAAATTTACATATTATGTTCTGCCACCTGTCTTGAGATAGTAAAATAGCATATTTTTAGTCAAATTTAAAGAAACTAAGCTAAGTAAAACATAGGATATACATACTCTAGAACAGGGATTCCCAACGGGGTCCAGGTGGACCCCTTGGGGGTCGTTGGAAGTTTAAGAAATGTCTATAGTATTTCAGGGATCTGTTAAGGGTCTATGATAAATTTTTCTGTTTTAAAATTTCATTTAATTTTTTAGGACTGTAATTATTATATAATAATATCCTTTTTATGTAAAAATGCAGATTTGCATAGGGCGGAGTGATTCACGCATGTAAAGTCGAATGTCATGACGCTTCTGTATATGCCTCGAATGCCGCTGTCGGCTTTTATTTGTGTACAAAATCTAGGCAGAACAGGATAAATCCACTGGACCTTAAACAGAACATAGGTCCTCCCGATGCAACCAATCAGAAGCAGTTTCGTTTTTCTCTTGGCGATGTTTGTGCAATTGCAATCTGTTTCTGAAATCTTGTTTATATTTGTGAAATTCAAAATGAAAATAGTAAAAAAATATAAAACATAAGACTAATGAACCACTTTTTCTAATTTTTTATTCATATTCTTAGTAAAATTATTATCTTTAAGTGTTTTATGTGCAATTATTAGCGTTATAATTATGTTGTATGCTGTATATTATAGACAGATATTTAAGGGGGTCGATGAAGAAAATAATTCATTTAAAAGGGGTCGATGTAGGAAAAAGGTTGAGAACCCCTGCTCTAGAAATACATAATGAAGTCCGTTGATTATTTTTCTCGCAGTAAAATGCACCAGTGATTTAAAACACACATCGAAAATACATAATCTAGAGCAACACGGGAACACATGTTCAGTCAAGAGGAAGTGTACTTGTGTGTACTAAAATTACCACGAAATGACCAGGAAATATAAATTCTGTATCGCGTGTCATTATACAATATATTAATAAAGGATAAATAGCACTATAGGCGAAACTTTTCATGTTGTAATATGTGAAATGAACATCCATCTGACGGGAAATAAAGTTTAATGAGGCCAAACTTCCATAATAATGGATATTACATGAGAAGCACATCGTTAAAGATTAAACTAAGGCATTGGCGTGTGCACCAGAAAATTAATGCTATGTAAGAAATTTTCTCCTTTTAATGATGATATGTAGGTTTTCTGAATGCCTCAGTATAAATTACTGTATTATAATAATTGGAACGCTTTCGAACTCAAAACGGAAGTTAGGAACTTACTATAGTCGATAATATAAAGAAAAACTGATAAAGGTAATGGATGTGCAGGTTATATATTTTCACTGATGGGAAAGCCTCATGTTCAAATGCATAGTAGAGGGAAATTATGACATAAAATTATATTGAAGATTTACTTGCTTCAAGACTGAATTACTGTTGTAAATAAAACAAAACTAATACAATAAAAATTGCTAAAAATTCTCCGATAAACAATTCTGCTAATCAAATAGTTGTTTTAAGCAAATTCCTTTATACATTTTTGGCATTTTTAGAGATAATGTAATACTAAGGACAATATAATATGCCACCTTAGGGGTTTCTCATAATCATCAAGTACTAATCAATATCAATATTTATAGAAATTTCCAAATAAAAGAATTTTTTCTTTAAAATTCCGCATTGAAATATGTTTCATATTAATCCAAGTTTGAGACATTACAAATTACTTCAATCCCAAAAGCTGAAGCACTGTGTGGATTAAGATGACTGGCAAAGGTATGTTATATTTTACTAAGCGAAATCTATTGTCTAAATTTCTCTAAAATGAATTCTATAAAAATCGGGAAATTAGCTTTCCTTTCCATCGGAAACACGAGTATTTATTCAATAGTATAGAATAAAATCATCTGAAATATCAGAATCTATCTTATAATTTTGTATCGATGAATTTTAACACCTTTTATAAACTCTATTTTCATAGTACTGTTATTGAAACTGGATTTTAGATCTAAAAAATTCCTTCAAAAACAATATTTTTCAATTTATGATTTAAAACGTGTGCGTACGTTATTTTCATTTAAAGAGGGATTTAAGAATTCGACAAATTTGTTGAAATTCCGAGATGTCTACAAATTGTGTACTCAGTCATCTTCAAAGGGCTGTCTATCCGCAGTAAACCGTTTTCTTACAAGATCATACAATTGATTAAAACGTGTTTAGAATCACTTATTAGTGATCCCTTACGCTACATACTATGAAGCCTATCACAAAACTTTATCATGGAGGCAGCTTTGTTTCTGCAACAGTGTCTAATTCAAAAGTTGCATTACTCTAAATATAGGGATTAAGGATGTTAAGTCCCTTTAAAATGGAGCCTCCAGCTCCATTCAGGTCCCTTCAGCCCCGGACACGCAGAACACACCGCAAATCTTAGGCAAACTTTACTCTATCAATTTTTGCATATTCGTTGAGCAACGACAGTTCAGAAAATCCCCGGCCAAAACCTTAGTGGGTCCTTTAAAACTTCCCGAGGACATAGTCATATGACCCTTGCACTCTTGCATGGATTGGACAGAGGGCCCCAGGCCAGTTCTCTGAGATTGAGTCACGTGGCCGTTATGTAAGGTTTGGCGCCTACGAGACTGGGGGTAAAAGGGAGGATATATTGATTTCCTATATTAGTTGTTAGGAAACTTACAATTCCTTTGTTCTTAAAAAGAAAACAAAATTAACTCTACGCCCAAGGAAATTTAAAAGAATTTAGAAATTAGTTAAGGTTTATGGGTTTTGTATGTTATATATATATATATATATATATATATATATATATATATATATATATATATATATATATATATATATATATATATAAGCACTTGTGTGGGCTGGTGGTCATAAAAATTTCTCCCACTTATTCCCTCTCAATCTTTTCCTCTTTCATCTGTCCGTTTCTTCCGCCCGTTCCCTCTACGTACTTCTCGAATTTTCAGTCGTCTCTCCTTTTTATATTAGAGTTTGATGATCCTTAGATTTTAAAATTGTCTATAGACATAGTCACCCTTAATGCTTTGAATAATTCTTAATTAGTTCGAAACTAGTTGCCCCCCTTTTGTTTTTTATTATATTGGGACCATTCCTTTTTATATTTTATTATAGATATTAGGAAGGGGTTTATTCCGGTAGTGCGATTTTTACGGTTTTTTTTAAGTATAGCACATGCTTAGTAATAAAATATTAATAAAAAAGTTAATATAAATATTTTTTTGTAGTTAATCTGAATAAAATTTACCGTTTTTGATTGTTTATCTTTATACTTAGAAATTTTCTAACCCTTTAATTGTAACAATGTATCTTTATTTTATAAATCCCCAAAAAATTCTTTTCACAAGCGTTGATAAATTTAAAACAACTTCAGAACAAATCGTTGTATTCCTCTGTCTTTATATTCGATATAATAAATAGCAGGCACCTCATAAAGTGATGAATGCCTTGTTAAGTTAAAAATAGTTTTCCCTTCTCAGCAGGGCTTAATCCTAAAGCTTTTCCTTTTTTTGTATAAATCCTTTCATTGCTCTCGGAGATTGGGAAAGGTTTTAATGGCGCCAATTTATAACAAGCTGTAAAAATCACATTCGTTTTCTGAAGGTTAAATTAGTTTTAGAAGATCAGCCGTAATTAAAAGACTCCAACCCTTTCAAAATTGCTAAAACTCCTCGAATCGTTGTAAAAATATATTTCAGAACCGTTTACAGATACCGTTGACTCAAAGATAAATGCTTTATCGTTCTGAGTTCTGCTGTTTTTCTAAGACGCAGGTTTATCTAGAAAAGTAACTGCTAAACAATAAAAAAACATAAAGTTAAGTAATTCCCTTGTTCAAAGGTCACATAACATTACGTTTAGAGCTTCAATTATTTTTTTAAACACAATTTCCAATTACTGAGTGCTAGACTCGATATGATTTGATCTTCAGATATAGTAAATAAAATGTTCTCTATACGACAATTTCTTGAAAGTGACTTGGAAACATTATAGGGCAACACTTTTGCTACACATTTTCATTTCATTCTTTCTATCCCCCCCAAAAAAAAACAACTTAGCTGATTGGGAAATAACTGGTTTGTGTATTTTGAAATCTTAGATGAGTTTGATAACACTTACAAACTCAAATAATTTTGCGATGATCAATACGGGTTAAAAGCTTTATTTCAAGAACAAACACCATTCCAAAACAACTTTGTGTTCAAGGTGCTTAAAATACAACCTTACTGTATCTATAAGAATACGTGTGGGATATATATATAAGCTGAATACCCGTGCTTAGCTACGGAGTAAATTGAAATTAAATACAATGGTCAATGTATGCAATTAATGCCAAAAAAAATAAATATATATATTTATAATAAATGCGACGATCAATGTATACAATTGATATATATATATATATATATATATATATATATATATATATATATATATATATATATATATATATATATATATATATATATATATAATTAGTAAGGGATAATTCTTTTTTTTTTGGATAATATTCAATCCTCTGCTGCATTAGAAAGAAAATTTTTTTTTTGTGTATTTAGTTGTTATACACGTGACGATAAATTTATTTAAGGTATCAGAAAAAGAAATCGCGTGATTAGCATTTCATAAATTAAATTCTAAAAATTGATCTTTATAAATGCACCAAAAATCAGAAAATCGAAGTTAAGGTTTGAAAAAGATTTCATTTTAAAGATATTTTTATGATCTCTCTCATGATATAAATTTTATAACCCTCAAATTATTTATTTAAATGCAAACTTAAAAAAAGTTAGAAAAACAGCTTAAAAATTTAATTTAAAATAATCTAAGAAGATTTTTTTCAAAAATCTTTCCCAGTGCACACCTACACCATAAGAAGTACCGCCATGCAAAATTTCAGCCCTTTAGGTCCAGCGGTTTGGTCTGTGCGTTGTATATCAGTGAGACAGTCAGTTACGGAACTGTTATATATATATATATATATATATATATATATATATATATATATATATATCATAAACAGAAAGGTCAATGTATGCAATTAATGCCGAAAAAAAGCGAAAAAATATATTTATAAAAAATCGTAACGGATATTTTTATAGACAAAATAATGTAGAAGAAAATATTGAAATTAAATGTAATAGAACATACTAAAGAATATAGTACAGTTGATATAGTACAGTTAATGAAGTACAGTTTGAGGTACATTTCTTTTATTATATTTTATTATATTTCTTTTATTATATTGTTTTGGATAATGTCCAATCGTCTGCCGCATTAGAATGAAAAAGAATTTTCTTTTTTTTCAATTTATTTCCTGGTAATGTGCGTGATGCAAAATTAATTTAGAGTATCACAAAAAGAATAAAAGCCACATGATCACCATTTAATAAATTGAATTCTATAAATTAATCTATAAAAATTTACCAAAAATCAGAAAATGAAGGTATAGATTCGACAAAGATTTCATTTTAAAGGAATTTGTATGATCTTTCTCGTGATATAAATTTTATAACCCTCAAATTATTATTTTAAATGACAAATTTTAAAATGTTACAAAATCAGCTTAAAATTTAATTTAAAGTATCACAAAAAGAAGAGAAACCACGTGATTAGCATTTTATAAATTGAATTCTAAAAATTAATCTTTGAAAATTCACCAAAAATCAGAAAATGGTGGTAAAGATTCGAATTTCATTTTAAAGGAATTTTTATGATTTTTCTCGTGATATAAATTTTATAACCCTCATATTATTAGTTTTAATGTAAACTTTAAAGAATGTTAGAAAAACAGCTTAAAATTGAATTTAAAAAAATCTAAGAAGAATTTTTCAAAAATATTTCTTAGTGCAACCCTACATTGTAGGAAGAATCGCCATGCAAAATTTCAGTCCTTTAGGTCCAGCGGTTTGGTCTGTGTGTTATCTGTCAGTCAAGTCAGTCAGTCAGTTACGGAACTGTTTTATATATAGAGATACAAATTCTTCTGCTGATAAAACTACCAATGAACTTGAAATTATGCAAAATCAACGTCTGTAAGAAGCCTCTAAAATTAGTTATTGGAACGATTAAGACAATGCCAGCTAATGCAATACAGCTCTTGACCAATATTTATTCTATTGGGTAGAGAAATACTGCTGTTCCGTTACAAAATTTATAAGGCTCCCTAATAAAACTTTTTTGAAGTAATTATAACAAAATTTAAATTTAAAACCTCTGTCAAATTTTACTCAACACCGATTTTGCCTTGCAAGTTTCTTGATTCTGGATATTGATTTTTCAACATTTCGAGGCTTTGTTTGCCATCTTGATTTTTCCAAATTTGAAATATTTTTTACCTTAGTATTTGAATTGTTAAAAAGCGAATGGTTTCTTCTCAAATTTATGACCTGACTTTAGAAGTTCTGGAATTCAAAACATAAAGTTTATAAGTTAAATAAAGTTCTGTAATAAAATTTCTTCTGTCCAATAAATTTCTAGTTGATAGTCAATAAATTATAAATATTTTTTTACCTTAAATGTCCAATAAAAAGCGTAGTTCCAAATGTAATTTTCTTCAATAAAACCTTAAATTTTCAAAAACCCTTTTTGTATTTATCAATACCTCCTCCACTTGAATATTTAAAATATTAAATGTTTTACTGATAATAAATGAAAATGTAGTTTGATGTGTTGCTGTGGTTACTTGACTATGGTCGACAAACAAAATTTAAATGTTAAATGTTTTACTGATAATAAATGAAAATATCGTTTGATGTGTTGTTATGGTACTTGACTATGGTTGACAAAGGAAAAGTTGTAAATGTGAAGCATCTGCTCAACATTTAGACCCCTAACTTTTTTCTTCTGATCAGATCTACATCATATATAGCCTATGTCCATCTGGAATAATGTACCTTTCAAATAGTGAAAGAATTTTTCAAATAGGTGCAGTGGTTCCGGAGATTACCCTCCACATACAAAATCCTCTCTCTCTTTATATATTAGTATAGATTAACTTGATTAAATTGCACATACTATCTACAGTACTGATATTTAGTTGGGTATCATTTATAAGAAGTATTAAGAGGGAAAGTTGTTTACAAAAGTTTAATAGACCGCAGAGAATAATCACCGTTCTGCTCACCCCATGTCTTATTCGCAAAGTGTCGCGCAGTTCGACTCTCACAGCAGAACAAAGAAAGTTACTTTCGCTTGTCCTCGGGATCATCTATGGTGCAATATTCCCAGCAACAGCAGACGCCACACAGATACAGTAATAGTTACATAAGGGTTAGGGTTGTATAAGAGTAATGGAAAGTAATAGACACAATTAGGGGATTATTAGTACCTGGGGGGCGTTCTTATTACTTACTTACTTACACACACACACACACACACACATTTATATATATATATATATATATATGGGGGGACTGAATATTAATCTTTTCTATTACTGTTTTATAAATTTTCTCGCCGCAAAATATATGCAAACATATATCTCCAGACACGTAAGAACGTATATATATATATATATGAAATGGAATTTGTAAATATGCAAATGTGTAAGAACTTTATTTTTGGTATATATTTCAAAAGTATGATAATTATCAATTTCTGTTTTAAATTTTTTAAATATATGTAGCATGTAACTGCACTTAACTAGAGATATTTTTCTCCCCAAAAAGCCGAGATTTTATCTCTTATCAGACCGAAATTCAATTTCCAAACTGAATTCTCAGTTCTAAAGACAAGTTTTTTTTTTCCAACTTTTAAAAAGATGAATAATTACAGAGATGAACAAAGTAAAAAAAAAAGAACTTCTCATTTGCAAGAGAAAGAACAGAAATTATATTTTCAACACTCGGTATCCGAAATTTATTCAAAGTTTCAGAGAGCTGGAGTGAGATAAAACTTTCGCGATTTTTCGAGAAAGGAAGATAAAAAAAATATCAAAAGATAAAGCAACAAAAATTGTTCCGAGTAAAAATCATTGCGTTAAAAGGTGGAGTGTGAGCTTGATGTTTTAAATTTACTTCGATTACTTGTTAGGGTGAAAGTTTGAAGTCCCTTCGGGAAACTGAGGATTTTAAATAATCTACTTCAGATTTAGGAGAATAAATAATCATGGGAAAAAATGCAGAGCAAGGTATAAAACTTACACAATAGCTGCCATGTCACTGAGAATTAACAAAAATCTCTTAGATTAACTTTGGTTTTAGAGTTGATAGAGATACCATTTGATGATTTGTTTGCTTACGAGCAATTGATCTTGTTTTTTTTTTAAATACGCAGTAGCAAACTTAATTTAGACTCCATTTAGAATAAAATAGTTATTATATCATATATGAATTCTACCTACATATTACTTAAAAAGTACATAGATAATTTTACCATGTAAGATATAAAACTAAAGAACTAAAATTTATCACTTATAGCAAAAGTATAATAAAACTTTTCCTAATTACATATTTTTCCATTAATGTGATATCATAAATTCCTTTAAGAGGTCTCGGTATCCTTTGGAGGAATATTTTTGCAAAAGTATATTTACCTATAGTATGCACATATTATTATAGGTAATACTTATACAAACTGATTTTAACAAGAGAAAAAAATCATTTTGTGCTTAAAAATTGAGAAATTTAATTTTAAAAAAATAAAGAATTTAAAAATTTGTTTTTCTTCTTTAGTTTTCAAAATTCTAACTTTTTTTTAGATATGTATGACCTTATGCTTTATAATTTTATGGATAGATTTTACATTTAATGAATTAGTTTATGAGAAAAAAATTAACTATACAAATACAAGCAAGAAGGCAGCAAAAACCATGGTTTCCTCAACGTTTTGATTTTTCTTTTCTTTTTCAATTTTGGAGAGTACTGTTCGATGTAAGATTAAAAATGTGGACTGTAAACAAAAATTAAATTTGATTCGAAGGTATGATGTCGAATCCCATCGATTTGGGAACCGAGCTTGCAGACTCGTCAGCGTACAACACGCAAACCTCTGGCAACATGCTCTCCTGTCTGGCACAGAAGGGTTACAATACGATCGCCTTGATTGGCGACTGCCAAGAGTTCAGATTACACCAATAAGCTCTGAAAGACGTAAACACTTTTCATTATATTGTGAAATCCATCCATAGTTTTATTGAATACATTATATTTATGCTAAAAAATATTGGAGTCATTTGACATATACTTGTAGACGTTGCCTTGCTGTAAACACATTAATGCTTCAAAAAACAGCAAACTGAGAAAAATCAATTTAAAGAATTTAAGCACTGAAAAAACTGTAAAAACCTATTCCAGTTTTCTTAAAATTAATGTCATTATGTTACCACTTATATATCTTTAAAATTACAGCTATTTTAATCGAATATATGGACATTTAGTTATAATTAGAGGCGTTTATTAAAAACTTACCCAAACAGAAATGAGGAGAGAACTGGTGAAAATTTTGAATAACAATTTAAATATATTTCTTAGAGTGCTTTTTATTGCAACAGGTATTCGAATAACTTTTAAATACACTAACTTTAAACGCATTACTTTCAAATGCATTACTCGATTATTTCGGCTTAAGTGGCTTGGCTATTGCTAGAGGTAGATCCCAATTTCGCGGATTTGCCAGACTTTGGACCCTGGCCATAATATATATTTATACGTAACAAATATATATATATATATATATACATTTAAAAGATAAAGTTATTCTTCTTCTGATAAAACTACCAATGAACTTCATATTCTTCAAAATCAAGCTCTGCGTTTAGTTATTGGAACAGTATATACAATGCCAAGTAAGATGTTCCAGCTATGTTCTTGGAACTCTGTTACTTATGTATTTGAAAGAGAAATAATTAAACAAATTGGGAAACTGTAAATAAAGATGTTTCATAAATCTATTTTATCACTGTTTAAGACTTTAAAGAAGTACTATTAATTAAAATTATTCTTTTTAAAACTGATAAGTGAGGGCTAAACATGAAATTTAAGGGAAGTAAAAACATAGAAATGAAATCAGAGGGTTTATTCAATTGTTAACGAAATTACATCAGGGTGTTTCATTATATATTAAAGAAGTTCAGCTTATTTATATTACAATTTATTAAATATCATTTTCAATACAGATGATATTGATACCGTATATTTCTTTAAAATATGTGAAAATAAAAACATGCAATATGGTCGTATTTAACGAATGTCGATAAAGCTCTGACCAGGAAATGTTTCTACCAATTAAAAAATGTGTGAATAAACTTTTACGTAAATTACCTCATGGTTTTAAATCAGTTCAATGTTTTCAAAATATTAATTTGATTAACTGATATTAACTACACTGCTCAAAACAATTAGGGGAACACACGGTTTTAACGAAATTACGCAAATACTTACACCGATAAGTAACATGAAATAAATCATCCATAATTTAAAGCCTAGCAGGAAACAGAAGAAGAAACTTCATATGCAAATCACAGTCCATGACATCAAAAACCAGAAAAAGAACATAAGGGCGGAAATCGGGATGTTGCAGAAACGTCTGTTTCACTGCCTTATCTGTGAAATTCGATTGCTCAGTTATTCTTTTTGAGAAAAGGTGACTTGAAAAATGTCTCAACAACGTAATTTACCGGAATCCATGGCATGGCGTATTATAGGCAGACTTGAATCCGGGCAAACACAACGTAGTGTCGCGGACGCTGATGGAGTTGCCAGAAGTGTCGTTGCAAGGCTGTGGAATCGATTCCAAGAAACAGGGAATGTTAGACATCGACCAGGGCAAAGTCAGCCACGCGCCACTACAGCAACTGATGACCGGTATATACTGTTAACAGCTCTTCGAAACAGAACACACAATGCTACTCAGCTGCAAAGACAGTTGCTCTTGGCAACAGGACGAAGGGTGTCCAGCCAAACACTACGTAATAGGCTTCATCAGGGCGGTCTCTATGCACGTAGGCGAATGGTCTGCATTCCGCTGACCTCACGCCACCGTGCGGCCCGAAGAAGATGGACTGCTGAACATCGAGATTGGGAGCAACATGATTGGAACGAAGTGCTGTTTACTGACGAGTAACGATTCAGTCTGGAGTGTGACACCCGACGTGTTTTGGTATGGAGGGAAAGGGGCACTCGAAATAACCCCACATTCGTTCGTGAAAGGTCACAATACAGACGAGCTGGTTTTATGGTATGGAGTGGAATCAGCATAGGTGGACGTACGGACCTGCATATCATTCGGAACTTTGACGGCCCGAAGGTATGCAGATGAGATACTGAGACCTCATGCCATACCTTAAGCTGCAGCCATTGGAGATTTCTTTGTTTTCCAGTAAGATAATGTCAGACTGCATACAGCTCGTCTTGTGGAGAACATGCTTGAAGCTGAAACAATACAACGTATGGAATGGCCAGCATGCTCTCCTGAGCTGAATCCAATCGAGCATGTTTGGGACATTCTCGGACGACGCATTGCTGCGAGACCATGGCCTCCTTTTACTCTCCGAGACTTGGAGATTGCACTTCCTGAGGAGTGAACAGTATTCCCCAAAGTCTTATCAATAACATCATCGCATGATGGAAAATGGGTGTGCAGCAGTTTTAGCTGTTCGAGGAGACCACACGCCATATTAAAAATCTTGCATCATTTCTAAACAATACTTTTTTATCGTTTACATGTAACCAAATTGTTGCCCTAAATCATCTTTTCATGTTTTTTTCCATATTTTCAAAGAATTTGAGCTTAATTACAATTTTTTTGAGTATTTTTTTCTGTATTGCGCATTGATACGCGTGTACTATCCATTTTATGCCAATAAGTGGCTATCTCACACGGTTTTCTTAACTTCTTTGCTTGTCCCCTAATTTTTTGAGCAGTTTATTTCAATTTTATAATAATAATGCTTTTAGGCTCACAGAGTATATTTAATTTTAACTGTGCATAACGCTAAAACTCCGTTTACTTGTAATTTAATGAATACTTAAATTTATGAATAAATCAATTTCCTCATCATTTTAAATTAGTTGAATTATTTCAAAATATTAATTCATTTTAACTATAGTAACTATTTCAATTTTATAATAAAAATGATTTTAGGCTCACAACGTATATTTTATTTTGTCGCTGCATAATGCTAAAACTCTGTTTATCTGTAGTTTACCAAACTCAATATTGCAAACTCAATATTGTAAATATTAGTGTCGGTATCTCTGTGGTAAATTAGTGCGCTGGATAGCCACAGACAATTTTGTAGGCTGTTACTGTTGCAGAATAATACGACCCTCAGGAGCAGGTTTGAAAATCGTGCCTAACGTTTGTACCTTGCGGTATCAATTTATCACCAAAGTGGTCGATGTGTGGCGGGATTTACACCCAACACAAAAATACAAACATTTTATTAAAGTAATAATACTATATCAAGTTGTAAATGGAAAATATAAAACCAAAAATTATGACATATGTCAAAAAGAAATTTAAATAATTTCTAAACGAACGGTGTACCTGGATTACAGGCATTTTGGTTTCACATATTTATCGATATAATCGACATAAAAATTGGTATCCTACTATCGCATTCAATTCGTAAATCTTTTTCTAATGCGGGGAAACAATTGTCGTGAGATATGCGCATTTTGTTATACATCGCGACGTCTTGCAATCTACTTTGTTATGGGAGAGCTATTTAGGTGAGCCAGCATTGCTCCCTATGCATGGGACAACACGGTAAGGTCCAAGCCTTGTTCCGGTTTCAAAGCCAAGCCCACGGCGTGGAAGCTATCGACCCTAACAACTATACAGTGTGGATGGCATGAGATTGATTACTCGAGAATTGTCCAGAACATCTCTCTAACCCAGTGATTCCGAACCTTTTAATTTAAGATTACGTTCCTCCATAACGGTCCACCGGAAAGCAAAATTTCATATGTCCTGCGTCGCGAGTTATAATTTTGGCCGACTGCCAAACCCAGTCTGTATCGCTTGGGCAAGCAGTAAACAGCTAAACAAAAAAGTACCGAAATGCGTCATAATTTTGACTGGCACACACACACATGTGTATGTGTGTGGGAATGCCCTCTGGCGTTCTCTACTGACACCCACCGCCTTTGACTGTAACCTTGCCAGAGTGAGATAAGCACTTGGGTATATAACAGGGCTTCTTAAACTTTTTTATATAGCGACCCCCTTCAAGCTTAGGAAATTTTAAACGACCCCCTCCTCCATATAATGAAATATATATTAACCGTAGATGTAGATGTAATATCGCACTATTTTACAATGTAAATAAAATAAGGATTAAAGAATACGTACCCATTCATTTCACATATATATAATTGGAAACGTTGACGGGATATCGGTCGTAATAAAACACAATAAATAGAATGACATAAAACTATATATATATATTTATTCAATAGAAAAAATAAACTTTTGTAACAATTTTTTTATAAGAAAACATAAAACTATATCTATATATTCAATAGAAAAAATAAACTTTTGTAACAATTTTTTTAATAAAAACATATTATTAACATCAAACAATATTAATGTGACGGATGTGATTGTTTATTTTTACACAAATAATTAAATCTAGGCTCAATTTGAGTTATTGCAGATCGTAATAAATTTTCAACGTTTATTAAAGTTGAACGGTATTTTGATTTTATGTAAGTTAATGTGGAAAAGGCTGATTCACATAAATATGTTGTACAAAATGGCAGTAATTTATTCATTGCCATTTCCGATAGTAGGGGATATTCTGATTTGATTTCTATCCAAAATTCATGCACAGGCACTTGAGAAAATCTGAGTCGCAAGGTAGTATCACTTGTTAATTCGGCAAATTCTTCTTGTGCTTTGAAGTTTAAAAAATTAATTTCTTCCATTTCAATTAAAAATGGATTGCAAATCCATTGTTGTGTATCGATATCATTGGGAAAATACCTATGCATGTAAACTTCCATATCCTTCAAATGATTAACTATAATTTTTGTTATAGGAGTATCTTTTTTTGAAATATTGTTACTAATTATATACTCGTCAGTAAATGGAAACATTTCGAGCGATCCACTTTCCACTCTGTTCTTCCATATAAGAATTTTTTTAACAAAAGCCTCAAGTTTATTTTTTAACATAAACATATTAACGCAGACTCCCTGCATTGATAAATTCATATCATTGATTTTATCAAAAATATCTGCCAAATAGCATAGCTTGAGAAGCCATAAATTATCGTGAAAATAATCGGCCAAATTAGAATTTTGCTCTGTTAGAAATATAAGAACTTCATCTTTTAAAGTTAATAATCGTTTCAAACTTCGACCTCTTGATAGCCACCTAACTTCAGCATGTAGCAATAAACTTGTATAATCCGAATCCATATCAATGCACAAATTTTTAAACAATCGACTATTAAGTGCTCGACTTTTAATAAAGTTAATGATT
This sequence comes from Dolomedes plantarius, assembly GCA_907164885.2. NCBI lineage: Eukaryota > Metazoa > Arthropoda > Arachnida > Araneae > Dolomedidae > Dolomedes > Dolomedes plantarius. Next base: position 51,078,019 of record OU015495.1, read on the forward strand.
TTGACTGCATCAAAAAACACAGTGTTTAATTCTGGTGCAATTTTTTTAACAACAAGTGCCTCTCGGTGAATCATACAATGTGTAAATGTAATATGATCATTTCCAGCTTTAACAAATGCTGTAAAACCAAGATCTTGTCCGGTCATTGCTGCAGCACCGTCCGTGCACACACCAACACAATTTTTCCAATTTAATCCTTCTTTTTCAAAAAACTCATTTACTTTTTTATATATATCTTTTCCACGAGTATGACCTTCCAGAGGACGACAAAACAGTATATCTTCATGAATGCTTCCCTCATAAATATATCTTACAAAAAGTAACAACTGTGCTATTTTTGAAATGTCTGTCGACTCGTCCAGTTGTATTGCAAACTTTGAGCTGTCTTTAAGCCTCATAAGAAGCTGTTGAAATTGATCATTGCTAATGTCTGAAATTCTTTTGGACACAGTGTCATTTGATAATGGAATTTTACTAATTTCAGCAGCATACTGTTTTCCATGAACAATTTCAGACATTCTTATAGCTGCAGGTAGTAAAAGTTGCTCTCCAATAGTAAAAGGCTTTTTCGTTTTTGCTATCAAATACGGAAACTTCATACGATGCCAATAGATATTTATCATTCAAAGTAACATACTTCTCCAAAGTGTTCTTTTCTTTATTTGATGTTTGCAAAAGACGCTCAAAATATTCTATTGGCTTTTTTGATAACGTTGCATGTTTAGTATTCAAATGTCGTTGCAGTTTTGACGGTTTCATGCTTTCTGCAGCCAAAACTTCTTTGCAAATTAAGCACACTGGTTGTTCTTCATTGTTGTGAGAAGAGCATGTGAAGCCATACTGCAAATATGATTCGTCATATTTTCTTTTTTTTTGTTTTGCTAGAAGTCGGATTTGAAGCACTGCAACTTGGTTGTGACGGCGTGGCAGACTTATTAGTTGGAATTTTAATTAGCCATTTATCCATGATGGTTAAATAATAATAAATAATTAAACAAAATGTAGTTGAACTTTAACGTAATAATTAAAAACACCAACTGAAAATTACACAGTAAATACACACATGTCACTACGAAGACAAAGCTGAGTCCAAACTGAAGTACAAACAGAAAAATAACTACACTCGAATCTTTACCAGCGCAATGACAACAAATTACGATCAGATCAACCCCGACGCATGGCGTGTTCAAAGTGTGCAGCGCACAAAGGCACCGTATCACAAAGACTCCGAAAAAGAAGCTTTCATTTAATTTTTTTTATTATTCTTTCATAAAAATAATATGCCGATTCGCCTAGCCTAGCTTGATTATGCTTCCGTATTGTATGTGTAAGCTGTAAGGCGACGCGGCGTCTGGGTACTTATAATCACTAAGTTATCTTGCAAACACTGACGCCGGCGGCCAGACATCAATGTCGAACGTTCAGTTGAAAATCGAGGAGCGCGTTGTATTTATTATTTTAAATGCTACTTCCATATTTTCATTTATAGGCCCTACATAACAGTTTTGCATTGCCACTTTTTTCAAAAAATAGTTATAATAAAACTACACTAGTATTTTGTATGATTTTTATTTGTATTTATATTTGTACGTAGTGTGTATACTAATTTTAAAATTTTATTTATAATGATTGAAAAGTATCAGATCTTTGCGACCCCCTTTCAGTAGTCTCGCGACCCCCAGGGGGGTCGCGACCCACAGTTTAAGAAGCCCTGGTATATAAGATATGTCTGCGCGGCATACAGCAGCATACGTGGTCGAAGAATGAAGCGAAGACGGGAGGAAGACGAGTAATGACGCCATTTTGGTGTAGAAGATGTGTTTTACCTGCATACGGTGGAGAGACTGTTTTATCCTGTAAAAGACTATTCAACGACGCATTTTAAATTGTTTTAGTTGAAAGTACATATTACGTTTTATTCGTCAAATGTATTGTCTCGGGTCAATAATAATAATCGTATTTGTGCAGCAGTATTTGTGTCATTACAGTGAAGTTTCTGACGATCCCCTAAAACCACTAGACAACAACGTTTCCTTTTATATATATATATATATATATATATATATATATATATATATATATATATATATATATATATATATATATATATATATATATATATATTTAAATATATATACATATATATATACATATATATATATATGTATGTATGTATGTATTTATATATAAGTGTATATATACAACACATACATACATATATACATATAAAAGAGGTAAGCAACGATAAGTAATTCTACGTTAGTAACCCGCGGTAATTTCGTTAGATGAGACTACCTGAATTTTGTTTTTTTCGTCACAGTAAGCTTTTAATAATTTAAAAATTTGTCGCACACTAACAACAATATACAGAGGCTGTTCGTACATTTTTTAGACGATTTTGGTAAGCGGTAATAAAAAATCGTTTGCTGCAAAAGAAATAATTGCAATTGTACTATGTTTTTAAAAGTCAAAATTATCGTCTACGGCTTGAAAGTTTGTTTTTATTCAAAATGGCGTTTTTAACAAAGCAGTGGTTCGAAGCCTTTATGCTCTTTCCGAAGAAAAATATGCATACTCCGTTATCCAAAAACGATGTGAGAGTCATGGTTTTGTGATATCTAAAGCGTCGATAGGTAATATCGTCAACAAGAAAGGAAAAAACGTCAAATTGGAGCCTCAAATGGGACAAAAATTCCAAACAAGTATCCAAGGAAAAAACGGACATCTTCGACTATTGCAAAGGTACGTTGTTTAATGTTAAAAGAAAATCCCCCTAGTCAAAGGACAGTTGCAAAATCATTAAAATGCTCGGTGTCCAATGTAAACAAAATGATAAACGTTGATTTAAATCTTGAGAAAGCGAAAAATCGCAATGTGCATCGTCTTCTTCCAAATCATATCGCTGAACGCAGGACACGCTGCGGAATTCTATATGAGAAACACTTATTCAAAGAAAAATGGAAAACAATTGTCACAATAGATGAAAAATGGGTGTATTTAAATGATTGCAACAAAAAAAGAGCCATTTATTATCATAAAAGGGGAGAAAAAAATTTAAGTACATGGTTCAAAGAATCGAAAGAAAGTTTTTCTAAGGGATTCATAATTGTTGCTGGGTTATCTTATAATGGCAAGTTAAAAATAAAGAGAGTGGAAATAATGTCAAGATTAACTCCAAATCCTATCAGGAACATATTTTATCGCCAATTTTTCTGAATGAAATACCATCGCTTTACCCACAGTGCCATCAATCTGCGAGACTCCATCAGGACAAAGCTAGCAGTCACACATCAAAATCCACTGTAAATTTCCTAAAAGAAATGGAACAAAAAACTGGTATCAAGGCCATACCCTTCACTGATATTCGTACTAAATCTTCCGATGTATCACCTATGGATTTTTGTGCTTTCGGACTTTTAAAATCTGCATTATCCAAACGTCGTCACAAAACCCTTACAGAACTCTCGAAAGCTGTTCAGGAGGAATGGGCTAAAATACCTCTTCTGACACTTCAAAAAGCATTATTATCCTGGAAATTGCGGTGTCGAAAGATAGTTCAGAATAAGGGATGTCAAATAGAACATTTAAAACACAAGAATTTTATGTAATTTAGTTTTTTGAATACAATATACATCGTCTAAAAAATGTGTGAACAGCCTCTGTAAATTGAAAAGAATTTTACTGGGATAACTAATTGGCGTACCTATAATATAATTTATAAAAATAGCATACGAAATAATTCGCAATAGCGGCACACAGGGGTTGAGAATCACTGCTCTAACCAGTTGTATTTTAGGTGAAGCAAAAAAGAAAAGGACAAATTCCAGAACACGTTGTAGGCATTTTAGCTGATTCCCACAAACTGTTTGCTGATATTACGAGCAATAGTGAGACGTGGGGTAGTCTAGCGGTAGCCCTTTTGGTGCTGAGGGTGCTCGGATCGAATCCCAACAAACGCCATGAAATACCTCCGTGTCTAGGCTGGATAGGCCCATGTTAAATCCATTGACCGGAAAGCCCTTCTGTAAGGTCAGAGAGGGTTTGAGTCCCCAGATCCCCACCCTGGGGTTGCTTCGTCAAAATTGTGGTAGCACCTGTATAAATCGGACTCCGACCGTGGTGGTGTCGTTATAAACCGGAGTTGCACCCCTTAGTCCGTTAGCTTATATCGACCTCGTCTGTAATTACTTCTGACTAGTGGACAATAGAAACAAAAACGAACAGAAACATTTTCATAAGCTTATACAGTCGAAGCATGTTATAACGTACTTCAAGAGACAAAAGGTTTTGTTCGCTTTATCCGGTATTTCGCTATAACCGAACCTTTAAGAAAAATGCTAGAGTTCACAAAATGTATCAGTCATTAGTTGTAATGTGTATTCAGTAATTCAGTCGAACCCCGTTATAACGAACTTCAAGGGGCCAAAGGTTTTGTTCGCTTTATCCGGTGGTTCTCTATATCCGAACCGTTAAGAAAATGCTAGAGTTCACAAAATGTATAACTCATTAGTTGCAATGTGTTTTCAAAAATGATATAAAAAAATCAATCTTTTAAAATGATAATTAAGGAATTAAATCGACTAAAATCGATTACATTAAACTGATACAAGACTAATTAAATTACGTACAATAGGAAAACGACAGGACCAAAATTTCCGTACGTTATATCCATGAGTTCGTTATATACCGGGTTCGCTATAACGGGGTTCGACTGTAATGTATTAAAAATGATAAAATATATTAAAAATGATCATTAATGAATTAAATGGACTACATCCGATTACATTAAAATGTCACACTACTGTAATTAAATTACGTACAATAATAAAACGGCGGGACCAAAATTTTCCTTCGTTATATCCACTAGTTCGTTATATACCGGGTTCGCTATATTGGGGTTTGACTGTATTACACTATTTAAAATGCCGCAATACGTGTCAGCAAACAGGAAATCTTGTTACGAATAGCCATTTATATTATTAAACACTCATAATATAAACAATCAGTTTATGTGACTCCTTTAAAATAAGTTCAAATTATGGTCTAATCTATAAATGGCCACGTACACATATGCACCAAAACATATATATGTATGTATATAAAAAGAATATGTAAGTCAGTAATCACATAAAGTATTTGACTCTATTTACATATTATTGTTTACTTCGGAACAAAGAGAGCTATAAGAATATTTAAATAAATATTGGATGCATATTTCAGGCATTTGAGATAACACATTTTAAAAATGAAACAACAATATTTTTCATTTACATCGAATAGTGATTCTATTCACTTCATACGAAATTTCCTGTCAATCGTAGCATTTTATAAGCTTGACAGATTGATGAAAGGAATTTTCTTCGAATATTTCTATTTTTTTCTTTTCGTCTCAAATCTGAATAAAACATTGTCAACGAAATCATGTAGGAGAATATTTTTATACTGAAATGAATTTCTGAATTTTATTTAGTATGTACTGAGTAGCATTACGAAGGTTTGAATAAATGTTTATATTAACATAACTGTTATACGTTCTGAATTGTTTGTCTGTGCCTTCGAAAGGCAAATGTTTGTATCGTATACGTGATAGGATAAATTACAAACTAAGAGGCAGTGCTTTCAACAATTCAAAATGTTTCGTTTCAACATATATCGGCGTGCTTTATTATGTCGGAAGATATTTTAAATATAAAGAAAAAATTACTAGCAAATTTCTTTTATACAGAAGGTTCCGTTTCTTTGGCATTTCAGATTAAGCTTATGCTATAGTAACCGTAATATTGCGAATGATGGTATAACTCACTAACATATAATTCCACATAAATGTTGTTGCTTCTAAAAAGACTAGCGAGTTGAGGGGGGCAGTTCGGTTTATAATGGCCCCACAAGTGTCCGATCTAGCAAGGTATCACCTCAATATTGACAGAGCACGCCCAGGGGAAACAGCCCAGAGCAACGTACTCTCTCCCACCCTCTCTAACCTCATACAGGATGCCCCAAAATTCCCGTAAGAAGTAATTTCGATAGAAAACGCAGGTTTCTAATTAAAAATTGTAAATTTTTATTGATTCATACATTATACAGTATAGGGTTTTAAATAATCATTTTTAATAATCCTGAACTGTCAGTTACCATGCTGTTATTTTTTTGTCGTTGGCAACACTTTGTCGTGAAAATGGTGCAAAATCCAAATCTTGCGTCAATTTTAGGACACCCTGTAGAATGATTTTCGGATCTACATATTTTACATGCCCATATCTGGCCTAAACTCAGAGGTATTTAATGGCGCTTGTCGGTATTTGGTCCGAACAGCCTTAGCTCCGAAAGTTGACCCGCTATCATTAGGCTACCTTGGGCCCCCACATATATAGATAGTAGTGTTTAGATGTTTATGTCACACATTTTCCATTAAGCATCGTCAAAGATAAAGGTGGATTTTTTGGTGAAAACTGTAAAAATTAATAGGCAAGTTATGGTGACTGAAAATCGGAGTAATTTGTGTATTGTTCAGTATTAATTCATCTTCACATGTTGTAGTGCTATGTCAAAGCTTTTCGAGTTTTTTTTTCCACGCAACTGACGAAATATACAGTCGATTCCGGTTAATCGGAACCACATCGGGACCTGATCATTTTGGTCCTAATAACCGGCTGGTCCGATTAACCGGAATCGACTGTATTTCAATAATGTGTTCTGTTGTTAAAAATAAGTGTTGTCCATTCATTACCATATGTACAGAAAGAAACATTGAATTTGCCTTAACAAAAATTTATTCTCTCTGATTTTTCTGTTGTTCAGTACTTATTCTTCTTTCTAACATATTTAACTACAATATCAATCAGTTTTTCGAGTGTTGTTTGCTAAGCAGTTAATGAAATATTCTCAAATAGTTAATTTTGTCACAATAAAGATTAGTTTAAATTTATGATACGAAGGTTATACTTTCCTGTTTATTTGAAATCTCTATCGATGAAAATCATGTTCCAAAAATTATTGTTCTTTTCTGAAATAAAATCCTAAAATTATTAACAATCAGTGAAATGCCCCAATAAATGACTATAATTAATCTTATAGTTAATATTATAGTGATTAATATTTTAAAGGAATATTGTTGTAATACATTTAATTTACCTAACTCCAAAAATTCGGGAATAATTTTGTTTCTTTTGGAAAACGTTAGTAAAGTAAAATTAATTATTCTTTAACAATATTCATAAATTTCAATTAGGGATTTTAGTTAGCGATACAATATTAAAAATGGATATCTCTGAGGGATTTGTTTAAAAAAATAAGTACTTAGCAGATGATTCAGTAAAATTCAAACTAAGAAAACTACGGAAGTCGTCACATTATCAATCATTATCCAATTGATTTTAATCTCAAAGAAGTTCATTATTTGTGAGTAACCAGCACAAGACGAAAAATTAAAAGAAATGTCTTTGATCGGTGTCTAGCGAAATGTCTAATTACTACAAGAAAGGAAATTTTATATGAGTCTGTATTTTTCTCCTTTGAAATTAATTAGCGTTTAGTGACATCTAATCAGCAACGAAAATAAATATCTTATCGATTGCTTAGTTGCTGAATATGTATAGATAGTCAAAATCAATTCATTACAGACGGTAAACTTTATAATTAATTAATTCAGATACTTTTATACTAAATTGTCACCAAACGTAATTAATTAGGCATTAAAAATTCGATAATAAATCCGATACTCCTCTGTCTTATTACATCGATCAGCTTTTCTTGTAAACAAATTTAATTAATAGTTTATAGGCAGTTAATAATATTAGTTTGATGTAATATGTAATATAATTTGTTTTAAGTATTGAAAGTTTAATCAGGAGAAATAAGTGTAAAAATTAACTTCCCTCTTGGATTTCCCGTGGAGATGTCAAAATAATTTTGTTTTCAACTTTCGATCGATTTTGCAATTAAATTTGTAAAATAACTTAAAATATTTGCATATTATAATTTCTATTTACTTCGTGGATCTACTAAAATTACATAAGCTAATGCTTTACTATCCCACTACTTTATAATACCCCATACTTCTATGAGATCAAAACGTCGCGTTTGGCCTACAATGAAATGAATAGCCCTGAGAATCTTTCGGTGTTTTGGGCGAATATTCGTAATTTTGAAACCTCGGAATTATATCTTGAATCATTTGCTGTTTATTAGACATAAGATGCAAATTATTCCTCATAAAAGAAGAGAAATTTTGAGTTATGCAACCATGTAGCTGTGACAGCTATTATTTTTATATTGTCTTCTATTTTCATGGAAATAGAGTTTTATATGAACATATTCATAGTTCAATAAATTACTATACGCGCACGCACGCACACACAATAATATTAGTTTGATGTAATATCTAATATAATTTGTTTTAAGTATTGAAAGTTTAATCATAAGAAATATGTGTAAAAATTAACTTCCCTTTTGGATTTGCGTACAAACAAACAAATTTGCGTTTGTTACAAACAAGCAAACAAACAAACTGAAGAGCCAAAAAAACTGGTACACCTGCCTAATATCGTGTAGGGTCTCCACCAGCACTCTAAAGTGCCGTACTACGACGTTGCATGGACTCGACTAATATCGTAAGGTATCTTGGAGGAAATTCACACGATGAACCCATCAGAGCAGTCCACAAATTCATAGTAGAGCGAGGGGGGGGGAGATCTCCTATGAAGAGCACATTCCACGGCATCCCATATAGGCTCGATAATGTTCATCTGTGGGGACTTAAATTGACAATGGAAGCGTCGAAATTCAGACGAGTGATATTCTGGAGCCGCTTGGTAGCAACTCTCGACGTGAGAGGATCGCATTGTTCTGCTGGAATTGACCAAGTCCGTCGGAACCCACAATGGATATGAATGGGTGAATTTGATCGGACAGGATGCTGATGTATCCATTACCTGTCAGAGTCGTCTCTAGACGTATCAGGACTCCCATATCACGCAAACTGCATACGCCCCATACCATCACAGAGGCTCCACCAGCATGAACAATACCCGGTTCACATGTACGGTCCATGGAATCAAAGGTTGTCGCCATACCCGTACAAGTCCATCCGCCCGCGGGATCATGAGTCCAATCTCACGAAGAATTGTACGTCCAATAGTAGTCCAATGGAGGTGTTGACGGGCCCAGTCGAGGTGTAAAGGTTTCTGCCATGCACTAGTGGGCCTGCGGCTCCGAAAGCTCGAATCAATAACGGTCCGTTGAACAGTTTGCACTCTGACACTTGTCCATGCCCTAGCATTGAAAAGCTTAGTAATTTCAAGAAGTGTTGTACGTCTATCTCGGTTAAGGATTCTCGTCAGTCGTCGACGGACCGGAACTTTCAACGTCTTTTTCAGGCCGCACCGTCGTCGGAGATTTGATGTTTTACCGGTCACCTGATATTCACGGTACACTCGTGAAATGGTTGTGCGCAAAAATCCAAATTGCATCGCTCAATCGGAGAAGCTATGTCCTATCTCTCGTGAGCCGACTATAATACCACGTTAAAAGACACATAGTAGCAGCACATATTTGTAGCAGCAGGTACAAAGCCTTTGTAGTAGCAAGATGCGATCTAACTTCTTCGCCAGACACATGTTGTCTTAGGCACCGCCGACCGCATCGCGTTACGCTGGTACGCGATGAAACTGGTACCAGTTTCTTTTTGGCTCTTTAGTATACACTAAAGACTCGATAATGTTCATGTGTGGGGACTTAGGTTGACAAATGAAGTGTCGAAATTCAGAAGAGTGATATTCTGGAGCCGCTTGGTAGCAACTCCCGACATGAGCGGATAGCATCAGGGCGACACATATCGTATGTTACATATCGTATATATGCAGCAGTTACATATATACGACACACATACCGTGCTGTTACATATCGTATATATGTAACAGAACGGGCGGTGGTGAGGGAGGAAGAAGGAAGGTTGATATTGCCGGCCGTGCGTCACAGAAGTGATAGTTCGTAGTTAGACTACAAAATTCAGTCCCGCGCTGGAATTCGTGGAGTAATCGACATCTTGAAGATCTTTAAAACTAGTAAAAAACTAGAGTAAAAATCTAGCCTCTCTATCCCCGGACACACAGGAACACGCAGCATTAATTACACACGTTTTATTATGTCAATTTCTACATGCTGGTTGAGCAGCGATAATCCACAATATCATACCAGTAAACTGAGGCGAGCCTATTTATAACTTAAGTATCCTCACGTGACCTTAAAACTCTTGCAGCAATTGGCTGGTGCCTGGAATCTGGGCTCTGACAGATTGGGAATCCACAGCGGTTGTATAAGAGAAGCCTGATTTAAGTCAATTCCTTTATTCTTGAAATCGAACTTCGCAATAAATATTCAACGCGTTATGCCCAAGCATTTTTGAATGAAATTTGGAATTTTAAAAGGGTTTTGGGGTTATATACAAGATACGCCCATAAAGTAACCGTACAATTTTTTATAAATAAGAAAAATATTACTCACCTTCAAATAAATTTATCTCCTTCAGAATAATCGCCAAAGGATTCTATACAGATTTTCCAACGTTTCTTCAAGTCACCGATAAACGGTTTATCGGCGTTGGAACTAACCGTTCGCAAAATACGCATAACATTTGATTTAACATCCGAGACGTTTTCAAATCTCTGTCCTTTCATGGTCATCTTAAGCTTCGGAAAAAGGAAATAAATCAGCTTACGATAAGTCGGGAGAATATGGTGGGTGATTTATCACTGTAATTGAATGCTTAGCAACATATTGTTGAACAAAAATTGCTGCATGGGGCCTAGCATTATCGTGTTAAAGAAACCATTGACCAGAATCAAAACAGTTCCTCCCTAACTCATCTTATCCTGTTTCTTAATCGAAAAAGCAAATCTTTGTAAAAACACTGATTAATTGTTTCATTTTCAGGAACAAATTCGTGGTGAATAAGTCCTTTGTAATCAAAAAATGCAAATCCATGAAAGGATAGAGATTTGAAAACGTCTCGGATATTACATGAAATGTTCCGCGTACTTTGCGAACGGTTAGTTCCAACCTCTATAAACAGTGTTTCGATAACTTGGAGAAATGTTGGAAAAAATTGTATAGACTCCTTAGGCGATTATTTTGAAAGAGATAAATTTATTTGAAGGTGAGCAATATTTTTGTTATTTTAAAAAAATTGTCCGGTTGCTTTATGGACACACTTTGTATATATATATATATATATATATATATATATATATATATATATATACACTCATGGACAAAAAAATTAGCGCACCAAGAAGGAGTCGTCAAAATGAAACGAAATTTTACATACGTAATGACTACTTTGATATAAGTAAATGATAAGAAAATCAAAGCTAAAGGATAATTTATTTCAGAGAAAAATGCAAAAGAACGGAGGAGTTAATACTCCGTTGGACCCCCTCTAGCGCGAATGCACGATGCGATACGATCGGGCATTGAGTCATACAAGTTCTGTATGATGTCTTGAGACATTTCGTTCCATATTTGCTGTAATCTTGCCTCTAGTTCTTTCAAACTCGTGGGATGCCCAACTCGTCGTCCCAAATGATCCCAGATATGCTCGATTGGAGACAAATCTGGGGATCGGGCAGGCCAAGAAAGGGTAGTAACAGTGCGGAGACAGTCTTGTGACACCCTTGCCGTATGAGGCCGAGCATTGTCTTGTTGAAAAATGGCTCCTGGGAGCCGTTGCATGAGTGGCAACACATGTGGTTGCAGTATTTCATGAACATACCGCTGGGGTGTCGTGCCACGGAACAATACTAGGGGTGACCGTGTATTGTAGGCAATGGCACCCCATACCATCACACCAGCTGTGGGAGCGATGTGTCGCTGTACAGCAAAGGCAGGATTGAAGCGTTCACCACGGTCTCTCCACACACGAACACGATTGTCATCACTGCCGAGATTGAATCTGGATTCGTCGTTAAAGACGACCTGGTTCCATTCCGCTGCAGTCCAGTTTCCTCGTGCGCGGCAAAACTCCAAACGGAGGCGTCGATGGGTGGGCGTCAAGGACAGCACACGTAATGGGCGAAGCGATACCAACTGTACTTCAGCCAGGCGCATTCGTATGGTTCGAGAAGACACAGAGGCCCCTAGTGAAGGTGCTACCTGTGCCTAGATGGCGGCCGATGAAGCAGTTGGCTGTACGCGTGCATTTCTTACGATGTGGCGGTCTTCTCGACGACTGGTCTGTCGAGGGCGTCCTGAGCCTGGTCTTCGTGTACATGACATCTCTCGGGTCCACTGGTCCCAACACCTCCTCACAACACAATCAGAGCGGCCTAATTGACGAGCTACTCGCCTAGCTGACCACCCAGCTTCCATCATCCCGACGATTCTCCCCCTCTCAAACTGCGACAACTGCTTATATTGTCTTCGAACACGGCGTAATGGCATGTCTATCTGCGCTCTTCCTTTGTAAATGATTCAGCACACTCAAAAAAGCTTTGGTTACCTGTTTTATACTCCACAGAGTACGATGTCCAACGCCCTCTACCGGCTATACGTTATGCGCAATCACGCTGCATTTCTAATCATTTGCATATCTCCCCCACATGTACCTTCATTGCAAGTTTCGTTACGATCCCGCAATTACTTCTTGGTGCGCTAATTTTTTTGTCCATGAGTGTATATATATATAAATCATTATGATGTTTGAGGATGATAAATTATCACTAAATAAGTAATATCTCTTACAGTCATTCTTGTATCCTTTTATATGACGAGAATAATGATTTTAATTACACTCAGTGTAGTTAAAATTTCAAAATGAAAATAAATTCAATCTTTCTTTTACATTGTCTGGACAATTAATAAAATAAATTTAATATTTTGGGTTTTCAACAACTGAAAAGATATACACAGATGTTTTTGAAACATAATTTTTCTTAAAACACTTATTTACCTTAAAGCACAATACTTGTTCGAAGTTTCCATATTAGTCTTGTACCTTCCAATTTCTTTTTACATTTTAATGTACTTGTTTTGAACTATCTCTCAAAATAACCTTCATCTATTTCGCATTTTTTAAATTGTTCGTTTTGAAAAAAGGTTTAAACAGAAAATACTTTTCAAGTATCAAAGAAATGGCAATAGTTAAATTCCGATTTAATATGAGAAGGTGTATTTAAGCAGTTCCACCCTTTAAAACTAAACAGAAATTTATGATGTTCAATATATTACTACAGAGAAAATTTACAGTAAAAACATATGTGTTATTGTAAGAGTTTATGAAAATGCTGTAGCGTAAAAGAAATGTTTTTCTATATTTTTAATTAAGCCTGTTATTTTGTCTTTTTACCGAAGATGTAAGAATATCTATTTATAATATCCAATATATTTTTAAGAGAATCAATATATATATATATATATATATATTAAAAAGCGCTATAAACCCAAAAAATTTCATCAGGGAAGATAATTAAGAAAAAAGTATTTGTATAATGCTGTAGATTATTTCTTAAATATGATTATTTCATTCTGAACTGGGTGGTTTAATGAGTATATAAAAGAAATATGCTAAACTGACTAATTTTTTTTCTAATGATGAGGCACATGTCGTGAGAAATTCGCCTTCTGTTATTCACCTTGAATTCTTGCTGGCTACTTTGTTGTCGTATCACTATATAGGTGAGCCAGCAATGCTCCCTATGAGGGGACAACACATTAATGACCAAGCCTTTTTCGGGATTTGAACTCAAGCCGACTGCATGGAAGGTTACGAAGGTAACTACTAAACCATGCTGGTGGCAAAAACTGACTAAAATAAAGTGTCATAAAATATATTTTAAAAATTGTACTCTATAGCTGTTCAACCGCATAAAATCATGATACTTCTTTGTGAAAGTAGTCTAATCATATATATCAAAATCCCATGAGGAACAAAATCCCATGCGGTTTAATCCCATGAGGAGTTGCGTTTCGAATTCATCCATAAAGAATTCAGCTACATCATAATGTCCCGTCTATTCAATCGCATCTGACTGGAGTGTGACCAAATTTGACCAAATGGCAAGATATGGCAGTAAGACTAGATAGAAGGTTTCTAGCTGGTCTTGCTGCCTTCATAAATGTCATTGAAATTCTGTCTATCAGTCTTGTTTCATACAATTCTAAACCATTTGGCTTGTCAAAAAGTTAGGAAATATATAGATATGCGTCAAATTTTGTCTGTGATCTATTAAGTCATTGTGCACCAAATTTTGTACGTGTTCTAAAAATTAATTGTGCGACAAATTTTGTATATTTACTTTCTTGAACCCTTACGAAAGTACTGATTAGATTAAAATAAATTAATCTCTGAAATCCTGACTTACTTCTTTTAAAGGCGCGTATACATAAGGTAAGTTGGTGTAACTTGGCCCATGGGGTAACTGGGCCATCCCCTCCTAGATTTTTCCTTTACATATTAGGTGGGAATTCCTCTATGTGTGTTATTTTTTTGCCGGTGTTTGCAACAATCTATCTTACAACATTGGTATTTGCTTTGAGAAATTATTTTAAAATGGGGGTAGCTTTTTTTTTCTTTTCTAGATATACAAGCATGTGGACACAGTTACCCAGTCACAGATTCTGTTGTTTCTTATGAGAAAGAGACCTGGGGGTCTACTTACCCCATTTATCAGGGAACAGGGATCACATGTATTTAAAAATATATACAATATATATATATATATATATATATATATATATATACAATATATATATATATATATATATATATATATATATATATACATTTAAATATATATAAAATAAAAATCAATATCATAGTTTAAACAAACTCCCTAAGACTTACTAAAATGCATATGATACAAATATTTTTGAAAATTATACATGTTAGTATAATTTTCATGTGTTAAACGTATAGTACATAAAGAGCTGAAAATCTATGGCCAGTTACCCCAACTTACCTTACAGCGAACGAAGCCGAACGAACTTGTTCGATAAATATACACGTAGCAATGAACATCAGCGAACGCATTTCGTTGCCTTTGCCACAATTCGCTCACTAGGCGACATGAGTTCGTTACTCTTCGATAGCCGGCATTCGCTGTGCGTGTACAGAGCCTCCTACAGTTACTCCTGGAACGTTTTACTTTTTCCTTGGAAATTTCATTTCGAGAAGGAAGCTTAATTTTATTGTTCGTTATAGGAAACTGAATTGCGCAATATAATATGGATTGGAGAATTCACCAGAACAGTTCATACATGAATGACTGCACAATCATTTTGCTTGGTAAAGTGGTATTACAACCGAATTTCTAAAGTATACGCCGAATTTGGTCGCTGAAATTTTGCCTGTTCTTTGCATTTTTTCACTGTCGTTCACCGTATGTATAACCGCCTTAAGATTTTGTGGTTCCCAATTTTAAGCCCTTAACTTTGTCGTCTATAGAAACTTTTATCAAATGTAATCAAATGTTTAGGTTTCTGATGGATTACAAAACTATTTGCTTTGAATAAATTCCGGATGTCGTGTCATTACTGGGTTTTTACGAATCCTTTCTCATTCGATTGCTCTCACATTAGGATTTTTCAATTTAGGTTCTACTTTTTTATATAACTAGCTACAGCGATATATTTTTAATTTGAGTAACGGACTTGAGACTTTAAGTCGATAGATTTGAAGCAATTGAACAATATAGAAGTACAATGTATGTCATTAAATCAATCAACTCTAACAACGTATGTCCAATTTTTATGTTAAGCAGGTTTCCTGAAAATAAACTGGTAAAATTATTGAAAGTTTAAACTGTCATTTAAATACCATTGCAATCTAAAATCGGAAAATAACTGAAATGTCTTAATTGAATAATTACAACATAAGAGATTTAATAGGAATGAGAAATTTAGAAAGAAAACTAAGGATTTATTGGAGACGGATTTTTCTGTTAATTTGTACTTAATTTTTAATTCTGATTTATATAGTAAGAAGGTAATTTTTATATTCTATCGTAAGAGCATTTAGTGTATGGAAATTTCACAATAGGTGACAATTTGGCTATCGGAGCAGTTTGTTAGTCTACGTTTTTTACACTTTAATAAATACTGATATTCTAGATAACTGATGCTAGAATTCACTATGTAATGCAAACATAATGTAATGTTATGTAATATTCAGGGATCTTTTGAATGAGGTAAAATGCGTTTGAAAACACCCAGTGGATTAACATTTTCCTTTTCATTTAAATTCTTAAAGGAAAGGAATCAATATGTAATGCTAAGGGCCTGTAAATAGTACAATATACATAATACATTCATTGTTTACCTAGAGGATTATTGCTTAGTATTTTTATATAAAATATTTTTAATATCCGTACCTAAATGGTTCTTAAATCGAAAAGTGAAAAAATATTGCATGCCTTTATAGTATTTGATATATTTCACATGCGAAACATTTAGCATAATCAGCCTTTCCTCCTCATGCAAAGGAGATATGAACATTTATCCAAAACAATCTTTTTAATATGCGTCTTAAAAGTATGGGCTATTACAAATGCTTTCCTTGAGTAATGTAAAATTTGTCTGACATGAAGAGTATAGCATTTTACTCAGTAGATTTAGTTTCAAAAGCATCATTTTACAGACCATTTCACCCAGGGGAAAGCACAGATTACAGGCATCTCGAAACACAATTGGATAACATTATCATCGATCATATCTTCAAATTGTACCTTTATTCTCTCTTTTGATCTTCGTGGCATCATGTCTTTCATGTCATCGTCACTTTGAAGATCCATTATGTTTTAAGTTTGGGAACTCTATAATACATGTAGGGAGTTACATATTGATTTGAGAATTCATCTTTTAAATTACGTTACCTGCCTAGGAAATTTTGGAATGTTCAGATATACTGTTGTTCTGGAAGACTCGGGTTTTTCCATACATTTAAAATCAGTCCATGGTTATTTAAGAACAAAAACAATTTATTTAAATTTTGAATGCATCTAATAAAAATTACATGCTATGGATCATCTCACATGTTTAATTTGATGCAAAAAAATCCTTCTCTTGTCAGTCACAAAATGTGCAATTTTCTCACTTCTTTTCATATGTGTTTATTTGATAATGCTCTTATTAGTATGGATTAAATTGTATCAAAAATTTTGTAAAAAAAAACTATTTATTCGTTATATTTTTTCCATTTAACTTTATCTTAATGTTCTTAAATTTTGAAATTAAAAAATGGGTTGCTGAAAAACAGCTCATTTATAAGTATATAAATACTTTTTTGTATCAGAATATTACTTTAATCAATGTTGCAAGAATACAACAGGAAACAGCCATAGTTAATAATTACTATGATATTTTCATAAAAATGTATTGCGTTAAACTAAAACTATACCAGTTGTTATAGTGTAATACACCACCCTATATTAATAGCAGTAAACAAAATATTAGGAAATAATTAGTACTTGTAGTTAAAAAAATCCCATATAAAACTGAAATTATGACAGGCATTCTAAGTGTATCCGTAGACTCTAATAATTTTTTGTAGAAATTTAGTGTAGATTCCTGATGCAGACTCTATAACATTATCATCTTTGTATCGTTGGGAATTTATCTAAGAATTTTATTTAAAAGTTTTTTTTTTACAATGGTCAAATCTTTGATCTTCGGTTATCACCTTTTAGAAAAAATAACATATGGGTTCAAGATACCAGTACAAATTCGTAAATACCTGGATCCTTAAAAATAATACTCATTAAATGATTTAAAAAACCCTCACAATCTTTAGCTCATCTTAATTTTTTCTTGAAGTAAAGAAACAGAGTAAGATAAGACTTAGGCATATAACAGATAAGAGTGTCCTTTTTCGTATCATTGCCACGTCGCTGTACCCAGAACACGGTTTTAGTTACCTTCGCGAAATAACTCCCAGTGGTACTCCATCAGCTGGACATCCATTTCACCATTTATTTGTGTCGACAGTCTGACTTAAATTACTCCAGATGTATTGGCACGGGAAGATATATATGACGTATTGATAGAATAGACTCTGGATCGGACAAAATAAAACTAGATATGAGGATTAATATGAATGTTTCTATCATGTCTGTGAATTATGGATCATGATGAGGTTTGATCAATTGAACAACGTTATTTTTTTCCTTAAGGAAAAGTATTAGGATAACGCCACGAGGTTGGAACAATGAGAATAGATGATTTACGTTGAATTACTATCATCGGTATCATTAGAGTTATTATCATTTCCGATATACTTTATAATTTTCCCTTAAACATATGCCCGTCTCCAGCCTATTGGCCATAAGTCGACGAGTAGCCTAGTACAAACTAGATCTCTAAATATATTTATTATGAACATTATCAACAGTAGGGAATGAAAAATGCACAGGATTTTAGGGCAGATGCTGAGGTAGTCTCTAGTCATGAGTTTGTTTAATTTTCAGAGAGGACGGGTAGCTGTGTCAGTAATTCCAATTTTATTGAGGTGAGTCTATAAATATGTAATGTTCATGACTACATGTTCTGTAAATATATAGTCATGGCATGTTACTAGCGTTTCTCTCATGTTAGATATATAAGTTTTAAAAGAGTATTTTTTTCCAAAAGCCCGCTATATAAAAGAAATACCAGTAGTATGGCATCTGGAGGTGGACTCTTTCCTTTGACTAGGCTACTTAAACCTGCATCCAGTTTTGCTTCAGTAAAATCATCATTAAATAAGGAGTCTAATTCGGAAGCCTCGTGAGGCGATTGATGGTTTGAGATCACTATTTTTTTTAATTTTTCGACTATGATGGTAATTGCTGATTCTTGCATAAATTCTACAGAAGGCACCAGCTATCTCATTTTCAATAACTAGAAATTTCATCTAACGTTGATGGGTTTATATCTTATTTACCTCTGGTTTAATCGGGATAGTAATATATGCTTTTTTATATCATCCTTTCTACATCCAATGTTTTTATAGAAAAATCTTAATATGGTTAGAACTTAGTCTCAATTATAGTCCTTTTCAGTATAACCTGTCTCCTCTTGATTAGAACTTACAATCTCATCGGTCAGTTTTCTTAGTCTTCTTTCTTGCATCATGTCTCAACTTTTTTAGTTCTTGTAATTTCGAATTCTGGAAAGGAGAACGAATTCTTCACTTGCCCTCTTGCTATACAGATAGTCACACTTTTGCAAATTCTTGGAGAAAGCATCTGCTGCTTTAACAACTTACGAATCAGGAGTAAAGTCTTTTGATATGTTTATCAAACTAACCTTTATTAAAATTACAATTAGCTTTTTAAGGTTCCAAAAAATATATCTTGGTTTCACGATAAATTGAACGAGATCTGCTAATCGTTGGTGGCGAAATGTGGTGATCCGCACCATCCGGGACTTTCTTTAGTTCATGCCTAATATCTTTAGAAAAACTGGAGTGAGACAACAACAAGTCCACATGGGACATTTTTGCGCAATGCGTTTATAAAAAGGGACTTTATACCTACTTTCGATGAAAAATATAGGGTTAGAATCAGTAAAATCTTCAACGATGCCTCTTAAAGAATTATTTTCTCAGTAGCCCCATCTATGAAAGATGGCATTAAAATCACTCAGGATAAGGGAGCTGTTGTTCCTATTATATAACACAATTTTCAAGTTTCGATTTATTAAAAGTAGTATTACATACAAAGCTTACTTGATAAATGGAAACACCCCGCTTGACAAGAATCCTCTGTCTCTAATTTGTCATTTGTCGACATTCATTTTTAAAGTAGTCCATTTGTAGTAGGGTATTTTTTACATATACTATTATACCAGGTGTTTTTCGCTGAACAGATCAAGACAGATAACAACAACTTGATAACCAGGATCAAGTTTAGCAATTGTAGCACCACACTCAGATATACCCAGGATAGGAAGTTACTTGAATTATAGTTAAATTAAGTTTTAAAACAAAAATTTTTTGTTCAAAGAACTTGTCATGAGTTAAACTGCCATCATTCCAAAAGGAAATTTTAAGAGCTGGATTAGCCCTAGTCTGAAAGCAGGCTTTTTCATATTCATTCTGCACTTGTCGCAAAAAGAACGCAAATTAATAGGAAAACAGAATTAAAAACGGTTGGTTCAAAGACAATAAGTCATCAGTCATTTTGTGAAAATAGGGGACACCGCGGGAAGGCTACTGATATACCCCCTCTTTATGAATACCCCTTTATAAATACTTCATAGATACAAAGTATAATAATGTAAAAAATTCAACACAAACTAAAACCTATAAAGTGGGCATAGACTGCCAAATAAATTAACTAAAAACCTACCCTAGCGTTGAAAACTTTTAACTTTTCAGTAAAAGATTGAGCAGTTGCAACAAATCCTCATATTGAAAACGAACAAACATAACTAAAATTAAATGATTCAACAGAACTAGATAATTATAGGAAGATTGTAGACAAAAAGATAAACAGAAATCAAGCACTTAGGGCTCTACGCACCATAAGGCAAGATTCTGTGGTAGTGACGGAACTAAACTTACGTCGATATTTGGTGACGGAACTAAACTTACGTCGATATTTGGTTTAGTTCCGTCACGACTTCAGAATCTTGCCATATGGTGCCTAGAGCCCTAAGTGTTTGATTTCTGTTTATTTTTTGTTTACATTCTTCCTATAATTATCTAGCTCTGTTGAATTATTTAATTTTAGTTTTATTCATAAATACAAATTAACTTTATTCGGGAATAAAACAGCCTTTCATATTGAATTTAACAAACAAAAAGATAATACATTTTAAGACACGAAACATTTACAAAGATTAAATATATTCAGACTGAAGACGTCATAAAGCAATAAAATAACATGCATGAAATCTATATTTTTGTCACATTTCCTCGCTATAAATGATGACGGCTTCTGAGTAGAATAACATAAAGTGTATAAGCATAAAACTATTGGATATACATTTTTATAACATTTATTTTCCTAACGATAAATTGTTCAATTATTTGGAAAAAGATGTGTCCTGCAATAAAAGAAATACTGAATTCTGTTTACGAGTCCTATTCGCAATTTACTTTGAATTTTTAAAGATAAATAGCTTATAATATTACATATTCAAAGTACTAAATTCAAAGGAAGTTGTTTAATGTTGTGCATGTCTTACCATCATTTTATTTTGTCTGAAAGGTTTACTGGAAATTTGAGCATAATAGATCTTAAACACGGGCGATAAATCCTTTGTTGCGATTAATTTACTATAGAAAATATTGTTCGCTTCTATGTAATAATTAGTGAAATGTGTTCATACATCTTCATCTGGAAAACTGTTATGATTTCAAAAAGTACAGGATTACAAAATATTTTCTCAAGTAATTTGACATCAAAGGATAACGAATAATTTATGTTGAAATGTTTACAGATTTTATAAATTTTTATTCAGTAATTTTTGGCTTTTATTGGAAATAATCTGTTGAAAGTTTTATTTGGAGATTGTTATGATGAAGATAATATTGGGGATCAGAGAAAAATGCAATATAAATATAGGAAACACTAAAGTGTTCGTTAGTTATAGCTACATTAATATTTCGTCCTTATTTCTGAAAGGAATTGATGAATATAACTAAAACTAATAAAGTAATTGCATAAGCAAAACATTAATTTAATATTCCGTTTATTGTTACAATTTGGAATTAAATTTGTTTATACCATTTTATTTCAAATAATTGAAAAAAAGAATGTTTAATTTTTGTTTCAAAATAATTGATGATTTATAAATTATTTCTAGCTACTAATATGTAATATGTATTAACACGTTGCATATAAAGTCTCAAAGTTTTGTAAAATATTTTTCATATACGAAATGTTTATACGGTAAAACGTTGTAACTTAAATCTTATACTAATAAAGTTCCACGCAAACTTTACAAAAGCAGACACATCAGTTACGTGAAATTTTAATATATGTCAAAATATAAAACACGTAAATAAGCATATGTCATCATTATTTTCTGAACAGAAGTATGCTGCAGTGTAAAAGCTGGTCGAGTAGTGAGTAGAGAGACGTAAGCAGGAATGGAATGGACATTATTTTCACTATTTTTGGTATTTTATAACAGGTCTTTTAGCAATCAGTCCGGCATTTTCATTAAAACTTATGGGTAATGTAAAATTAATTTAGAGCTGAATATTTATAGTAAGTCTGTTATTTTTTTAAAGATGAAAATGTACCAAATACATTTTATTATATTAAGATTGATTTTAAATGGTTCAATAATGAAGAACCTAACTAAAATGATTTTGCTAAAGGGGTTATCCAAAGTAAATACCCTGAGTTACTGTCAGAATCAGTGCTCTGCCTCAGCTGAATTCAAAGTTAACTTTTTCTTTAGCTTTGAACGATTAGATCTAAAACTGATTTTACGGAAAGCCATATAGAGTGAAATATTTCATTTAACGGCTTCTAATTTTTACCAGTTGGTTATTTTCAAGTGACATAAAACTACACAGATTAGAAGAAAAGATATGATGAAAAGATTTTCGACTCCTAAAGTTTGAACGAACTTTAGAATTTAAATGCCCTATTTTCAAATTGACTGAGCCCGAAAAATGATTCTTGAGGAAATTACGTTGTTAAAATTTTAGATCAGTTAGAACACAATCAAAGTATTATCAGACACAAACGATTTCTTCTAGCAAAATACAAAATAATTGAACAAAAATATATTCATACAAAATGGGAGTATCCACAGAAATGATAGCATGAAGGGCACATTTCTAGTTAATTAAATTTCCCCTTAATGTAAAATTTTCACCTGCTTTTTGGTAATATTTTTATAAACATTTAATTTAATTTTTCCTCTTTGGTTAAATTAGTTGTAAAGAAAACACACTATGTTGCTTAAAATTTATTTTCGCGAAATAAATTTATACTTCAAGGTTGTGTGGAATTAATTGAAAATGTAAGTATCTCTCAGAGCAGTCGAAATTTTCTCCTTAAGTTCCTCATATATAACGATGTGGGAAAAAGAATAAAGATTAAAGAAATTTTAAAGAGTAAATTTCTATTTAATTCAATTCTAATTTAATATAAATTTTACAGCTTCTTTCTTTTATTGATAGTTTAATGTTAAATGAAAGTTAATGTAGTCCCTATATACTTAAATCTGAAAGAGAAAAAAATTCTTTTACTCAATTTCTAACGGATTTTGTCGGGAAAATGGGTGTTTTAGGTTGTGAGGGATGGAACTTGAAAAATTGCCTTCTCCCTAAGATAAAATATGCTGTGAATGTTACTCCGTACGATTTGCATTCTTCGTATTTAGTTTCTTACATCTAATGCTGTACACTCAAGAAAAATATTATATCAAAGCAAATTAAATATCAAAGGTTAGATTTCTTTTTAATTAAATTTCCATTTAATTAAAATTTTCAGATTCCTATTTTATGACATTATCTTTTACATAGAAATTAATTTCTCCCTTGTAATTGAAATTAGTTGAATAATAAACTCCATACTTGGAACCTTTACTACTAAAACGCAACTTTTAGTACATGCATAAAATCCTGTTTCTAGACTGTGAACAACGGAATAAAACAAATGATATTTCCTCTCACCACCGGCATATTTCATTTGTATTTATTGTTAGGGTTTTATTGTTTAGTCATAATTAAATATTGGGAAATAAATATTAATGTCATAATCCATATGAGGTGATGCACCAGAAGTCGGGGGTCTGTTAGGAATCACATGAAAAATATTTTTGGTAAAATACAACTTTTGAGTTAAAATATACTAAATAAATAAATTAAGTAACAACAATGTATATAACAACATTTTCAGACATTCATCGTTAAAATAAAAAGTGATATTTCAGAAAATTGAATTCGACCAATGAGAGTCACTCAAATCGTCGCAGACGTTTAGATCAACATACACAGTCCACCGTTCAAATGCAAGTCCTGGAAATATAGCGTTCTGTTGGATTTATTTTTTAGATATCATACTTGATCTTAAGTTAATAGAGAGAACGTGGTGATAACCTTATTTATGATACTGCTTCGCATAAAAAAAAAATTGGTTATTCTTCTCTGTTTAAATACAGTAAGTAATGTACTTTTAAAATAAAAAACTAAAATTAAACTATTGTAATGACTGGTATTTTTTTATTTTGAAATGTCCAGACATATTTAATGAAACATAAGTCTCTTTACTTATATAAATGTAAAAACTCTAATTTTAAACTGAAATTTAACAGATCAGAAAATTAATATTAGATGATGAAACTAATGTTGAATTTGTAAAAATAAATATTACGGTTAAATATTTTTTTAAATCTCATATTTCTAAATACCCCTCTATCAATTGTAATGTATTTAATTTTATATCTTTGCTTTATTTTAATATAGATAATGAATACGTTTTATAATAACCAATTATTTGTTTTCGAGCAGGTTTGCAATGAAACTTTAACGTTCAACTATAGTCTTTAGGCTACATCCTGTATTCGAAAATACTTGTTTGAAAAAGATTTTTAAATTAAGAAATAAAGAAGAGAAGTTGTATGAAATAAATCCAATTGAAAGTCATTGACTGCATGACTAATATTTGATTTTATAGCTGGTACGAAAAAAAATTTGTTTTAAGCTATTGTATGTAAGCTATTGCATAATAACATTTGTATTCAGAATTATTGTTACATTTCCTTCGAGAGGAAGGTGTCAAGTATTCTGAAATTTTGATCCATAGAACTTGAAAAATATTAGTTATATATATATATATATATATATACACTTTTTCAAGATTAGAGAAAAAGAATAAATATTCTGTAAGAAGAAAATTTTTACTGGTAAAATTTCGAAGGTGAAAATCATACCTTTTTCACAAACCACAGAGAATGAATTAACTCTGAAAAAAGAAAATATATTACTCTAAATTCCGAAATAATAAATCTACAGCGTGTGTTTTAACAAATTATAGTGATTAGTCGATTTTACATGTTCTATGTAATTCTATATAAATTTCACATGTAAGTATGTAACAAAATGTCTATATATATATATATATATATATATATATATATATATATGACAACATCAGAGCCCAGACACAGCTGTCTAGGAAAGAAGAAACACTAAACAACATTTTCAGATGAGAAATCGACAAGTATATTTGACAGCTAAAGCAATAGTGTTCACAAAGCAAAATATATTTGCATGCTTGCATTTCATGTGAAACGTCAAACAGATATTCTTTCATAAACTCTTCTCGCAACTGTTTATATTTTTGGTTTAGAATTGTTTTCATATATTGTTTCTATTGATAAAAGTTTCCCAGCAATACGAGTGCTGTATTTTTGGCACTCTATTCCAACGCTTTCTTTTACATTATAGTATATCCTTCCCCTTAAACAAGCTGCAGATATTCATAAAAGAGTCGTCCAGCGTCCCTTTTTATTCTGCTCTCTGTTGAAGGGCAGAGTCAATTACTTTTCATAGATGTCTCAAGGTACAATTTAACAAAGTTTGTATGAAGGTATTTTATTAAAGTAAATCAAAAATCTCAACATTCCGAAGTTAGGTTGTTTAAGAAAGAAAAAATGAAATAGGAAAGACCAAAAAATTTTTGAGTTTTTTATCCGTAACATGGATAATGTGTTACGCGGCTTTTGGAGAGTATTAAATCTGAGTTTCACTGCAGAGCTAATACTTTTAATTGCGGTTTTAAACGCATTTATTTTAATTTTTGAAATAACCTGTGGGACTATGTCTGTTTTTAATTAAATGCAAATTGTGGTTTATGTTAGGGATTATCTTTCCAACTTTTTTAATCATCATACAGAGTAAAGTGTTTTAAGGTCAAACATAAATGAGAAAATCTTTTGATGTCAACCGTTAAGTTTTGCATTGTGTTCCGTTTGTGACATTAACAGAAATATTGGTATTTAAGTTTTTATAACTTATTTTTGTTTGCAGGCCTCAAATTTACTTCTTCTTTTCGATTCTTTCAGGTACAAAATAAGAAAAAATTAATGCAACACAACTGACAATTAATTGAATTTGTTTTCAAATAGCTAGTGATTAGTCAGTATAATTTAGAAGCTCTGGTTGAAAGAAAAATTAGTTTTTATTGCACAAATAAAGACATATAGACATGTAATTTAGAAATTCGATTAGATAAAAAGCAAGTAGACGTCTATAATATGCGAGAGAGTAATTTTTAACAAGTGAATAGGAATTCATAACGCGATGCTTTGAAGTAACTTCGACGGAAATCGTTAGATTTGAAATGTTTGATTTAGTGTTAAGAGATATAAGCTCTAAACCAGAATATGTTTTGCTAGCGACTTCGAGTTTAAGTTGAGGAACATCGGTTTGTTGTTGAATTTTTTTTTATCGCCTTAAATACATTAATAGGACAAAGAAATTGATAGCACGTAGCAATTTTAGATATACGAACATATTGCATTTATTTATTTTAAGATATAAAAATGAACATATTTGATTTCCATTTTATGTTGCTTGCAATTATCTAGATGGCAATCACCCACATATATCCCCATTTCCATTGGATTCATTGGGAGAAATATTACAATTTATTTCCTTCAAAGAAACAGCCTCGATATTACAATGCTTAGTTCTCATTTGACAACGGTACCAAGTTGTGACAACTTGTAAACAAAAACCATTGTACAATATTGGTGGCATAAACATCATTGTTTATACATGTACTTATCCAGAAGTAAATGTATCTTTATGTAATTTCTGCTATGCCAGCACAAGATCTGGAAACTTAATTTGGTGCATCATCTATATATTTAAGTTGCTAAGCCAACTTTTTGGACATTCCGTAAGAGAGAACTACTGCATCAATTTACTTCATTTTGGTCTTAAACAAAAGATTGTAATCCGTACATTTGTTAAATTTGGTTTTTTTAACCGCAATTTCTATTAATTAGCGATAATTTTCAATTCAAAATTGATTTCTGCGCATGCTCAGAGGCATGTTTAAATCTGTCTTCATAAACTCTGTTTTTGCGCATGCTCAGTGATATGTTTTGATGACAAACACGTTTATTCCAAGGAGTCTCTCTAGATCTCTGTCATTTTTATTTTTATGGTAATTATGTTTGGGAGGCATAAGATTAAACCTGATGGAAATTGTCTATTTCACGCTGTTTAAAAAGAGATAATTTACAATAAAAAAATGGTTTCTGATATGCCCACTGACATTTTTAAATCTGGCCTTAGATACTCTCTAAGCACGAGGCTGCTTAAACACATTAATTTGTTTCTACGCATTATTATTATTTTCAATATTTGGCAAAGATGTGTTCAGTATAATTTGTGTATTAGTACATTTATTTACTGTTTGGCCGTCATGTTTTGAGGGGTACCAACTAGTTTTTAATTATGAAGCTAAGGAACACTTGCATTATTAAAAACTTAGAATAGATTGATATGTTCTTAGATTCTTTTGAGTGATCATAATAATAACAGAAAAAGAACCCCTCAAAAAAATAAACTAAGTATATAATTATATTTTTTGATGTAAATCTATCTCACCAACAAAGAACCTGTTATTGATCACATGTCAATTGATTCAAGACACCTTTTTTTTTACAGATTTTTTTTTCAAACATCATTTTTTTTTAGTTCAGTTGATGTTGAAAGATTTATCGGGTTTCCCTTTCAAAGGATTTATATTTAGAACTTTGGAGACAAAACCGTCACTTTTTTAATCATCATCTATCTTAAAAAAAGTAAGGTAATTTTTCTTACATGTAAAAAGAAGGCTATTTGTTTTAAGAAGGATGGGACGTTAACTTCTAAATGAAGCGGAAAACTTCAAGAATATGAAATAAGAAATGGATCTTTGCAGTTTATTTTACTAGCAGCGTGTGATAGTAAAAATTAATTTTTGAAGGTTAGCTCGATACCGTTCATTCTTTAAAGGATAAAGAGCTTATACTTTTTTTTCCTGTTATCCTAAATATTTCACACTCCGCCGACGAAGCAGGGACAAGTTAAAATTATACTGGGATGTGTATAAAATTCTTCTCTAAATTTTAATAGGCTTCTCAGAAACTGAAAGGAGTTATCGATATTGCTCCATTTCTATACAGATATTCCTCGAATTTTTTTTTTTTTGTATATGTTCACTAGCTGAAAACCCGCTACGGAGTACATTCAAATTAAATTCAACGGTCAATGTATGCAATTAATGCGAAAAAAATATATTTGTAATAATTTCAACGATCAATGTATGCAATTGATGTAAAAAAAAACAAAAAATATATTTATAAAAAAATCGTAAGGGATATTTTTATAGACAAAATAACGTAGGAGAAAATGTTCAAATTAAATCTAATAGAACATAAAAGAGGATATAGTACGGTTAATATAGTAAAGTTTGAGGAACATATCTTTTACTGTATTTTAATATTTTTTGGATAATGTCCAATCGTCTGCCTGATTATCAAGAAAATAATTTGTTTTTCTATTTCGTTGTATGCACATGGCGATAAATTAATTTAAAGTACCAGGAAAAGAAATCACGTGATCGGCATTTAATAAATGAAATTCTAAAAATTCATCTTTAAAAATTCATCAAAAATCAGAAAATGGAGGTAAAGATTCGAAAAAGCTTTCATTTTTAAAGTAATTTTTATGCTCTTTCTCGTGATATAAATTTTATAACCCTGAAATTATTACTTTAAATGTAAACTTAAAAAAAGTTACTAAAAAAGCTTAAAAATTTAATTTAAAAAAAATTTAAGAAGAACTTTTCAAAATTTTTCTTAGTGCACCCCTACACTATAAGAAGAATCACCATGCAAAATTTCAGCGCTTTAGGTCCAGCGGTTTGATCTGTGCGTTGTATGTCAGTCAGTCAGTTACGGAACTGTTTTATACAAATAGATACCTATATTTTTTTACTTTCATGCATACATACGTAATTTAAAATACATTGTAAGTTATTTAAAAGGTATAAATTTTTCTTCGCCATAACTACTTATTTTGTTGGTACAATCCAATGATTCAAAATTTGCGAGAGAAGGTACGTTGCAAGTTTTTTAAAGGGTCCAGAACACATTTAATTTTTTTTTTATTTATTGAGTTAAAATTTTGAATTTTTTTGGTGGTAAAAGATAATTTGTAAGTAAAACCACAACAAAAATCTTCTCATAAAGTTTTAAAAAAATTTTAAACTTTTAAATTAAAAAAATTGGGGTAATTTAAAATCGTTATAATTCGAAATATTATCTGTCGAATTTAAATTATTTTCCTTTAATTAAGCAGAAATATATAAGTATCAATTTTGATTCAGCATTTTTTTAATAGTAATTTTCTAAAAAAATAAAAATATTTAGATAAAAAAAAATTACGTAATTTATTTTTTAAAAGTTATATTTTCAAAAGTAATTTTTTTTTTCAAATTTGCTGATTCAAACTTAAGGAATTGAAAAATACATATTTCTTATCTTATTGAAAAAGACATATTTCACATGTGAACTATTTATCTTTAACGGTTCTTGACTTAAAACAATTCAAAAACCAGAAAGGGTGAAAAAACCCATCATGCAGAAAAACGCATTTAAAGTTTAAAAAATAGTTTAGCTGCTATTAGAATGTTGCAAAAGAAAAAAATTAATATCTCCTGTTCTAATTAAGATAGAAAAATCATTTAAACGTCATTTTAAGTGGAAAAGAACACAAAAATGTTTAATGCAATAATTTTTTTTTTTAAATTGGAAGAATTTTGTATCCTGGACCCCCTTAAATGAAGTTATCCAAGGTAGTTTTTAAGAGTCGTGTAATACGTAAAGGTATGTACTGTGCATTCAAGGAACAATATTTTTGAGAAAATGTAAAAAATAAGTAAAAATAAAAATAAAAATTTCAGTCCTAAGTGCGAGCGGTCGTAAATCGAGTGGTCGTAAGTCGGGGAATACCTGTAATTTGATAAAAATGACTTGGGATCCATGCGCCCATTACTTATTTCCAGAATTCATTCATGGAATTTGTTCCTCTTATCTGAGACCCTAGAATATTAACATAACTACATCAATAAGTATTTATAAAATGCGAGTGTAGTCATTTGTCGTACAGTAAAGAAATCGGTAATCAGGAAATTTTTTTTCAAATCCAACTTTAATCATTATATCTCGTTTCTTTATATATTGCTATGGCATTGTAAGACTTTCTTTAGTCTCTGTTTAAAACCCTAAAATGGTTTGAATCATAGAAAGGATAAATAATACAAGAGATATATTTTTAGTAATATTAAAATGTAAGGAATTTATTTCTCCTTATAAAGATAAATGAAAAAAATCTTTTAGACTTTCATTAAAATTAGAAATACAAGGTTCCCGTGCTGAAGGTATCCAAAAGTCATAACTTATTTTTATGGAACAACCCATTAGAATTTTAAAAAAAGTATTTAAATAGAAAGAACATCTCACTAAGTTTTAATATCAATCTTAGACTTCAATCATAGTATCATAGATTTCGATGTGTACACCTTTTGTAGCACGACAAACGTCTAAATTGTATTCCAGTTCTCTCCAAGTGTTTCGTAGCATATCAGGAATTATTACACGAATTGTTTGAATGATATGCTTCAACTCATCCACAGTTTCAATTTTCTGTTTATACACAATGTATTTAATGAATCCCCAAGCAAAAAAGTTTAATAACGCCTCATATGCTACGAAACACTTGGAGAGAACTGGATTACAATTTAGACGTTAGTCATGCTATAAAAGCTGCGCACATCGTAATCTATGATACTATGATATAAATCTATGATTGATATTAAAACTGGGTGAGATGTTCTTTCTATTTAAATAATTTGTTTAAAATAATAGTGGGTAGTTCTGTAAAAATAAGTCATGAGTTTTGGATACCTCTAGCCCATAAACCCTGTAAATTAAATACTAAAGAGAGAAATTATGATTTTGCAAATACAATTGAAATGTTTTATAGCAAAATGAAAGTTCTGAGAAAAAGAAAGTCTATCAATATTAATGGGACAAGGGACTTTCAAATTCCATTTTTTTTAATTTTTTCATTTTTAACTCTATATACAAAATGAGAATAATTAATTTTTTTTACGGCATTGAAAACCCCAAGAATTCAAAATAAGGAATTTTTTGCAGCATAATGCCTGTTTTTCAAAAATTTTCGAAATTGCTAAAATTTTTCAAAATGCTCCATGCGCATTCTATATTAATTAAAATTTTCAAATTATTTATTATAAGTTTACCATATGAATATAAATGTAAATGTGCATTTAATTTTTTTTCTATGAATCTATAGTCTTAAATAATTTTTCTCCATTATACCTGTTATTTTTTTATGTTTTTACTTTATTTTATGGTCTATAAATTTGAAAAATATATGTGATTTCAAAGAATTATCCACAGTTTTGTGAGAAACACTTCAGTTAGCAATTATGAGTAATTTTGAAGATATCAGAAGAAAATGAATATGCATGGAGCCTTATGAAATAATCTAGAATTTTTGAAGAATTTTTTGATAAACAGGTCTCATTTCTCCACAAAATACTTATTTGTGAATTCTAAGTATATTCAATGAAGTAAAAAAAAATATTAATTTTTTTCATGTGGCATATAGAGTAAATATTGAAAATTAAAGAAGGACGAGATTGAAGGTTCCTCGTTTCCATAACAGTACTTAATTCTAATGCTATGAATTTTTAATCAACATATAAAAACTACAAACCTAAATGATTCATTTTATACTTATATTATATTATGAAATACCTAACATATTAAACTGTTAATTTACTAACGTTTGTTATTAATCTTTTCAGAGAAGGTGTAAAGCATAGTATGCATGTAAATATATTCAAATGATATTTTTTTTATAAAGTTGTTTATGAAGAAAATATTGTCTAACAGTTGTTAATATAAACATATTTTAGGATGCGATTCGACAATTGACTGTTCAGCTTCAGCTGTTGCGATAGAATTTCTTAAACTAAAAGACTTCGGTAGGTCCTGGTCGCACTAAAATACTATTATAGTCGACTTTTATGCTTCAAAATATTTCAAAAATCGAATACGAGACGACTCTTAAGTTAAAATATTTTCCCTTGACACTAGAATAAATTACTATTTAGAATAAAAAATTTAAGAATTCGTCACTAAAATAGGCTTTTGTCTTTACATTAAAAAAAAAAAATTCCGTATTTTTTAAATTTCAAAACAAGAAATTTAACAAATTCTCAAATTTTCAAAAGAAATTATCGATTACTCTTCTGTTTTGCTCCAATAATTATTTTGAAAAAATATTTCATTTTTATTATTCTTGGAATAACAGTCAAATGTTGGGCGAGATCTTTCACCCAATTTTTTCACCATCGGACAACGTTTTCGTCCTTATTAAAAATAATGTCCAGTAAGACCATCCCATATCAAACCAACGGCGTCTGGGACGTAATATTTATTTTACAAACCTCTAATCGAAATATTGTCTGTAACAATTTTACACAAATTCTTAAAGTTGTTGTTTGCCAGTGCGGGGCACTTGCCCAATGAGGGCCTGTCCACATAGAATTCGTTAGCGATTGCATTAAAGTTTCCGTTCGTGCTGATTGGTTAAGGGGATTATGGATATTACAAAGCGATTTTTTCAATTTTTACCTCAGAGATATGAAATTTTGGATATATATCAATATATATTCATTAAAGTAAAACTATATCAAACACCTTATAAAATTTTATAAGTAATTATTTTTTTATTTTTAAAAAATTGAAATTTTTATTATGTTTTTTAAAATGCTCCATGCGATACAATTTTTAACTTCCCCCCTTAATTTTGTATTTATATTGCTTATGGATAAATTTTGAATAGAGTTATTTATTACTTTGGGCTTTCGTTGAATAGTTAATTTTTAGGAAATATTTTTATGTTTGTAGTTTGGATTTTCATGAAATTTTTGTACTTTTGAAAACTTAAGTTAAACTTTGATAATCTGAATGATGTCAAAACCTGAAATGGATACATAACTTTATTTAATGTATTAGAGGAGTATTTATTATAAGCTTTATAAAATTTCGTCAAAAATTATGACGCAAGGAACATTTCAACGATTTGCAAATCTGAAAATGACTAATTTTGAGAAAAAAGCTATTTAAAAGATATTTTCCCCTACCTGTAATATTTACTTATCTAAAGTCAACAAGTTTTCATTTCATATTTTAAATGCATTTTATTCCAATATTTACATAATTTAAAAATATTAATACACCCAAAAAATTTCCAATATTTGTTCGATTTTTAGTAATTTGAAAGTCCACCATCCCCTTAACCTTTTCAGGGGTAACAACCTCCACCATATGCACGGTGCTGATTTTTTCCCTATTGTTTTTAACCTAAAGAGTCTTGAAATATTTTCCAATTAAAGGTTGCAAAATGTTTTTACTCCTTTATACTGATAACAGATGGCAGTACTAGACACTTTTCTGGTAATTTAACTGGAATACATTGAATGCAAGTGAAAAAAAAGGCTGGATTTAGGCGTTTGCACTGTGCAAACGGCGCCCCTCAAAGGGTTAAATGGGTCAATGATTAGCATAAGTCAATGATTGGCACTGACGTCCGATGCCGAAGTGGTTGTAAGCGTCAAGCTGCTACGCCACAGGTCCAGGGTCCGACTCTCCGACTGTGCATGGTCGACTCATGCCTTTCATCCCTTGAGTTGGTCGATAAAATGAGGTCCAAGCATGCTTGGGAACTAACTCTTCAGTGGCCCCGGGTCTGGTTGACCACCTGACCGAGACAAGCTGTATGGCACCCCAAGCCCATGGTAATGAAAGCGGAGATGGGCACTGCAGGCCTTGGTCCACAGTGATGAAAATCAAGTCGGACTATTGTGCCATGAGTTAGTTAGATTGACATATGAATGGTTAAAAAAATTTAAGTTGACGCTGACAGATTCTACGTGAATAGGCCCTTAGACATTTGCACTTAATCCGCGAGAATCATCAGTTGTTTTCAATGAGTGTACAGAATAGGTGAAACAACTCCACCCCTTGGTACATAAATTTTGAGACTAACACCCCTAAGATTGACATCTGGGGAGATCGTACCTTTTCCCACCTTCTCTGACCTCATAGGACTTCCCGCTCTACAGATTTTAAGTGCCCATATCCAGCCTAGACACGATGGTAATTTATAGCATTTGTCGGTATTTGAACCGAGCATCCACAGTTTGAAGCTCAACACGCTATCACAATGCTACTACGGAACCCTATATACTTAAAGTTGTTTTTACCAATTGTGTTATTAATTGATTTGGCGTTCTCCATCGTTGCATATTGTATTATCCACTTCTTACGCAAACAAGATATGAAGGCCTTACTTGAATAGTGGTCTAAC
Organism: Dolomedes plantarius; assembly: GCA_907164885.2. Taxonomy (NCBI): domain Eukaryota; kingdom Metazoa; phylum Arthropoda; class Arachnida; order Araneae; family Dolomedidae; genus Dolomedes; species Dolomedes plantarius. The sequence continues at coordinate 51,112,415 of OU015495.1, forward strand.
TCCATTCTTGTTCATTTAGAGCCTTAAAGTCTAATGAGTTCTGAGAAATTACTGCTGAAGTCTGATTTGCAATGCCCTGTTGGCAGCGGAAATAAGCTGGAGGTGTACCAGTTTAAAAATAAAATAAAAATGACTTGTAGGAACATGAAAGTGAGACTAATTCCATTTTTTTTAAAGTAGAGTTGGACCACTATTCAAATAAGGCCTTCATACATTCTACATGCAATATATTTGCTGCTATTAGATTAGCCAGCTGCTTTAGATAAATCAAATGACTCTACGAAATTGCTTATAAAAGCATGAAAATGATCAGAGTTTGTTATGAGGTGAAAATATAAAATCTTCAAGGCAATATCAATTCAAAAAATTCCAGCAATCGACTTATTTTAGATCCTGATATACTTCTAGAGATATATTTGAAGATTAACAAAAAAATTAGGATAAATTTTGCGCTATGTATTAGATCCGAAATTTAATTGTGAAAATTCTTTTAGCAAAGAAGAGAGTAAAACAGATATTTTTACACTGGTAAAAATTCAGCCTTTTCCAGTATTAGGAGATTTTATAATACAGGGAGCCCGGGTTAAAGGTATCCAAAAGGTATGACTTATTTTTACGGAACCACCCATCAGATTTTTAAAAAAAAATTTTCAAATTTTTTTAAATAGAAAGAACATTTCACCAAGTGTTTATATCAATCATAGATTTCAATCATAGTGTCATAGATTTCGATGTGTGCACTTTTTGTTGCACGACAAACGTCTAAATGGTAATCCAGTTCTCTGCGAGTGTTTCGTAGCAAATCAGGAGTTATTACACGAATTGCTTGAATGATAAGCTTCTTTATCTAATCCACAGTTTCAATTTTTTGTTTATACACAACGGATTTAATGAATTCGCAAGCAAAAAAGTCTAATAACACCTGATATGATACGAAACAATCGGAGAGAACTGGATTACCATTTAGACGTCAATCGTCTTACAAAAGGCGTACACATCGGAATCTATGATACTATGATCGAAATCTATGATTGATATTAAAACTTGGCGAGATGTTCTTTCTATATAAATAAATATTTTTTAATTCTAATGGGTAGTTCCTTAAAAGTAACTCATAACTTTTGGATGCCTTTAGCCCGAACACTCTATTTTCTCAATGAATATTTAAAAGCGTACCTCATTTAAAATATTAGTTTATCATGCTGTTGTTTGGTCGATAACATTTCTGCAAGTTATTTCTGTAACTGAATGCAGTAACTTAAGGAAAATCGCATTTTATTAAAACAATTAATTATAAGGCATTTTGATAGGTTTTACAGCGTTATCCTAAGAAACATATGTACCGAACGTGCAAATGTATCAGTTTTCGGTCATATTGAGGGTATAAAAATCATAATTAATTTTCTCATTTTATGAGATCTATTAATTTTGATTGTTAAAGAACCAATATATTATGACAATGAATAATATATTTCGTTTTACGTTATTCTTATAACTAGGACACAGAAATAATGCTTTAATAAAAACGCGATAAAAGAAGTTTTAAAGTTCTTTTACTATTCGTCAAAAAAAATAATAAAATTCCCAAAATACAGAAGTAAGAAATAAGTAGAAAGGAAATATTTTTCAGAAAAACGTCTAAAAAATGCAGGATGAGAATTTTGATTTATAAATAAATCACAATATTCTTCCCACAGTAGCTGATGTCATCAATTCCCTTGACACTTTTAATGGTCAATATCTCAAAACTGTTTGGAAATGCTTCGTCTAATTTTGCAGTCTTCAATCTTCTTTGACTTTTTGAGAGTTACCGAATATATCTTCTCGGAATGAGATAATTCTCTTTTTTTCTAAATTTTATGCAGGGGAAAACATTTCTAGAAAATGAGGTTGTTTCAAGAGAATAAAAAATGTGATAATAATGGTTCTGCGAATCAAATGCAGGATAATAAAAGGAACTGTTGAAATAAAGATTATCTGGGGAAAAACTAGAATTTTGTGAAGAGGATAAAATAGTGATTAGAAAAGTTGAAGATATTTTACATTTCGTAAAAGAAATCATGTTATGTCATAGGTAATTTCTCTTTGTACAAATGTTATAAAATTTTAAACATCTTTCAGAAGACCTTGATACTTTTAATATGTCTTTTATTGTTTTTAAGGTTAAATGTTTGCAACTTCTGTATTCGTGATTCATGTATTGTGTATTGTATATGTATACATTGTTTATGTAAGTTTGTGTGTTTCTTTTGGTGTTTCTTTTGTCTGTGTGTTTTAAGTTGTATCTTACATGCAACACTGTAAATGGAATTTTCTGTAGTGTGCATTTTGAATAAATAAATAAATAAACAAATCGAGAATTTTTATCTTTTCTCAATTCAAAGAAAATATAAGCAGAACTTAATTTCTCATTTCTTGGAAATAATTTCATAAACATCAAAACTATATTAAGGAATGACATCTTAATCAGCATAGTATAATTTAAAGAACTGCTTCATCTTTCGAGCAAATTAAAAATTCATTGTCACACCACGAGAATTAGGTGTCATTGATAATTTGAACAATTCACACAGTGGATCTCATTGCATATTGGTCCCAGCAGCAATGAAGCGACAGCTGTCCTGGCTAAGGAGGGAGCTACAATGTATTTGACCTCTAACAGTATAAATTTTCTATAGATGTGTTCAAGAGTTAAATCTGCCATCGTCCTTTCATGGCGATCTCCGCCAGCACATGACTGATATTGTGGCAGACAGTCGGAGCTGTGGCTTTTGTGGGCAATCGTGTTCAACAGACTGCTTTGTAAAGACTCCTAAGTAGTCACCTGAAGTGCCCTAAATTTGATCAAGGCAATAATATCTTCCCCATTTGTGGAAAATGTAACAAATCATTCGAACCCTGACCATCTTCTTTCTTGCTTGGGGCTTGAAACGGAGAATTTGACGCAGAGTCCCCCTCCTTGTCTTGAATTTTTTAAATGTTTTTGGTCTCATGGATCTAGTCTAGCCTATCGGCTAGATCAGATAGGATTAGTAACAACAACACAATTCACACATGCTATAAGCATAATCCACGACCGATCCGTCTTAAGGTATCCGGTTTCTAATGACAAACCGCCGCGATAGCACCCTGGCGAAGGAACTCATCAAAGACACACTATTCGTGTCCGGATGGCCGATGCAACGGTGAACCGCCGAATCAAACCAACTAATAGAGCTCAATCCACAATTAATTTCGGGGTACGATTTTATCCTACCAAAGTCGAGCCTAGCAAATTTACCGAAATCTAGCTACATGTCTAATTATGCCATATAAAGCATGAACATATACAAAATTACGTCATTTATATATATAAACTAGATGAAAACACGCACTTCGCTACGGAGTACATTCCAATAAAATACAACGGTCAATGTATTGTGATGTAGGTAAAACACACTTAATAATTAATATTATAGGATAGAATTAATAAATAACGCGCGTTGTAATGTCTGTCTTTAAATATATTTGCATTGTTAAAACTCTGTAAGCCTCTACTCAACTTGTTCCAACTAGCGGCGATTCAATTCTTAATTGCTTGATTATTAACTCCCATTATCAGAAAAATTGCGCACTTTTTCTAATAATATTCAGTAATAATCAAGAAATTTAGAATTGGATCGCCGCTAGTTGGAACAAGTTGAGTAGAGGCTTACAGAGTTTTAACAATGCAAATATATTTAAAGACAGACATTACAACGCGCGTTATTGATTAATTATATCCTATAATATTAATTATTAAGTGTGTTTTACCTATTTCACAGTATGAAATATATGCCAATATATATATATATAAATATATATATATATATATATATATATATATATATATATATATATATATATATATATATATATATATATATATATATATATATATATATATATAATAAATACCACGATCAATGTATACAATTGATGTAAAGAAAACAGAAAAATATATTCATAAAAAATCATAAGGGATATTTTTATAGACAAAATAATGTAGAAGAAAATATTGAAATTAAATCTAATAGGACATACTAAAGAATATAATACTGTAAGGAATTCGCCGAATGGTAGCGTATAGAAGACGAATATACAATCTAGTAATATTAAATGAAATGATTTATTACAATGATATGAAGTCTATGAAATATTTACAACACTGTAGAGTATACACTCTAAATAACGTGCAGGGAACAATTTTCAGCCGAAGAACATCGATCAATATTATAGGCACTTGATCTAAACACTAGAGTCCATTTCTTCTTATCAGGAAACTCAGTAGGACACGCGGCAATTACTCCAGCTCGGAGTCTCTATACCGCTGATAATTTAGCGAACAGATCCGCCTGGGATCTAAAAACATAAGCTATTTGCAATAGCTATAACGGTTCCATCTGGGAACGAGTCGAGAAAATCTTTGCCTATAACAAGGACTTAAAAGCGATCGACAGGGTGCCGGAAAAGCTTTTGCCTCCGCACAAGGACTTAAATTGCGATCGACAAGGTGTCGAAAAAACTTCGCTTCGCCTGAGGACTTGAAAAGAATCGTAAGCTACGGCTTCAATGCCAGAGTAGCGACCTCTAGATGCTGGTCTAGATGCTGATTGTAATAGCTAGAACTGTTTCTCCTCGAAAAAATCGACAGGAAGTCGGAAAGAGCCTTGCCTTGCACGAGGACTTACAAAGAATCATAAGCTATAGCTTCAATGCCGGAGTAGCGACCTCTAGATGCCTGGTCTAGAGGCTGACTGATTTTTTTAGTTCGTAGCGACACAACTCGAAGCTCTAGCGCTGCGATCGCTCGATATTTAAAAGTGTTTTTATTGGCGCCTTTAAAGTGACATCACTTTTCAGAAGTTCGATTGGTGATTAGAGTCCTTCGTCAACACATCAGCTGGTTGTTTAGGTCACTTAATCTTCCCCGATCATCATCGATCAAAGGGTTGACCGAAACTAATGTCTTTTGAACTTTATGTCCAAAATCTCAGACCTTCTGTCGCCTCCCCTCCAAGCGTACATTGTCTGGGACGATCCCATCTGGCGTTCGGTGGTCCGCTGTATTGCCTCTGGATTCCAGGGGTGTCTTCTGTTGAGACGTGAATTGATTGAGAGGGTTTTTACTACAAATTGTGAGGATCAATGGATTCTTCACAGTACAGTTAATGTAGTACAGTTTCAGGAACATATCTTTTACTGTATTTTAATATTTTTTTTGGATAATGTCCAATCGTCTGCCGCACTAGCAAGAAAAGAAAAATATTTTTTTTTGCTTATTTAGTTGTTATGCACGTGACAATAAATTTATTTAAAGTACCAGAAAAAGAAATCACGTAATCAGCATTTAATAAATTAAATTCTAAAAATTAATCTTTAAAAATTCACCAAAAATCAGAAAATGGAGATAAAGATTCAAAATATGTTACATTGTAAAGGAATTTTTATGATCTTTCTCGTGATATAAATTTTATAACCCTCAAATAATTATTTTAAATGCAAACTTTAAAAATTTTCTAAAACAGCTTAAAAATTTAATTTTTTAAAATCTAAGAAGAATTTTTCACAAATCTTTCTTAGTGCACCCCTACACTATAAGAAGAATCGCCAGGCAAAATGTCAGCCCTTTAGGTCCAGCTGTTTCGTCTGTGTCTTGTATGTCACTCAGTGAGTCAGGCAGTTACGGAACTGTTTTATATATATAGATTAGTTCAGTGACTGACTCACTGACAGATAACGCCCAGACCAAACCACTGGATTTAAGGCTGAAATTTTACATGGCAATTCTTCTTATAGTGAAGTGGTTCACTAAGAAAGATTTTTGAAAAATTCTTAGATTTTTAAAATTAAAAAAAGTTAAAAAACAGCTTAAAAATTTCAGTTTGCATTTAAAATAACAATCTGAGGGTTATAAAATTAATGTCACTAGAAAGATCATAAAAATTCCTTTAAAATGAAACCTTTTTCGAATATGTACTTCCATTTTCTGATTTTTGGTGAATTTTTAAAGATTAAATTAAACCTATATATAAAACAGTTCCTTGACTGACTGACAGAACTTTATGGATATTAAACATCCAAGTTAATTTCATACATTGATCGTTGTATTTAATTTGAATGTATTCCGTAGCGGGAGGGGGGGGGGGGTATTCAGCTAGTACTCAATAAATTACTTTTTCAATTCTTAGCACACATATGTATTTTTTTAAACTTTACATTTTGATTTTCCTCCGTGTACTGTGAAATATAAACATTTCAACTGATTCATACATAACTACATAGTGATTCATAACACAAATAAAATTAAAATACAACATTTCGCAAGAACGAAACAGCAAATACAACGGACAAATAAAAAAAATCACAGTGGGAAATGATCCATGAACAGATCACCCTCAACTCCTCTAACAAAGTTTTGGCAGTAAAAATCGCAATAGAAGCGAATGCGAGTCCAATTCTCAAACCCAGCAGGTAGGACTTTTATGTGCTGTTTCCCACCTCTTGCATCTAAAGATACAATTCACAAATGCTATAAACAAGTCCAAATGACAATCACACCTAATGATCTTGAACTGAAGATAAACTTTTAATTAAGGCAAATTCACCTATAATGGGCCATGTCCCTATAGTGGGCCACCCTTTAGAAATGTCGAGAAATTAAGGGTCTATTGTTACCTTAGGCAGTGGAAGGGGTGAGGGTCATTAGCTACTACCTGCGAGGATCCCTTAGCATTGTAATTCAGTTCATTCCTTTACTTTGTGCGAAGTGTAAGGTGCATTCTGCTAGAGAGAAGAAAATTTGTGTTTGTTTTAATGTCTGCTTAAGAAATCTGTTAAGGTAAGTGAATTTTTCAAAAATTTTTACCTAAGTACTATAATGTCTGTTTATTGACTTAAACTATTATTCATTACGATAGTATGTATAATTCAAATTGTACAGTGATTAAGTGGCAAAAAACTGAGATTCCATTGTCAAAATAGCGTGGCCCATCATGGGATCGCGAATTGTTACACTGTCCCTGTATTGGGCCAGCCCGTGTACTGGCACAAATTACTTTTTTGGAAATGTCAATATTTGCAACAACATACCAGCTGTGACAAGTAAAGCGGTACATCACCGGTAACATTAACCACAATTTTTAATCAAATTTAATTTTAGATGTTTAAGTTCATAAATTTATATTTCAGTTATATTTCAGTTTTTATATATTTAGTGTACTTGTACTGTAGTTATAAAATGAATAAATCGGTTTAAAAATATACATCATGTTTTTAGTTCCATTTCTTTCCAATTTTATGATATTGTAGAATAGATTTTTGTTCCATAACAGATTAAATAGATGGCCCATTAATGTTGTGATGGGCCATATTGATGGCCCATTGTTGGGTGGCCCATTATGGGTACATCAGATAAAATAATGGCCCATTATAGGTGCATCAGGTTGGTTATTATTTATGTATATATATATATTTCATAAATGCAGCCAGTGCGCTCCAATTACTACTACAGATGTAAGGCAGTTATTAAAATGGCAGGTAAAAATTTGGACCAGATTCCTTTATCTATAGCTGTAAAAATTCAGATTTACTTCAATTTTTCTTTCAACCGGCGCATTACTGGTGCGTTTACCTTATGTCGAAACACGTGCAGCGGTCATTTTTAATTATACTGCCATTATTAAAAAGTTATTCCTTTCCATTTGTGTTTCACGCTTACTGTAACTCATCCAAAAACTGCATTAAGGGGACAGTGGACTTTCAAAATCGTGAAATTTGCCCAAAAATTCGATTTATTTATTTTATTGAAATGTGAAACTAGAGACGAGTAAGAATGTGTTGCAAAAAGAATTTTTAATTTCTGTGATTACTTTCCTTGTTATAGGCATTTGTATTTAATTTAGATATGTGGTTACTAATAGCAATAACTTTAAATGTGTTTTTCTCAAAATAAAAATTTTCATGTCATGCGAATATTTAAACTGCTCCAGGCGCATTTCTAATTATCGTATTTCTTTGAAATTTAAGTTTTATATACTTAACTGTATATCAAAAAAATTAAGCTTCGTAGCTCAGAATTTCTAATTTTTGTACTTGAAAAGATGATTTATAGGTATTTTGCGTAATAAAAAGGGTGTTTTCACTATTATTATTTTTTTCTCTTTATATTTTTAATGAATGCTTAAAATAAGTAATAAGTTTCATTGTTAGTTCTATAAGGTATACTGTAAATAAAAATTACCATATTATATGCAAAAGAAATGCGCATGGAGCATTTTTAATTAGGCCAATTTTTGATATAATTAATAATTAATAATTCATATATTATTAATATTTCATCTTTAAATTTTAACTACTTTTACATATCTATGGTACTAATCACATATTTAAATTTCAAGCAAATCCATTCAAAACAAAAAAAAATTAGGTTTCAAGGTCCACTGCCCAATTAACCAATTTTATAAATTAACTAAAACATACAAGAGAATAAAATTTGAACTCCTAACACATGAAAAAATACACATATAACTACTGCTGCATTTTACTCTAACACAGTTACCCTTTTCTGTGTTCCTTTGTTTATATATTTCTGAAAACTAACGGTAGATTTTTGCAATTCCCTGAAAACTATTTTTCAGATAATCTTTCATAAGTACATTTATGAACCACAGATTACTCTTAACCTTAAAAAAAAGAGAGAATTAAATGCTTTAATATATTCTAATTGGTTCATATCTTCTAATAATTCAGGTTAACTATAAAAGTACGAACATATTTAGATTTGTCTATTATATATAACCATGTACGCAAAAAATTTAAAGTATTAAAGGTGATTTATTTCTTGTAAAAGCCCGGATACAGATTCCTTTCGAAAAAATGCAGGTATTATAATGTGCATGACTTATTCATATCAGATAAGCTCTGTTACATGGTCTCTATTTGCATGAAACTTTTAAAAATATTTAGTAAAGTTCTCACGTAAGACTTCACTTAAATTTCTGTGTAAAGTTTAAAAATACATATATAAAGAGCGCTTTTTAGAAAATTCTCTAGAGAATTCTAAAAATAATCTTCAATATTTTTTCTCGTGAAAGTACGTTTTATCCGTCATAAAAGGCAAGAGGTCAAGATTTTTTTTCTTTTTTAAATCTTTAGAAGAAAGAAGATTCTTTAAACACATAGCATCATTTCTTGACACCAAAAAATTCCCAACGATATGACAAAAAAAAAAAAAAAAGGTGTGACCATTCTCAAACGAGGTACGTGTTTGACAGAGAGTTTGATAAGTTAAAAATAGAAAGAAACTTTTCCTTTTGATTTGTGACACGTCCTTAACAAACGAATTTCTTTCATAAAAACATCTAGAGGAAACTTCATTGTATACTTAAGCGTGCGTTTAGAGATATAACGGCAGATCATATATATATATATATATATATATAATTATATATATATAAATATATTGTGTGTGTGTGTGTGTGTGAAAGCCTTATTTGATTATTGGTCCAACTCCACTTTTTAAAAAAATGAAGTTAGCCTCACTATCATGTTCATACAAGTCATTTCTATCTTATTTTAAAACTGGTACAACTCCAGCTTATTTCTGCTGCCAAAAGAGTGCATTACAAATCAGACTTCAGCAGTCATTTCTCAGAACTCATTAGACTTCAAGACTCTGTATCTCTAAATGAACAAGAATGGAGTTGGACCACTATTCAAATAAGGCCTTTATATATATATATATATATATATATATATATATATATATATATATATATATATATATATATATATATATATATATATATATAAATAAGTAAAATGATCCAATAAAAGACATTATTAGGATAAACAAAAGTTGAAATATCCCTAAATCTGTATACATATGTGCTTTAACCTTGTAGATGTACACTTTTACATTTGATAGTCTTCTTTCCGGTGTAAATTGAATTCATCATGCATAAATATTTTTACTACATTATTAAACTTATTAACCTACCATTGAACAATAAAAATCATCCCTGCATCTTGCTAACTACTGATATCAATTGTAACATCAATGTTTTCTCGAGTTCAATTTTTTGGTATCTAAGATAAATTAAAAGCCTATTTTCGATTTCTTTGTTTTGGTTACTCATATGCATGTTTGTAAAATTTTTAATGAAACTTTTCTTTTCTTCATCTATCACCTTATTCAACCCATATCGATAAATATATTTTTTTTAATTTTGCTCTTATTTCATACCATACTGCAGCAGTTATTTCTAGTTCCTTTAACCTACAATTTAGATTAAGGGAGTGAAATCAATTTCCCAGGATCATTTACCTTTAGTATGTAAGTAAACCTTTTATTGACGATTCTGCAAAAAACACTGTCTAATGAAGTCTTTTGCTCTTTAAATGTATAACAAATCTTCAAATATACGGTGTAGCGTACTGGATCTATGGATGCATGGTCTTATTTTTCCAAAGACCCCACAGAGAGCTTGAAACACAGCTGCGTGTTTTTCAAGGAAAAGTGTTGCCTGTTTCGACCGGCTTCGGACATGTGGGGGATTAAAAAACGTTTTCCCACAGATGCAGCCAGTAAAGTTGTTGTCCTAACGACTCTGGAATGCAATAAAGTTACGAAGGAACTGTCACCAGCGATTGCCGACCCCTGTCTGGGAGAAAGACTCTAGTTAGAACGCGGCCTGTACGGACGTGTGTTTTTTGAGGCTCCGTACGTTGTAAATCTACACGGAGTTTAATTGAATATGTTTCACTGTTTTAATGTTAAATTTTTTGTAAATAAATTTCCTCTTTAAGTTTTTGTTTTAAAAACCGGGCCTTCGTTTTTTAATTAGGACTCTGTCTTTGCTTTGTTATGGATCCCATAGTAGAAATTTTTAGCAACGCCTCAGAGAATAGCCTTAAACTTTTATCGTGACGCTACAACGGGTTCAATTTCAATTATTTGACATTACCATGTTCACTGATGAGTTTATAATTACCTTTCTGCCTTAACACGACGGTAACATGTATGGTTTAGACCATATATATATATATGACATGACACTTTTATATAAAACAGTTATTTCAGATAGAACTGTTAGGGTTCAGGAAAATATGGAATGTTTTAGTGTCAAAAATCTGCAAAAATATCTAGTTGATAAAAGACCATTTATTTAAGACACCCATTTTTTTCATACTGAAATATGGTTGTTTTGAAGATCAAATATGTACTTAATTGTATCCCGTTTATATTTTATACAATCCCGACAGGCGACTTTCAATACCTCCGTTTCTAGGTAGGATATGGGCACGTTAAATTCGTCGATCGGAAAGTTCCTCTATGACAGTGGTTCTCGAACTTTATACAGTCTGAGCGCACTTAAAATACTACAGATACTTACTGGCGCACTGTATACAAAATTGGACTAATATGTTATAATTTGGTGCAAATCTGTTCAAATAGGCGTGATTTAACTGGTCTTGTTTTAATAAAATTCACCAGTTTAACAACTTGATCTAAGACCTCTCTTAAATCCTTTCCTAATGTTCTTGACATCAAGGCCTCTCTATGAAGGAAGCAATGAGTTACAATAACATTTTCGTTTTGTTCCTTTATAAAAGATACAAGACCCTTTTTACAGCCTATCATAGCAGGAGCTCCTTCTGTGCAAATGCCTACAACGGATTTCCACCATAGCTGTCATTTATCAAGGTAGTTATTCAGGATGTTAAAAATGTCCTCACCTTTTGTAGTCAGGGTTAATTCTTTGCAAAAAAGTAACTGATTTGTTATTTGATTTTCGTCAATGAAACGAATGAATGCTATGAGTTGCGCCTTGATGGTAATGTCGGTTGACTCGTCAACTTGTAGTGCAAAATCAGAACACTGGAGTTTATTACCACATACAATTTTCTCAATAGCAAAAGACATTTCCAAAATACGCCTGTTGACAGTATCATTGGACAGAGGTATCTTGCTTATTTTCATAGCTGCTTCATTTCCTAACATCGTACTGACAATATTTTGGCAAGCAGGCAAAATAAGTGATTTACCCAAAGTATGAGGTTTCATATTTTGTGCAATCAGTTCTGATACTTGGTAAGAAGCAATTGGTTAAGAAACTTATCCATTTTTATGGGTGAATTATTTTTAACAAAGATAATTATATCAACGGTAGTTATTCTGAAAGTTGTAAAAGTTTACTCTTATTGACGGCAGTTCACAAGACACGACACGCCCTCTCACCAACGCCTGTTATGCAACACTGCCAGTTGCCACGTGATGAAAGCTTGCAGGTGTTAACATGCCGTTCCAGCCACGTTTGTTACGTGTTTCAAACGCGTAAAAAATTGCGGATCAGAAGCTAGTTGCAAGAAAAGTAACTTATAACTATCATAATGTCGCAACGAAAGAAGCAACGTAAAGAAATGGTATAATAAAGTAACTTAGTATACATTTGCTTTTCATATCTGGATAGATTGTTTAGGAAAACTACGGAGCGCACCTGGAAAAGCTCTGGGGTGCAGCAGTGCGCCCTGGCGCACAGTTTGAGAACCACTGCTCTATGAGGTTAGAGAGAGTATGATTGGTTACGATTCCCCTAGATGTCGCCCCTGGGGTTGCTAGGTCAATATTGAGTAGGCTTAATCAGACTCCGACCCTTGTGTTGCCATTACAAACAGGAGTCGCACCCCTTTGCCCGCTAGTCTGTATGGACCTGGGCTGCAATACTTCTGGTGAGGGGGCATTAGAAACATCACCCACAACAACGTTTATTTCTCTAAACCCCATGGCAATGAAACAAATTTGCCACTCAACACTAAAAGTACGTGGATTTAGGGATGCGACATCGATGTCGATGTTTTCAAAACATCGATGTTTTGATAAAAACATCGTTGTTATAAACATCGATTTATTGAAGCTAATATGTTTTAACATCGATGTTTTGTTCTCGATGTTTTTTTAAGGAAAAAGTGCCATAATAAAAAAAAATTTAACCATGTAGCATAATTTTCACACTAAGTGAATGTAAGTCTGGATTCTGAAAAGGGCGAATACAAAAGGGGGAACGATTCCCTAGCAACGAGACAAATGGCAATCAACAACCAATTAATAATAATTATATGCCCCAATAATTACTATTTACAGTAAAGAAAATATAAGCTTGTTCAGTTTTCTTCCATGCGCTGGCATTAGTACTTCATATTTGTGTAAATGTATGATATTTTCTTTTGTATTATTTAATTTGGAAATAAAAGATTTGTTAATAAATTTTCTTTTTTTTGTATTAAACTCTGTTGAACCAAACTCAAAAATTCTTTTAAATGATTTTCCCTTGTTCTCTATTGATGTGAAACCAATCCTTTTGCCTTGTGTTACAGTCATGAACTTCAGATTTCTTTTATACTAAATTAGTTAAGCCTCCTCTAAGTAAATTATTCTCCAACTTGTAAATAAGTATGATTTGACATTTACAATATTTTTTTCACATTCAAACAATTTAAATTAGAAAACACCACGGATTTTTTTTTTATGGCTGTGGTCCTATCAATTGTTTTATAGCAGTAATTTCTTTCTCAATTTACTGGTTAGAGTAATAAAATGTATAATGGAAATCCTATGATATGCGCCGACTCTAGCAACCAAGTTTTTGTCATTTGTGTCAGCCAATCAGATAGTACAATTAACCCCCCCCCCCCCCCCTGACTAACCAATGTAACATTAATGTTAGAGGTTACTAAACCACTTTAAAAAAAAGGGATGTGCAAAAACATCGATGTTTAAAAACATCGATGATTTTTGGGCGATGTTTTATTAGCATTGATGTTTTAATACTGAATATCGATGTTTCAAAACATAGATGTTTTGTTGTCGATGTCGCATCTCTACGTGGATTCAACATTGATAAAATCAGCTGTATTTTATCAGTTGCTTTACTGTTATATTTTAATCCTTCCTTGTCTGCATTACCTTATACTCTTGAGAATATTTTGTATTCTAGAATCACGCTTCTTTAATATTTACTTCAAAAGCAATCATAATGATTCGAGGGTGTAAAAACTAATCTAATTCAACATTAATAAATAAGAGTTCTTAAAATTATAGTCATTATTTAATTAAAAATAATTTTCAATGATAATAAGGCTTTCGATTTTATCATCATTAAAATTTATCATCATTTTAAATAAATAATAATACTTCACAAAAATATAAATTAATAAGTCAATATTTCAACATTTTTTCTTAATTAATAAAACATGGTAAATTATATTAATTTGCTATTTAATAAAAAAGGGAGTGTTTGTGTAATTGTTTAAAAATTCATTCATCATATTTCAAATGGGGTTTTGTTCAAAAGGACATATTTTATTAATTCATGTAAATATTTTATAGTTCCAGAGAAAAATGTCATGTTTTATCTCTTTCAATAAATAAATGCAATTGTACGTGAATTTTCAAGTTAAAGAATCTGTATATGTAAGATCTGTAAATGACGCAAATCTTCTTTAACGAATGAGGGATATTCGCTCTCTCTATACCTTAAGGCTGCTTTGTACTAACCCTATTGTATTTGCTCACCTCACTATTAACCAAAGGAGGAAATTTGTCCAAGTATTGCAGACTTAGATTTAAAGATTTTTTTAAATTTGTATTTCGTAATAGAAAAAGAAATGTTACACCTTTGGACATTTATGGTATATTTAAAAAATGCAAATAATATTTTAAAATTTAAATTATTAGGGAAAAAAATCTGGTCTAGTGTGTTTCAAATGCTCATCCATTCCTTTAGAGGATGAACTTTATAAAATGAATATACTTGCAAGGTACAGAAAAGTTCAGGCTCACTGAAAACACCATTTTTTATTGGATTATCAGCATTTATGGTACTGCAAATAGTAGACACATTTTCTCCATAGGGTAACATTGAAGTGAGCTAATCCAGTAGGGTTAATACTCAGAAGCTTTAAGAGATTCTATTCAATTGAAGTACCTATAAAATCAAATTGGTTTTAATTGCTTTTCTATTCTTGGGAACAAATTTGTTTAAAATTGTCATCTAAAATGCGACTGAAATTGGCTAAACTTTAGATCACTGTTTTTATTTCTATGTAGATAGAAAAATGAACGTGTGTTAAGAATTTTTAGAGGATTTTGTAAATGAATTAGTATTTAATTGTTTAAGCACCTTTTAAAATTTAGCAAGCTGAGAAAAACAGTGTTCCGTAATTATGGAAATTACGCGTTTGCGTGAGAAAATTAATACATCGGCTACAGTATCTAGCGTAATCAGTGGGGACGTGAAAAATATAATATAAATATTAAATTTTTTCAAGAAATTCGATTACTGGATCTTTGCAGAAGCAACATAACTGTACAACTTGTTTCGAAAAAAAATTAGAATTTATCATTAAACATTTTAGCATCGTAAGTAACCAAAATTGTTTTAAAAATATACATTTAAATTTTAAACTTTTGCGTAAGGTTTTAAACTTTTGATTTTATAAAATATATACTTGTGTTAAATCTTAGCTACTTTTTTCCAAACAATTCTGTGGTAAATTTTATAATGTTATTTGCGTGGGGAAAAATAATTTTCAAGATTTCAAAATAAGAATGACGTGCATTTTTATACGTAAATGGGAATTTAAAAGAAAATTTGTTCAAGCCAAAAACAATAAAAATATAAAATATATGATTGTTGCTTTGCGCTTAAGGTTGACTGTAAATATCAAAAAATTATTTTTCCTTATTTCATCGGTTTCTCTAAATTCAAATCACATACATACATACACACGCATATAGTATATACACTGAAGTGCCACTGAATTAGGGATACCTACCTAGTAACGAGTTGGGCCTCCTCTGGCCTTGATAACGGCTGCCACACGACGAGGCATAGATTCAACAAGTTTCTGGAAACGTTCCACGGGAATGGCTTGCCAAATATTGGCTAAAGCTGTCCATAATTCAGTAAGTTTCTTTGGTGCTGTGTGATGGCCTTTGACACCTTGTTCCAAAACATCCCAAAGATGCTCAATAGGATTTAAGTCTGAGTTTCTAGGTGGCCAATTCATGACGGAGAAGTCAGAGGAATCCTCATCCAACCAGCCAGTAGCCAACCGGGACTTGTGAGAGGTACAGTTGTCTCGCTGGAAAACTCCATTACCGTGCGGATAGCAGAACAGCATAAACGGATGGAGGTGATCACCCAGCAACTCTACGTACCGAATTGCATTGAGGGAGGTTGGTACACGCACCAAAGATCCCAAACTGTGCCACGAAAAAACACCCCAGACCGTGATTGAGCCACCATGCCCTTGTAAAGTTCCAGCCAGGCATGCCGGATCCATGGCTTCATGATTCTGACGCCATATTCTCATCCTCCCGTCGGCGTTAAGTAGTCGGAATCGAGACTCATCACTCCATGCTACTCGTTTCCAGTCCTCTACACTCCAGTCTCTGTGCTCTCTTGCTCAGGCAAGACGTGCAGCCCGATGGCGAGTATAGAGCAAAGGTACTCTCGTAGGTCGACGGCTCCCGAAACCCATACGGTGAAGCGAGCGTTGCACAGTCCATTTACTGACTGTACGACTGGTACCGTTATTAAACTGGGTGGTAATTTGAGCTAATGTTTGGCTTCGCTGGCTACGTACAATATGATTGAGCCGTCTCTCACCACGCACTGTCAAGGCTAATTGTCCTTTGCAGTTTGCCCGATCGCTAGTTTTTTTTCCACCATCCATGTATTCTTGGTATACTCTTGACACTGTCGACCTTGAAAATCCTAGCTGTCTGACGATTTCGGAAAATGAATGACCATGCGTCGCGCACCTGCGATTTGTCCGCGATCGAAGGCGTCTAAATCAGTCAGTTTACCCATACTGGCAATTCCAACAACTAATTCAGTACAACCACAGTACGCGCTATATATGCAGTTACCACAGCGCCCTCACTTGCGCATACATGATGCGCAGAGCTACACAATTTGCATAGGGTTTGCTATCCCTAATTCAGTGGCACTTCAGTGTATATATATATATATATATATATATATATATATATATATATATACAGTCGAACCCCGTTATAACGAACTTCAAGGGACAAAAGGTTTTGTTCGCTTTATCCGGTGGTTCACTATATCCGAGTTAAGAAAAATTCTAGAGTTCACAAAGTGTATAACTTATTAGTTGCAGAGTGCATTCAATAAGGATGTATTTAAAAAATGATAAAATCTATTAAAAATGATCATTAACGAATTTAATCGACCAAAATTCATTATATTAAACTGACACAATACTAACTAGATTACGTTCAATATTAAATTGCGGGACCAAAGTTCGTAATATTCGTGATTTCGTTATATACCGGGTTCGCGCGTGTGTGTGTTTCGTTATATACCGTGTGTGTGTGTGTGTGTGTGTGTGTCTGTCTGTGTGTGTGTGTGTTCGTTCCATCCTCTGTGTCCCAAAATGTTCTTGGAAGCATTCCCTCAATGCTCAGTTCATGGTTTACATGCAAATGTGTACAACACATGATAGAAGTTTTTCTCAGTGAATGACCTTTTATTTGTGTCTAGTCAGGATATCCAGTGACTTTCATCAGTACATTGTAAACATAACGGCTAAATAAGGTTTTTTTTGTTATGAGCAAAATATTCCATGGTATTAGAAATGAAAAAAATAATTAAAAATATTCCATAGATTTTTTTCAACATTATATGAACACGAAATTGAATACATTTTCGTTTAACTTTAAAAGAACATTCTAGAACTTGTGTCTATGTAAGACTGAAGCTGTTATTTAATATTATTCTGGTTTTAATTTGTAGGGAGAAAATACCGCAATAACTATTATGGGGTTATCGATTTTGATACCCGATGCTATGGTTGACATATAGGTTTATGCACTGCGTTGTTTTTTTTTAAACAAATCATTACAGACCATCTGATTGACATAATAATGGGTGGATTTATTAAATCAACAACACACATAATTAATGCATTACATTACTCATTACACTTGCTATACTCAAGACCTTACTTAATCATTATACTTTTAAAAAATACATTGAAAATTTTTTTCTTCAATTAGATATGGTTAGCTTATTTATCAGATTTTATCAGTGAGTTATCATACTGAATACACATTTTTTATAGTCCGCCTTAGCAATCGTCAATACTTAATCAACCATGGATGAGAGGCAAACAGGCATAACTGAATTATGGGATCAATAAAGAACTGCCACACGTACCTTCATTGACGTTTTTCACTTGTTGTCACGGTCACACTTAATAGATATGGCGTTAACTCCACTTCATCAAAGATCTCTTGGAAATATCGGCACACGTCTCGAATGAAGTCGTTCATCAGTCGGCTGAGGGTGCAGGCTTGGTGGTCGGTGGGCTGATCCTATGTGGGTCAGCATTCACTAAGTCCCTTGGGAGATGGTTCTCATTACTTTGTCGTGCCGTCAGTTGTCAGGAAACTTGGCCGGGCAGGCTGCTTCTATCTGGATCAGCATTCACTAAGTCCCATGGGAGATGGCTCTCAATTACTATGTCAGGTGTCGGAAACTCGCCTCCTTCCACGATCGGTGCTGTCAATCTATCATTCCTCTGAGCTGGGCTATCATCAGGTCTCGTAGATCTCATGCTTAGCTGTATATGGGTTCTCAGCTCATCTTTTCTAGCGAACAAAATTCTCCTTACCTAATCTTTATCTTGCATCTTTTGTGTATTTCCGTAACTAAACTCCTCCTATTTTCTTTCGATTGGACAATTATTTCTTCTGGAAGCTTCTATCCCGCCTTGCTGAAGGCGTGCCTCATCATCCCATTATAACTATTCTTCTCGTGACTACCTTTGATCTTTTGCGCTGTCAGCTGCTTAAGCTTTCTTATTATCTCGGCTAAGTCATCGTTAAATTCCTTGCCCCTTTTGTCCATTTGTTACATTCATTCGCACATCTTCCTTCGATGATTGCTAAACCGTGCCCCTCGATCATCATTCACTCACATATGTAACTCCTTTTCGTGATGTGTGGTCCATCCAGTAATTGGTTTCAACTGCCTGCTTCTTTTGAACTTGATTTTCCTTCGATTACCCAGTTCCTCTTTTCATCAATATCTGTCTCCGAATCGGAGTCCGACTTGGCCAAAGGACCAGTCCAGTAATTTTGAACCGAACCAAGTGACGAGACCAGAACACTTGACCCCGCAATTACCTCCAGCGGTAATTTTGAGAACTTGGAGGACATTGCAGACACAGCAGATTTTGCGTGCACCAGCAGCCATTAGTGTACAGGACAGTGGATTTTGTCACCGATGAGCATCGGACCAGTGACTTTCAGATCCTTAGCCCTTACCAACTAGGCCACTGCGCCCCCGAGAGAGAAATCATTGTACAAGCGGGTGGTGTAGTATGGGTGAATATCATATGAGACCTGAAAATATTTCTTTTTACAAAAATTAAATGCCTAAGTGGATATTAATGGTAAAACAGTGCATTCGTTGTGCAGAACATAATTATAGTGTAGGAAATTTAGATTAGAGGATAATGGTAAGGCAGTTTTTCGTATATGTAATAGTACTGTTTAATTTTTATGTTATTTTATCACTAATACTATTTCGAAATAAATGAAATTACAGAAGAAGAGGTTCCTTAATACTAGAAAGACGAGAATTTTTTTCTTACTAAAAAGACTGAACGTCTTCATTTTGACGGTTAAAAATAAAATCAAGAATTTAAAATATTTAATTTTTTTAAATGGTTAAATAACTCTAAATTTTGAACTATTTCATACCAATATATAATAAATTAGTATATATTTAGATATATTTTTATGAAGGTATGCCGAGCTGTCAACCTGGCATGGCTTATCCGCAAAAATATATGCATGGTCTGTGAAATCCTAATTTTTCAACACCAATAATTCAAAAGAGCCAATATTTTTGTTATTTGCAAAAATGGGAAGAGACGAAAAGTAACTAAGTTTTTTCCGGTATTATTTTAAAGATTTCTGCCTGTTTATTTTATTTCCGTCAAATTGACGGCTTTCATTCTTAGTAGGTATACAACACATTTTCACCCCCTCTTTACTATCGAATATAATTTTGTAAACGTGTGTGGATATTTCGCGCAAAATCAGAAAAAGTCATAAATTTTCAGAAGCCTGAGGACATAAATACAGGCATAGCGCTCAATAGTATGTCCGAAACCACCAAAAGGATGGCAGCCGTCTTTCTAGTGTTAATCTCTCTATTCCAGGGGTTCCCAAACTTAACCAAGTCGTGGCACCCTTAAGAGAATTAGAATTTTTTCACGGCACCCTCGTTATATAATATATATCTGTGGTATACTATTATTATATATATTATGCATAATATATATATATATATTTCATATTTGTGCGACTGTGAAGAAGAAATCAGAGAAGTGGTAAGAACATTAATAGTGGTAAGAAGACTTGTGTTTAGAAATTCCGCAAGTACTTTAATTGTAATTAATAGGAAAACATATTAATAAAATTAATAATAAAATTTCTTTCCAAATGCTGTTGGTATATGTGTGTTTAGTTTTAGTGTGACGCGTGAGCCTGCTGCTCACTGCACAATCCTTCGAATCGCGGAATAAAGCTTCACACAGCTACTATCAATTCTTTTTTGACATTAATTTTCGAACGATATTTGCTCTTTATAACAGCAACTGCTGAAAACCCAACTTCGCACAGATATGAAGTTGCAAAGGGAATGAGAACCCTTATAGCTTTAGCACTTAGAATGGGATATTCGTTTTTTATAGATATCCAAAAATTCCGTCAAACTCAAACACGTGAATTTCGCCTTCAGGCTTTTGTCACTCGATAGCTCAATTAGATTTTCTTCCTCTTGGGAAGTCCATTATTTTGGAGCTTCAACATGGAATGGATCTTGGATCCATGCAAGCTTCTCGGTTTCGTCTTCTGCGAAGTACTTTGCAAACCAGTCAGTTCGTTGTGATAGGTGCTCTGCGAAAACTTTCAGCATGCTATGTGAAACCATTTCTCCTCTACAGACCATGTACTTTTGCAATACAGAGGTCTTTTGGAGTTATATGGGAATAATCCTTAGCAACAGATTAGATTGGAAATCATGGGCACTTCGCGGCACCCCTGATCTCTCTGCGCGGCACCCCAGGGTGCCGCGGCACACACTTTGGGAACCCCTGCTCTATTCTAAAAAAAAGTAACTCCCGCCGCCGCTGTCAAAAGCTTGTCACGCTCCCCAGGGTGCCGCGGCACACACTTTGGAAACTCCTGCTCTATTCTAAAAGAAAGTAACTCCAGCCGCCGCTGTCAAAAGCTTGTCACGCTATCTCCTCCGAAAGCGCTGGGGGAATGGGGTTGAGAGCGATACCAATGGATGCAGAAAAAGGGGGGGACCAAAGTAAGACATGTCTCATCTTCGTCGGCTTTTAAGTTTTTTTTTTATTTTATGTTTTGTGGGAAAATATTCACTTTTTCATCTTCAGATTACGATAACTCGCCAAAATATGATCGTAGAATTTTGATCTTTTTACAATCTAAGACTACAGACATTTCTCTTTCAAACTAAACCTGATTTGTTTAAAAATATTTTAAAACAGACTAATATTTTCATCCAAAAATGAAACACAGTTTTTCAAGAAATATCGTCCCCTATGTGGATGTAATATCGATGCTCCTTGAGTTGTTATCTTACAAAGAAAATATTTACATCATCTGGAAGCGGAAAGAGTTCTTATTCAAATAAACTCCATTTCAAGTCTATATTTTAAATTTTCGATTTTGAATTCAATTTTAAAGCTGATAATTCAACAATGATTAAACGCCCTTCGCAATAAGGGTGACAACAGTAAATGGATGGAAGCTGTTACATTGCCCGAGAATCCCCCCTTTGTATCTCGCTATTAGCCATAACAGAGGAGCTAGCGTACCGAGCCTAGGGGCGAAGCCCCTAATGCATAATATAATTTCAAAAATGATGTTCAGACTACATATCTTTGCAATCAAGCTTATACTACATGAATTAAATATACTCGCAAGTACATACCATTCAAAAATGACTTTATACATATTTATCCGGATGTAAATAAAATTATATAAATGAGTCAATTTTTAATTTAGAAAAATCATAATAACGCTTGCCACTTTATCCAACAAAATATTGGTTAATAATCCAGCAAAAACTAAAAATGATAAGACTGCTACAAGTCAGTAATGGTCTAGAAAAAAAAATATAGAAATAAATATGAAAATCTAATTATCTTTACGTTAGTTGATATTTTATATACAAATCATGTTTACCTTACACAAGTTGAGAAATATTGAAGGAAGAACACCTGCTGAGTATGCTTGCGCCGATGGATTTAAATTTTTCTAGTTCTAGAGAGAATAATTATCTAATTAAAAGAATCACAATATAAATAGAAAACATAGGCGCACATTTTTTTTATTTGCAGAAAAGATGTGCATTAGGGAAAATATATCTTATTAATCTACTTTTTGTATAAAGAATTGCCTAGTACGAAGAGAACTGAATCAATTCCTCTCTAGTGAACGGAGGATCAAATTCCACAAGAATGGTTTATTAAAAAAATATGATCTCTGCCGCAGTAGCAAAGGAGTTAAAAATATTAATGGGGCAAGCTTTGGAAATAAATTGTTCTTCATTAACGAAACATGTAAATATTTCTTTATTTGATGCATGTTACTAACTGGTAGTTTTTAACCCATTTATCATCGGGTAAGTTCAAAATAGCAATTTCTTAATAATTTGAAAGTCTACAATTAATAATTGTTTAAATGCGACTGTAAAAATTATTTAACACTCCAACAGTCCATTTGAGAATAAACCTTTTTAAAACTGATGTTTAATTGTTGGAGGCTGCGTCTTTAAATTTAAATACTGATTCATTCAGTACCCCAACAAGAAAAGTGACACAACTCAAGAATGCAGCATTTGAGAAAAATCAACTTAAAAAATACTATGCAGCTTGAACTAGCACTACAATAAAATTGATACTTCTGCCCTCAGATGGCCAAATTGCGAGATAGAGATGTGTCGCTTTTCGTGCACGATGGGGCACTTTATACATATTTTTCGATGACATAACCACAAAATCGCAATTTTTTGACGTGTGTCACTTTGCTTGCTGGGTGTGCAAGATATATTCTTTAAGAGGCTAAAAAATAACCCCGTTATACACAAAATCTTACGTTTAGTAGTATTTAAAATCACAATACAATAAATATAACTAATATAAAACTTTTATAACCTAAAAGATAATTCCGGTATTTTAACCTTTAAGCTTTTGTTGATAAACAGTGTTGTTGTTGCTATTGTCCCCTGGTTTGAAGTTCCTTACCAGGTCCATATAGGCATCGAGCCGATGTGTGTGGCTCCGGTTCAGTTAGCACCACAAGGGCCAGAGTCCGTCTTAGCTAGTTGACACCTCAATTTTGGCAGAGCACCACCAGGTGCGACAACAGGCGGATCGCACCATCCCCCACCCTCACTGATCTTCATAGAGGGACTTTCCGGTCTACGAATTTAACACTTCAGTGGGCGCTGCAATTTTTAGAACACCAGCAGGCGCGCTTGGCACAAAGTGCAACGTCTCTTTCAACTTTGATTATTCCTTTTGTGATAAACTTTTTTTTTCAAACTGACTTTAATAATTTTGCGTCTTATGACAAGATATAAAATGTTGATAATATTGAGATATATTTATAATTAAAGGCCAATGAATGCAGATACAATCGCCATATTTCAAAACTGCCCGGTTTATTGGATCTAAGGACAACTTGCGAATGGATTCTTATTATGTCCCAAAACCTAAAAAACAATGAGATTCTCCATCTTCGTGATATATGGGATACCGTGTAATAGCTGCACATTTGATCGACTACATGAACTCCTGCTTTTGTCGTAATGTAATCCAGTATAATCGCTGGTTTTTCGCGGTTAAATCACGACTAACAACGAATGGAAAGGAATAGAAGGGTCAGAAAATCAACGAATGGAAAGGAATAGAAGGGTCAGAAAATCAACGAATGGAAAGGAATAGAAGGGTCAGAAAATCAGACCCGCATTAGAAAGGGTGTAGCTATAAATAGAAACTCCTTAGAACATTCAAATCTGACATGTAAAAACAAACCAATCAAAATTACGAAATTGGTGCTCTTTGTACACGGGCGTGCCCGCTGAAGGGTTAACGTGCCCACATCAAGCCTAGACACGGAGGTATTTTAATGGCACGCACCAGTATTCGATCCGAGCATCTTTAGAACCGAAAGCCAGCCTGTTACCACAAGGCCACCTCGAGCCCTTTTAGACAGTTAAAATACATAACATTTTGTTACTTTCTTTCTAGTCATTGCTAATCTAAATTCTCATTTCTTGCAGTCCCCATCCATTCTTCTTAAATTTTGGTATTAGAAGTACAGTATAACATAGTCGTTACAGAGTTACTTTCTATAGTCAAACATGTTTCACCTCTTCTCTAAGTTATCGGTTAATAATATTTCACTATCGTCTTTACGTCTGTTTTATCACTCTACGACTATTGGAAAAGAATCGCTGGTCAAGATAATTGGGTCACGTAGGAAGCGTTACAGTTCCATATTAATATCTAATGGTCAATATTTTTCATAGAAATTGCTTTTTAATTAAACCAAAAAAATGTTTCTGATATTTCTAAACTGAATTTAACCTCTTCGTATTATAAATTATGATTCGTATTAAAATATATTAGACCTATCTATCAACTATTTCCTTACGTCATTAGTTAGGAATCTTTTCTTACGTCATAGGCCTTTACATTTCTCATGCTCCCAGACTTAAGCCTTTGAATCTATACCGGGATACCCTCAAAGCGTTTAATTAATTTAGTGTACTTTTTTACGTTTAAATAATATGTACATGCAGTCATTAAAAATGCTAATTTATATGCATTTTAGAGAATGTCTAAGCAGTTTTCGTAGGATTTTTCAGTGATATAATATATATTTTAAGCGAAATCTTGAAAACTTTTTTTTAAACTCATAATCCTTTTTTTTTTGTACTGCGAATTTCATAAAATAGGAAATGAACCATTTGAGGAATCGTCTAAAGCGGGGATATGTTTCAGTTGTCACATGGGGATGAAAGAAACGTTAAATCGTTCTTTTGTTGTTGTTGCTTATGCCCCTTGACCAACAGTAAAATCAGATCAAGTCCCGAACGCTATTATGAGCGATGAAGGTGTGGCTCCTGTTTTGAATTAGCACCACAAGGGTCGGAGTCCGACTTGGCTAAATGACCGTTCCCGTAATTTTTAACCGAGTAAAGTGACGAGACCGGAACACTTGATCCCGCACCTCCAGAGGTATATTTGAGAACTTGGAGAACATTGTAGCCAAGCCCTATTTTACGTTCCTCGGCCACCATTAGTGAACACGGTGGTAGATTTGCAGCGAAAAGCATCGAACCAGTGACGTTCACTAGCCCGCTGATTTGTCAAATGGGCTACTGCACCCAATCGTTCTTTGAAATGATGTTGGTTAAAATGCGGTCAAAAGATTATAAGCGTATAAAAACTGGATGCATCAAGGCTTCATAAATATGCAAAATTCTTGACGGTAGATTAGGAGAAAGGAACTAGGAAAAAGACTAAGGAAAGATAAGTAAAGCAAAGATAGAATATGAAGTACATATGCAAGCGTAATTTAGGAGAGGAAATTAGAACTTTTACATGCCATCAACCTACATCTAAATTTCTGAGATTAAAAGAACAATTAAAAAAGTCATTATTGGTACATTTTCCTTCTTTCCTCAACTACTTTTCTATTTCACCCCGGAGCCCTCGGAGGCCTCGAGTTCAAAAGTTTTTTCCTAACGTTTCAGTTCTGAAAGCAACAAACGCTTGCATTTGACAAGTGATAAATGAAGAGTTTTTAAAATCAACAGACCGATAAACTGTAAGTGATGCAGCAACGATGCATGCATGTTCAAAATATAAATTTAATTCCGATTCCCCTTTATCAAGAAATCTGAGGGTTATTTATGGTAAACGATCTGTTGCTTTGTTCTGAAATATTTCCATATTAGAAATCTCTGTGTAATAAACAGAGGTATTCGTGATTTAAATATATCATTTTCGTAAAACTTGGACAAATTTTTAACAATCTTTTTGACTTCTCACAAATTTTAGAGAGAAAATAGCATTAGTCCTAAAACAATCACAAAAGATATGTTCGACTTTTTGATACCAATTTTTTTGTCTCTTCAGGTGTTTTCGTACTGTTATATGCATACTTTTTTATGTCGTTGTCCATAAAATAAACTCATCCTTTACCAATAGGCTCATTAAATTGATATCTTTCTACAGCTATATGACTTTCTGTAGCTAACGTTCTTCGATTTTTGAGCCCAGTTGATTCAGATGTGTTTTATGACATTGTAACTATAAAGTCTAGTGGATATTCACCCTATTAGTGCCAACAACCTCCACCGTTTGCACAGTGCATATATATTTCCTCATTTTTTTTAACCTGAAGAATGGGGCCCCGGGTTGCCGAAATCGGTCAGTAGATCTGTACTCTCCATCCGGCTCCCAGGCCTATAAAAATGAGCTGCTCCGAACTTGAGAAATCAACCCTCGACTGCGTATACAGGTTTTACTACCTAGTGACCGGTCAGTAGTTTGAAAAGGAGTATAGGCGAAAGCCGTGGTCGCTGTAATTTCTGAATACTTAACCTAAATACTCTTGAAATTTTTTCCAATTAAAGGTTGCAAAACTTCTTTAAAATGATAACAAATGGCAGTACTAACCATTTTTCTGCTCATTGAACTGGAATACATTGAATGCAAGTGAAAAAAAAAAGACTAAATTTAGGCGTTTGTACTTTGCAAACGGCGCCCCTCAAAGGGTTAACTGACTCTTACAAGTTCCGAAACAAACAACCATCAGTACTGAGTATAACTATCTGTCCTCACTCTCGTTTTTTCGTTGCCTGTGCTTAAGACAAAATTCCCGCACATACATTCCATTCAACAGTTAAATCAAAACACACAACAAGAATATATAATTCCAAGTTTAAGCATAATAATTTTTTAAATGAAATTTCATTGAAAATGTTTTTAAAAAAATATTACCTATCAGTGTCGGAACGTCTTTTAAAAATATTGCTTTAAAAATTCTGTTTAAGGTTTCTTTAAGTTTGCAAAATGTGGAAAAACAATTTATATATGCATACGTGCTTAAATTTTATATCGAAATAAATGTAAAGTAAAATGTGGAAAATTAAAAACACAATTATTTTACCTTAATGAGGTAATTTATGATACATATACTAATAACATAAAGAATGCAATGTAGATTTTGTATTATTGAAAAAGATATTTCTCTCATTATTTAACTATAAACATAAAAGAAAGGCCATGTTGTTATTGGGAATCAAAAAGATAATATTCAAAAATAAAAGACACTGGTTGCTATCGATGTCCTATATCAACTGAAACATACTTCGATTAAATTGTCATCAATGTTATTGAACTAGCATTTGATTAACATTTCATCATAGTTAGTAAATTCTCTCTATATATTGGGCTTTTCTGTTGCTATAGAGTGTTTTGTGTATATAAATCATTTTAAAATCTATACATAATGTCCATGTTTGTATACCATAGAATCTTTAACCGCTGCCTGTTCTTTTCTATAAATTGTTATAGCACTGAATCATCTTCTACAGCTCATACGTAAAATGTTCATTGAAAATTAAATCATAGATCTAAAGTCTGTTTCTTAGTGCCAGCTTTTACCTAATATTAAATGAAAAAACCAAGTCTACATATCTTGTAAATTTAACGTTAAAAAGAGGCGAATATCTAAATCATTTATTTATAGCTTGATTTCGTTTCTATTATTGCAAGTACATGGAACTTATTAATTTTTTATATTACAATATTAATATTTAGACGTCTTCATCTCGTGTTCTCGGGGGTTTTAAAGATTGGTATCTGGTTCCAAACACTGTTTTTCAAACTCATTTATTAT
Organism: Dolomedes plantarius; assembly: GCA_907164885.2. Lineage (NCBI taxonomy): Eukaryota > Metazoa > Arthropoda > Arachnida > Araneae > Dolomedidae > Dolomedes > Dolomedes plantarius. Next base: position 51,140,487 of record OU015495.1, read on the forward strand.
TCTTCTGATAGACAAATGAAACTTTTTGTTAAACGAGACATATTCTACTTTATTATTCGAATAATAACATCTTTGAAGGCAATACTATGTAATTCAGACAAATAGTCCCTTTAGGCTTTAAAATTTACATTATTTGCTATTTTTCTTGTTTAAATATTTTTCCATGAATGTTTCTTTACTGCGTTAGTGATAAATATTCATGAATTTATAAAATATTTAAATTCAGAAATTAAACATTTCTCATTCACCATGTTGATTGCATACATATTCATTATTCATGAAATTTTAATGAAATATAATATGAAGAATCAATGTTAATAAGATAAGCATATTTTAGATCAAAAAAGTAAGGATCGAGGATCGTAGATATTTAAAGGTTAAACTTTAAGAAAAAAATGTGTATCTGTCTATTTATTTTATTAGTACTTGATAACTTACATATTATTTATCACCATTAATATTCATACTATTCATACTTATTCCATATTAATCTTTTCTGCATAAATATATTTATGGAAATCATTTTTGTAGCTTAGCGTTCCATTGCATTCTGATAATGCAGAGTTTACATAAAATATAGGAAAAAACAGGAAAATATGCAATATGGGCAAAAAGTAATGTTGCTTTAAGAAAATTAATAAAAGTTTTAATAAAATATTTTAATACTTTTAGGAGTTTGAATGAAATTTCAGACAGAAATATTGATGCTTTTTTCTTCGTTAAATCCTGATGCTTTAGTTTCTTATTTGATTCTAATACTACGAAATTGGTACAAAACTAAGATATTTCCTCATTTCACTTTAACATAGACAGGGGAGAACTTTCACCAGCCAATCATCAACGGAACTTTAATGTTAACTTTCATCAACTTATCAATTAACTTCCATCAACATTCCAATTAACTTTCATCAACATTCCAATTAACTTTCATCAACTTTCAAATTAACTTTCTTTAACTTTCATTTATTTCCAATTAACTTTAATTAACTTTAATTTCTTTCCAATCAACTTTCATTAACTTTCATTAAATTTCCAATTAACATTAATTAACTTTCCAATTAACATTAATTAACTTTCCAATTAACTTTCCTCAAATCATCATCAACCTTTCATCAACAGAACTTTCATCAACCAATCATACATAAATTGGTTGATAAAAGTTCAGTTACAAATCTGTAAAATTTATTTTCTTTCTTTTCTGTTAAGGGGGCAAGGGACTTTCAACCTCGTATTTGAAAAAATTCTATATTTTATCCTTTATAACAAAATGAGAATAATTAATATTGTTTTTGCTACATTGAACTTACTTAGAATTCGCAAATAAGTATTTTGTGGAAGAATAAGACCTGTTTATCGAAAAATTCTTCAAAATTGCTGGAAATTTTCAAAATGCTCCATGCGCCTTAATTTTCTTCTGATTTCTTCTGAATTTCTCCCGATTGTTTATTACAGTATTGGTCACAAAACTGTGCATCATTGTTTGAAACTACTAATATTTTTCGAATTCATAGATCATGAAATAAAGTAGAAAAATGCAAAAAAAATAAAATAACAGGGAGATTTTAAAAAAATTTAGTTTTGATTTACACACACACACACTCACACTCACACGCACACGCACGGACACACACACACACCAAAAAAAAACTCAATAATGCATAATTATGTTTACATATATATGGTAAACCTTTATTAAAAAATTGAAGGTTTTAAAATGATATGGGATGCGAATGGAGCATTTTCAAAATTCTAGAATTTTTAAAAGTTTTTTTTGAAACACAGGCATTATTCTGCAAAAAATCCTTGTTTTGAATTCTAGTATCGTAATTTTAGTAAAAAAGAATATTAATTATTCTCATTCTATATACAGAGTTAAAAACTGAAAATTTAAAAAAATTTAGGTTGAAGGTCCATTTTCCCCTTAAAATGCAGTAGTTTGCCGCTTTAGCTCGCATTCATCTTTCTTAGCTAAACACATCCCTAGGTTAACAGGCTAATTTGGTTCAATGAAAGTAATTTGTCTTAAATATTTATTCGGTTTCAGAAGCCCACAATGGGGACTACACCGATATCTTTAATTTTTGGGTTAGCTGAAGATACCTGTTTGAATACGCGGTGGTTTTCAATGAATATGGAGAAGCATATTGTTATGAATTTTACGAGTCTGTGGTAATCTAGCCAAATATGAGAGTTATCGCCAAACTGGCAATGTATTTGGTGACTTATTTTGGTCTCCAAATTTGATGATATTGCGCCAAAGGGTCGCCAACTTGCCTTCTAGACCTTGCTAGAAGCTTTGAGAAATATCTAGCTGGCTGACCGATAGGAGGCGCTTTGGAAGTCTATAAATATACCTAGCATTCGCATTGGAACTCAGAGTTCAACTTGTACTGAGAATTTAATAATTTGGAATTGCATTAAGCGTGTATTTTATTGAAGACTCTGTATCCTGACTTGTGTTTTTAGAGTTTTATACTGTAAAGAAAACAGTTGTCACGTGTTTTCTGCTTAAATTTGTATATGCACCTGAAGAATTTACAGAATAATAAATTTTATTTTGTGTGCAGTTTCTGAAGAGATTTTATTCAATACTAATGAACCCAGGAAAACAGAACAATATTGTTCAGCTCGGCTGCCACCTTACGAAAAGTATCACCCATTTTGGTTAATTATGAACGAATCATAATCCGCAATCAATGACCATTTAACTTATTTCAAATGGGCCATTGGATTTTTTAAAGATAAAATGTGTAAGAAATGTATTTAAGATAAAAATGTATAAACAAACAAACTCATATCCAATACTCTATTTGGAGAAGTCAAGAGACAGGCTGTGCTAAAAAGGAATACCTACACTTCAAGAAGTGGAACCAAATGACAAAACTTAATATTAGAATAATAATTTACATAACCAATTTTGAAGTTTTGGAATCTAGAAATAATGGTAAAATCATTTTCATAGACACCACTGAAACACCAATCTCTTTTACTTTTATACGAGTTTAGTTGGGTTTAAATTCCTGTCTCTCGCATCTTAAATCTGGAGTTAAAAAAATGTTAGAATCAGCAGTTTAACAAATGAAATTTATTACTGATGTTTGAAAATTTGTCTCTAGTAGAGAAATTGGTACCCCTTTTAAACTGGGCGATAAAAGAGCCAAACTTATTGTTATATTATATATCTTGCAATCATTATTATAAATTTGATAAAAACAAACTTGTCTCCAGTTTGAAATATATATAATAAATATTTTGGGAAAGAAATTTGACATCTGTGACTATATATCATAAAATATATGCTTCGAGGAACTATCGAGTCTTGTAATTAATTTTATTATCAATTTCCTTTAACAGATTTTTCTTCAGTGGCAAAGACAGCGAGAGTTTATTATTGTTAGCCGAAAATTAACCTTCAACTGGTAGGTTTTTTTATTAGTTCTTGTTTTCGTTTTATTGTTTGATTACAATATCCTGATGTTGAGTTTCAATTATGAGTAAAGAGTACCATTTAGGATTTATTCTGAAGTATCTATGCTATTTAATATTCCTAAAACAGACTGTATATTCTGTATATATACGTAATTTTGTTGTCCTCTATGTTGCCGTTAACGCCGTCTTTCAGCGTGAGTTTGGCAAATTTTGAAATTTTCGCCAAACTACGCCAAGGGGTACCAACTTCTTTCCTTTTCCAAAAATGTCTTTGTGTTTAATAATGGAATCCTAATATGAAACTATCAAATTTTCTGATAGAAGTTGTACCCAGATCAATGGCAACTACTAGCAACTTCTATGGCAACTTCTGGCCCGCACCTGTATTTTCTAAAGCTGGATAAAATTGTCCCCTATCAGAGTTTTCTGTCGAGCAAAACATCAACAAAGAGCAAATTTCCAGAGAGAAAAATTAATTAGAGACTCGAAAGTTCCTTTAAACTTTTTATGACGTATAGTCAGAGATGTCAAATTTCATTCGTCAAATATACATAATATATATATATTTCAAAAGGAGTCAAGTTTGTTTTTATTCTTCGAAATAATTCACAGTTACCCTCATCGAATAATTATATAACTTCATATAATAACTCAACATTTTAACGTTGACACCAAGCCATGCCATGAATTATTAGTTCCATGATTAGTAGTATTTACTAAATAAAAAAGTTAACGGGTACGACCAGGTAAGTTAATGTTATGGTTATACAAATGCAAACAAATTTTGAATGAGAATAGATGAGATATACCATTCGGTCTTTATGTCAAATGAAGAATTTATTGTGAATTGTTAAGGCGTCTGTTTGGTATCGTTCCATGGTTTATTTTAAAATGCAAGGAGGAAATTAGTAGCCTTTAAATTTCTCAACAATAATGATCTTTACAAATGTATTGAAATAACATTCTTGTTAAACAAAGATACTTCTAGAATGGTAATATAAAAGTGGAATTCTGCATTGTTAAAATCGTTTCCGGTCTTAATGGTGTAATTCTGCATTTATTATAATACACTGCTGGCAACTGTAAATGCAACACCCTGAAGGAAACATGCAAATAACATGAAATTTGCAACATGCATTAGCGGAGGTGAGATATGCAAATGATTAGAATTTCAGCGCAGACGCAAATCACGCGCGCCTATGGCGCCACTTCAAAGCGCTATTTAAGGCTTGGAGATTTCGACGATTTCAAGTTCGGCAATTGTGTTTTTCTTGTGGTTTTTTCAAAAAACGATCAATTATGCCTTGTCGAAAACAGCGATCATCTTTTGATGAAGTATCCGAGTTCGACAGAGGAAGGATAGTGGCCTAACGAGATTGTGGATTATCTTTCAGGGAAATCGGTAGTCGTGTCGGACGAAACCGAACAACTGTAATGCGGATATGTGATCGTTGGATGCAGGAGGGTACGACGGACCGGCGTGTTCGATCGCATCCACCTCAGCGCACCACTTCACGTGATGACAGGCAAATTGTGCGCATGGCAGTGACGCATCGCTCAGTCACATCACGAACCATAGAACAGCACATGCAGTCTGTAACGCATCATCCAGTGTCTGCGCGTACCATTCGACGCCGTTTACAGCAGAGTGGTCTGTCCGCAAGACGTCCATTGCTTTGTCTACCCTTGACGCAGAACCACAGACGTCTCCGCCGTCAATGGTGCGATGACAGAAGGATGTGGACGGCAGAATGGAATGAAATTGTCTTTACTGACGAGTCACGCTTCTGTCTGCAACACCACGATGGTCGCATTCGAGTCTGGAGACACCGTGAAGAGAGGATGCTGAACAGCTGCGTTATGCACCGCCACACTGGTCCTGCACCGGGTATTATGATATGGGGCGGTATTGGATATCACTCTCGCACACCTCTAGTACGCATTGCCGGTACTTTAAACGGCCAGCGCTACATCTCCGAGATGTTGGAGCCAGTTGTCCTTCCTTACCTTCAGGGCTTGCCCACAGCCATATTTCAACAGGATAATGCGCGACCGCACGTGGCACGCATTGTCCAACGGTTCTTCGTCAATCGCCAGATTGAATTGCTCCCTAGCTGCCACAGCAGATCAACTTTGGCAACGTGTGGAAGCTGCTTGGTCTGCTGTACCCCAAGAACTCATCCAAAGTCTCTTTGAATCAATGCCGAGGCGTGTGGCAGCGGTGATCTCCAACAATGGCGGCTACTCTGGCTACTGATTTTGGCAGGAACCACACTTCACAGAAGTCTATAAATTTAATCATTTGATACTTGGTCAACATGTTATCTACAAAATAAATTTTGTTGTGATATCTCTTGTCTTTCTTGGTGTTGCAATTTGGGTGGACAGCAGTGTAGAATATATTGAAATTACGTAAAGGTTTTGTTTACTGTTAAATTTCCAAGGAATACTTGCTTACCCATTATTGCTTTTAATTGCATGGCTTTCAGTTTTGCTCATTAAGAACGAAAAAACTATTTTAGACGTTATTGTATGTAAATTATCTATTATTGCTTGCAGTTGATTGGCTTTCAGTTTCGCTCATTAAACGCAAGATAAGAATATAAATTGAATGTTATTGCCGTTTAGATTTATTACAACTTCACGAAGATGTCTTGAAGAGACATCTTCGTGAGATTGTCACCAGAGATTGTCAGGAAGAGAATGATTTCTGAAAATCAAAGCAGCATATCTACGTTATATAAACTACAATGAAATAGGTCTTTTAAAAACGGAATTTAAAAAAAAAATTAAAAATGGTAGAGAACCGTAAAAGTTGAACACTGATTTACTATGACCTAGGTAGTACCGTTAAAACCTCTGTAAACTCAAGTTAACTAACAAACCCATTATTTCACATATTTTTTTCTGTAGGTGTAAAGAAGTTGAATAACTAAGTTAGAAGTTTCGTAGAAATACCACATTAAATCCCAATTTATTTTAGTCGTTCAAAAAATTAATAACGATCGCCTAAATCGTATTGCAGTTAGTGTTTCGAGCTGCGACAAAGCGGGATTAAGAATTAAATACTTGCATTGCAAAAAATAATCATCTTGATAAAATATGAAAATTCTGATGAACATTAAAAGTTATTACCTTAAAACTTTTAAAACAAATTTGGAGATTTGAATATCTTGTTACAGTTAGAAGTAATTATCAATTAGTATTACGCATGAAAACTGAAGCTCATCTATTATAAAATCTATTAACTCAATTTTTAAAATTAATTAGGCAATTTTTTTAAATTTTGTTTTAAGATTAAATTTCTTTGCATTTTTTAAGTTTAAAATCGGTAACAATGTCTAAATTGTTAACATCTTTTAAACTCTTGATATTTTTAAATTTGTGTAGAACCCTAAGAGCTTAGCTTTATAATTATATTTCAAAAAACTTTTTTTCCTATCATGCTGCCTATATTAAGCCTAAAATAATATTTTGAAATAATCTTCATTCTTTCGATAATGAATTCCTCCACGATTCCTCGTGGAACTAAATTGAAAGCATATATTGATGCTGTGTCGGAATTACGTTCTTTAATCCTAGATAGATAGATAAATAGATGGATAGATATAGATTCACACATTCAAAACGTTCACTGCATACATATTCATTATTCATAGAATTTTCTGAAAATTAATATAAAGAATAAATGTTAAAAATATAAACTAATTTTAGAGTAAAAAGTGAGGATGGTAAGTTTTAGATGTTAAAGATTAAGAAAAAAAGTTATTAAAATTATTTTATCAATATGTGAGAACATGCATATGATTTTCCATAATATATATTCATACTTACCTTCTGACTCTTTTAAACAGAAATCTATGCATAGAAATCTTCTCTATTTTAGCGCAGAACTGCAAACTACTAAAGCACGGTGTCTCTAACTGATATCAATTTTGAAAAATGGGAAAATAAGCAGGAAAATAGGCAAATTGGACACATATTAAACCTTCTATATGATAAATAAAAAAGTTTAAATTAAGTATTGAGTTACTTTTAAAAGGTTGTGAAGAAATTTAGTGATAGATACAAATTAAGACATGGAACTATTTTATCTTGTTCCAAATTCGTCATACTGTTGCTTTGTATGTATTTCCAATACTACTAAATTGGTTTCAAAACTAACACATTTCATCAGTTTATATTAACAGCAAACATAGAATTGTGCATTCATTTACATCCAAATAGGCCTATGGAAATTTAGTTATAAATCTGTAATATTTGTTTTATTTTTCTGTCCTATTGAATCCCGATATTTATTGATGAAACTCTCACCCGCCTTTGTCAACATTAAGGGTTCAATGAATTAATTTGTACTTAAAATTTATTGGGATGCAAGAGTTCCTAATGGGGCGAAACTGATATTTTTAGATATTCAGTTAACTGAAGATACCTGTTTGAGTAAGTGATGGTTTTAGAGTATGATGGAATTATTCAGTCTTCCCGTGGGTCTCGTAAATGCATGGGGTAATTGATTTGGTAGTATGGGCTCAGATTTAAACTTCTATCTATACCTGTAGACGATGAAAAAAGGTGAAATGTTTAGAAAAAAGGTATATCAAGAAAATGTAGTTAATACATCTGTGGGGTCAGTTATTTTATTAATATAATTTTATATCTTAGAGGACTGTTTAAGAATCCATTAACAAATCTATTTAATGTTCTTATTTAAGTGCAAGTAATAAATCTTCTTACTTCTCTTAATAAAGGTAATACCGGAATGGATTACCTTTAACATCATCTGAATAATACTTGAATAATAAGTCAACAATATAAAATTTAGTTCCATGCAGGTAACCTTAAAATGCATTTAACAATTGATTTCATTTTTAACACATAACTGTTGAATTCATGACACACTGAGTAACCCTTCGGAATTAGGTTTTACAAAATGAATAATTGACTGCAAAATGTAAACAGTTTGAACGATAACCTGCACAGAATCTTTAACAAAAGAAAGAAAAACGGAATCACATCCAACATAGCGTTTTTTGAATTCTTACATGACATTGCTTAGAATAGAATATACAACATGACAGATTAAACATTTCTTAGCCATTCTCTTGCCATTACTCAGAATCAAATGTGCAACAACAACAGAATAAAAAACATTTTAGCTTGAAGTAAAAAAAAGTTACATAGGGATGCCATCTATTGGCCAGAAACACAATTAGAAAGAAAATTATAAACAATATGATGAATAACATGAAACAATTATTATAATGAATTAATTATAAATAAAAATACAAATAGTAAATCTTTTATGAAGACTGAACACCAACTAAATCAACGGCATCATATTCTTTACGGACTGTAATTAAGAAGTATGACGAATATGATTTTCCAACTCGTCTATCACAATACAGAACTTTTCACCTCTCTTGGAGAATCGGATTATAAACGAATCATAAACTACAGCAAAAAATTTAATAATATGTTTGAAGTAAGTCTTTGGATTGTTTTAAAATAATGTGCGAATTAAGGCGAGCAAACATTTTCATTCCCAATACTCTATTAGGACACGTTAACAAATATGCTATGTTAAATAGGAATATCTACACTACTAGTAAGTAAAACCAAAGGAAAAAACTTAAAATTAAGGTATTTGTTTATAGTATGACCATTCAAGAAGGTATAAGGAACAATAGTAAAATTATATTCATAGACAGCAATAAAACACGCAATCTCGTTTACGTTTATGCGAGTTCAGTTGATTTAAAAAATCTGTCTCTTTCCATTAGAATTGAAATTAAAAAAAATACAATTAGCACTTTAAAGCATGAAATTTAAATGGATTAAAATAATTCTATAATTATAATTTCATAACATGGGCCATTAAAAATTTCCAGTAGAATCTTTCACCTTATCTGTAACTACTGCACATTCAGGCACCTACATTTTCTAAAACTGAGCAATAGCATTGCCTCGCATTATAGATTTCTGCAGGACAAGACATCTAAAAATAGTGAAATGTCAGAAAGAATATCAAAATGATAGGTATCGTGTGCATAAGATGGTATAAAATTAATTTCAATAATCCGTATATTCTCAAAAAGCGTACATTTTTATGATGTTAGTCAGAGATATGAAAATTTTTGTGAAATATAAACAGGGTTGCTCAAAAAAGACGAAATCATTTTAAGATAGAATAATTTTTATTTATTTAAAATTCCCATTTATTTTTCTTTAATCAATAAGTACACACTTCATGGTAAATTGTTTTAAATTAGTTCTGTAAAATGCATTCTTGAATTAGCCACCATTTTGTTATTGGCAATGGCCGGCTCCTTCTAGAAAGTGCTCCATCACCTGTCGTAATGGTTCTTGGCTTATTACTTCGATTTCTTAACTGATGTTCTTTAATTGCTGGATAGTTCATGATTTGTTACAGTACACTCTATTTAACAGCCCCCTGTTCTTGAAACCGCCAGAATAAGTTATAGAGAATCTATGCTCACTTCTACCCATACTTGGGTGTATATAATTTGAAGTGGCACTCTATTTGAATTTGAAGCAAACACAGTTTATACATGAAACAATGTTTATTGAATTCGTTGCACATATAATTGGCTTTTACAGCAATAAGCATGCGTACTACTTGTACGGAATGTATAAACACAGCTTTCAAGAACAATATATTTTTATACTCACGAACAGTAAGTCAAACCAGCAGTACTGCCATGTAAACTTCTGGCCCGCTAAGCACTAGCGCAGGATAACACCTTTTCAACCTTAACAACCTCCCCTTTTCTTAATGACGCTGCGTGGTATTTATACTAAGCGCGTATGCCGAAATTAGCATATCTGAAGCAGCTTCTTTAATTCATTCATTCAAAAGTTCGATTCTTGTGAATCGAATCTTGTGTATACCTTACAAAGTTGAATATCGCTTGTTCAGATGTTGGTTTATTGAATATCCCAAAATAACGAATGTAAGCTCTTTGGGTTAGCCCAATTAAACGTTTGTTTTATATATAAAATTCGATTGTTTTTACTCATTACTGTGTCGTGAAATTTTCTATAATCATCTTCCTACGATTATAGAGGAATAATCCGAAACAAAATATCTTTAAAACATTAACTGTTAAAATGTCATTGTATTCTAGAATGGTGTAATAACATTTGGTAATGGTCTAGTAATCTTTGGTAATGGTCTAGTGTTTAATTTGAAATGAATGAAGGGGATTGATACCTTTTACTTATATCTCAATACTTGTATTACGTATATCTCAAATATCTCAAAAGGAGCCAAAATTGTTTGTATTAATCGCAATTAGTCATTTACATTCTTCGAATAATTAAACAAAAATTTCTAATGCTGACGTGACGACAAATCATTAATCATTAGGTCCGCGATAAGTAGCATTTCCTAAACAAACCAGACAACACGTACATTCGGTTAAGTTGCTGTTTTGGTTCCACAAATGCAAAAAAAAAAAAAAATGCAATGAGAATTGATGCGGTATATCATTCTTTATCTCAAACGAAGAATTTATTGTGAATTGTTGAGGCGTCTATTTGCTATCGTTTCTCTGTTTAATTTGAAATGAATGGAGGATATTAATGCATTTTAAATCTCTTAACAATAACGATACTAACAAATGCATTGAAATAACATTCTTGCTAAACAAAGATAAATCTCAAATGACAATATAAATGTGGAATTCTGCATTGTTAAAATCCTTTCCGGATATAATTGTGTAATTTTGTATTTATTCTTTAGAACTGAATTAAAATAAAATTCTGTTAAGGTTTTCTGTACTAATAGTTTTCAAAGAAGCTATCTTGCCTACCTATTTTTGTTTTTAATTGCATGGCTTTCTGTTTTGCTCATTAATAACGAAGAAATATTTTGGACGTTATTGTATTTAATTATAATTTACCTATTATTGCTTTAAACTTCTTGGCTTTTATTTCGCCCATTAAGCGTAAGATAAGAACAAAAATGGAATATTATTATCATTTAGCTTTATTACGAGTTCATTAAGTTATTTTACTCAAAATCATACCAGTATATGTGTAACCATTTGCATTATATAAACTGAAATGTAAGAGATTTTTAAGAATGAAAATTTAAAAAAAATTAATGGTTGAGCATTGTAAAAAGGTAAGCATTGATTAATTACGGGCTACGTAATGCCATTAAAATCTCAATAAACGTAAGTTAACGAACAAAGTCATAATTTCAAATTTAATTTTCTGCACTTGTAAAGAAGTTGAATAATTAGGATATAAAATTCATAAAAATGCCAAAGAAAATCCCGATTAATTTCTTTCTTTTAAAACACTAATAATGACCTCCCATATCATAGCACGATTAGTGTATCGCTGTTAGTGCTTCCACGATCTAGGTTCAGGTTCAAAACCGGGGTAATCCATGGACATTCCTGTGCTTTCCCCTCATACAAAGCATTGTTCATTCAGCTATAAGGTGATTCAATAATAAAGCAATCAACAAATCAACTGTGTGGATTGGCCAATGGCGAAGGCCAAAGTACCTACCACATTGGAAAAGAAAATTTAAATGATTCCATAACACGAAAAAGGTGATGAAAATTTCAATTGAAATACAAATTTAGGCTAGAGTGCATAAGACGATCAGGTAGATTTTTCTCCAAGTTGGCCAAAATTTTTGTTACCCCGCTGAGGTGATTATGGCGTCAATGTTCTCCTGCAAATTCGTGATGTTTTGTGCATTTTAGAGTGTAGTTTGTGACAAAATGAGTGACATGATTGAATTGAGGTTGTTGTTTAAGATGGATTTTATAACAAACATGGGTATAATATGTTTTTGTATGAAGAATTGCCGTTTACGCCTATGACTTCGTACAACCAGCATAAGCATTGTTTTACTGACCGCTACAGTCAGCGGAACCTTTTTTTACTGTACTGTAGCCAGCGGTACGTTGCGAAGCCAACGGCTGGGAATTTTCTGTAACGTTGTTGAACGGATGCGTAACGGAGAGCGGTGGGCTGGAGCAAGGGTATCAGAGCGTCGCGAAGATCCCGTGTGCCCCTACGAGTTTCTTAAATCCAGCGGTAAGTTTGTTTTCTAACTTATTTGTTCTTTCTTAGACGCCATTGATGTTTTTGTTTACATTTCCCTCTTTAAGCCTAATAGATCTGCGAAAAAGGTATTGGCGTGTTTTACTTTAAAGCAAGCACTAAAATGTGCCAAGCCGTTGGCGAAAAAGAAATCGCGACAAATTTTAAAAAATCTGGCCTCTTCCGCACTTTTACCAAAATTTATTATTTATTTATGAATATTGAAAGAAACTTGGAAATTTTGTTACAGTTAGAATTACGGTTAGAAAATCTCTGACGGAGTTAATTGTGCTCATTTACTTTTAAATCAATCAATAATACAATTAATTTTGTTAGAATTTTACAATAGTATTAAATTTGTTTATACCTTTTAAGTTTAAAATCGTTATAATAGAAAAAAAGTTTTAACATCTTAGAAACACTTGAGACTTTTTGAATTTGTGTAGAAACTTTGGAGCTTAGTTTTATAATTATATTTCCAAAATTCTCTTTTTCTTATCATGCTGTAACTATTAAGTCTAAAATAATATTTTGAAATAATTTCTTTTAAACAATCTTTTTCAATGAAAACTGGTTGAGGAAAGTTTTCCTATCCTAGCTAAGAACTGCAAGCATTATACTTTATCTGTGAAAAGGTTGTTACCGTTAAATTAAAATTTTGAGCAAACTTTGATTTTAATTTTGCGTTTTATAATTGAAATTCAGATATAAAAAAATAGGACAAACTGAATTTGAGCGTGAAATATATTTTTCAGTGAAAGGAAGAAATTTAGTCTCAAAACTGTTTCTTCTATATGATAAAAGAAAATATTTGTTTTGAGTGCATTTATGTTTTGACCAGCGAGAAACAAAATGAAAAAAAAATCATGAAATTCGTTGCTTTAAATATACATATGTAAAATAATGGGTTGAGAAGTTAAAACATTTTTATATAAATAATCATACAGCAGTTGACAAGATCCCAACTCTCAATATATTTATATACAATTTCATGTAATGATTCCGAATCTAAAAGCGATAATATATGTGTTTCGACCGAGGAACGAACATTCTATTTCGAACATGTTTGATAATTTCAAACCTCTTCTGGGACGAAACAAGTAATGTTTCATCGTGTATGTGATAGAATGGTTTATCTGAGAATTCGTAAGTAAATATTCGTATGAGAGTTCTTTAGAAAATGTTCTTACGAGAGTTCTTAAGGATATGTTCCTGTGAGAGTTTCTAAGAATTTTGCAACATCTACTGCTGCCGTATATATTCTCACAACTATTAATCTTAGGGAAAAAGATTGCGATCCTAGAAGCAAGATTTTACCATCAATGAGAATTGTTATCATGAAAAACTAAGTATCGATTTAAACCTAACGTTATATTGAGTTCGACACTCTATTCTAAATGAATAGAACTCTGAGTATGGGGACTAGAAATCAGTGGCACTTCTTTCGTTAGAAAGTCGCTCTTGGTTGTTCGTTGTTTCTTTCACAGTTATACGGCAGTTGCTAGAAATAAACTTTCACCGCGTAGCGGGCTGATGTTACACATTCTATGATCATGTGTATTATGCGGGTGTTTCAGTTTGAAGTTATTTCAGCTGCGAAGCTAGCCAGCTGTGAAGCTGAGAATAAAATATTCTTCTAAGGAGATCCCTGTGGGATTCTCAAGCTACGTATTTTGTTTGACAATCTTTATGCTTTAAGTAGATGCTGTCGAACTTAACCCTTCAACGGACGCGCAAATTTTTGGGAACACCAGCAGGCTCGCGGTGCACAAAGTGCAACGTCTCTTTCAACCTTGATTATTCCTTTTGTAATAAACTTTTTTTTAAAGTTGAAAATAGTAATTCTGCGCTTTATGACATGATACAAAATGTTGATAATACTGATATATATTTATAATTATAGGCCAACGAATGCAGATACAATCGTCTTATTTTAAAACTGTCCGGATTTTTGGATCTAAGGACATCCATCGAATTGAATCCTATTATGTCCAAAAACCTAAAACAAAATGAGATTGTTCATTTTTGTGATATGCGGGATACCGTGTAATAGCTGCCCATTTGATCGACTACATGAACTCCTGCTTTTGTCGTATTGTAATCCAGTATAATCGCTGGTTTACCACGGTTAAATCTCGCCTAACAATGAATGGAAAGGAATACAAGGGTCAGAAAATCAGACGTGCATTAGAAAGTGTGTACCTATAAATATAAACTGCATAGAACATCCAAATCTTACATGTAAAAACAAACCATTCAAAATGACGAAAATGTTGCACATTGTACACGGGCGCGCCCACTGAAGAGTTAATATTTGTATATTAAAGTTTCTAAAAACAATGAAATCACTCAATATAAATATACGCAAACCTGTATTTGTGCCGTTTTTTTTTGTGAGATTATTTGTGTGTGATATTTTTTTGCGCGGCATATGTAAAAACAAATGCCCATGAAAATACATAATATGAATAAAAGGTAATGAAAAGTAAGAAATTAACTAAATGGGAATTTTAATTTATTTTAATCGATTTTTTTTTAGTTTTTTTATGGTACCTATCTACCACACAATAACTGGTTTGTGTGTATACATAATACGCTTATTGTGAATCGTTTAAATTCAGAATTGTCCGATTATTCGTTTAAATTTTGAAAATATAATCTGGGAAATTGTGGCTTCATATTATTTTCAGTATCGAATAAACCTTTATACTTTTAAGAGCTTTGAGGCAAAGTTTTTGGAAGAAATTATTGCGCTTCACACTCGGTGTTATTATATGTTTTGCAAGTGCGTCAGGCATAAAAATAAAACTGTTTTATGGTTTTAAAAATAAAATAAATATCTGAATTATTTGTTTAATGATGTCTAAAAAATTTGCGACCACAACCATAAAGTATAGGGTTTCATAATTTTTGTTAAGTTTTATAAATCTAATACTTCTAAAATAATAACCCATTAAACTATTTGAAGATGCTTTTAATTTACATAAGAGAACCATTTTAGAGTATTTAATAATTGTATTTATTTCGGAATTATTTAAAATTTTAAAAAAAGATTAAATTAACTCTAGTCTGCTTGTATTAAAACAGTACTAATACAAATAATTTAAAATTTTATTTTATTTTAAACGACCGTTATTATTCGCTTGCGTGTAAGCTGATTGTTTAAAAAAAAAGAACTTAGAAAAGATGAAAAGATGTACTGTTTTGTTGAATTTAATGCGCTTAAAAAGAATTTAAATGATCATCATAATTGAATTTTTCAACAGCCAAAATATAATTATGCAAAATATTTCATTGAAATGCCGTTGTAACTCGTATTAATAGCTAAAAATTTTACAATATTTAAATTTTTTCCCTTTCTTCTGTAGTTTTCGTAACTTTGAGAAGTTTGAATAATTGAGGGAAACCTCTTCAGAATCACTGAATTCTACGTTAAATTGACAAAATAGGCATGCGGCCAAGTTTAGTTTATACAGGAACTATGAGTTAGACTATTTAAGTTTGATATTATACAATAATTACAAGATAAAAAAAACTTTTTTCATACCATGTTTTTAAATTTTCTGTTGAATCATATAAACTTAACAATTCTATGTATTAATAAATACTTTAAAAACAATTTTGATGAATTATCCCATAAACTTGAAAAAAATGAAGTTAATTGGAAGTTAACTTGCGTTTAACTTTTCGTTCCTGTCCCAGCCGATAGATGGCTGCACGAGTCTACAAAACAAAATTTACCGACACTGAATCCAACCCTGCTTAAAGATGGCTAAAATAATTAAAATAATGCATTGTTATCGTGTTCTGAGATATTCTAAATGTTTCAAATGTGTAGCTAGTCGGGAAGTTAGTTAAAAATCGATTGCAAGATTTGTACCGGACAAACACACACATACACACACACACAAACAAACAAACAAGAAAGCGAGTTAATAAAAACATGGTAAAAATGGCTGGGGATCGCCATGAAAATAACACATAGCTGAAATTTCTGCCAGGTTTCTGAAAAGTCTGAAAACACAAGGTAAAGCAGGACACGTTGTCCAAATGTTTAGGGAGCTGACAGGACTATACCAGAGTCTTTGGTTCGAGTCCCATTGTTAGCATACACTAGTGGTCAAAAGTATTGCAAGTTGGAGAAATCTAATATTTTTCCAAGAATGAGCCCCACCAAAAATATTTTTTCAATTAAACTGATTTTTTTAAAATGCAGATGTGGTGGAGAAGTTTCACGCTATAGCATCATACTTTGTAATGCAATTTTTACCAACGTTTGGCTCATCCCGGATTTTTATTATAAAAGCAAGCCGACTGCGTAGAATTTCATTTGATTTGTTGCGCTGCTGAAGTGCGTACCTCTGTGCATTGCTTTTTAAATTAAACTGTGCTTTTCTTTTAAATTGTGTGAAGTAACTTCTAAGCGCCAGCTTATTATTTTAATGCATCAAGAAACTATTTCAAATGTTGGAATTGCTCATCTGTGCGGCTACGTATAGCCGACTGTTTCACTCCTCATAAAGAGATTTAAAACAGATGGAACCGTGGATAAGAAGCCTAGAAGTGGTCGTCCGAGGATATCTTCGAAACGTGCTGATGCTTCATTGACACGATTATGCCGAAAAAATGTGTTTGCATGTTCTGCTACACTTGGAAGAGAGTAGAGTGAGCTAACTTATGTTATTTCCAGTTCCAGAACAAATCGCAGGAGGCTCCGTGAAGCTGATTTCAAGGCACATGTGCCTAGGAAAAAACAAGTTCTAAGCAAAGCAATGCGGAAAAAAACGATTGGACTGAGCCAAGGTTCCCGAAAATTGGAGTATTTCGAAATGGAGAGTTCAGCGACGAAAGTCGATTTTCTTTAATGTCTAAGAAATCTGCCAACGTTTCAGTTAAAGCAAAAGAGAGCGTGAGTACAGACTGCCTGGTTCGTACAGAAAAACATCCAGAAAGTCAAATGGTGTGGGGCTACATGTTACATAAGTCAACTGGACGACTCCCATTTTGTACAGGGAACTATGAAGAGTTGCCAGTATGTTAGTTTGCTGAAGCAGTGGTCCCTAACCCCCGGGACGCGGATCGGTACCGGTCCAAGGATCAAATACTACCGGGCAGCCCAAGGAATATTAAATTATTTCCATTTTATTTACTGTGGTGTATTTCTCTCGGATTTGTGCTAATTTATACGTTTGTAACAAAAGAAATCTTTTAACTATTTTAAATTAAATTATTTTTTATTAAACATTTCAAGATTATGAATTAAAATTGCAGTCATAGCCCCCCTCAGCGGGCTGTGGTAAAATTATCAAACGTTCCCCGGTCCGCGGCGATTATAAGATTAGGGAGCACTGTGCTGAAGGATCGATTGATTCCTAGTACTCATGAAATGTTCCCAAGACATAAACGTGTAATTCAGCAAGACCTAGAACCCTGCAATACATCGAAAAAGGCTAGAAAAACTTTAAAATTTAATTAAATTTCATTATAGTTCAATTTTGAACTCTAAATCGAAACATACCTTATTTTAGGTTAAGGCTGAATTTGCAAAAAAAAGGTATTAATGTTCTCCCATGGCCAGGAAACTCGCCAAATTTAAATCCTATTGAGTATTTATAGAGTATAACTGGAAGGAAAGTATCTCAAAATCATCCCAGAACAAAACGACAGCTTCAGGAAATAATTAAAATTTGGCACCATGAAATACCGAAAGAAGTGTTGCAAAACCTTATGCATTCCATGCCTAAAAGAGTGGTTGTTGTGATCAAAGCCAGAGGCGGCCCAACAACATATTAAATGCTTTTCGGTTCAATTTGCACTCATTTATTATCTTTTCTGCACAGAAGAACTTGAAATTGTTTATTTATTTCATTTTATTTCGGGGAACCAAAATGGATTCCGATTTTCGAAAATCCTGTACATATTTTATGATGTGTTTTGTAAAATTAAATAATTATTTATGTTCAGCAACTTAATCATATCTTGTCTTTAAACTAATTTAACCTAATTTAAAAATATCAGTTGCATTGAAACAATTTCAGTTTTTTTGGGCTTATTCTTGAAAAATGTTAGATTTCTCAAACTAAAATACTTTTGGCCAGTAGTGCAGATGTACGTAGTCGTTCGTTGTCGGCTTTAAGGCTGCTGTGAGTTAACCCTATTGAATTCGTTCTCTTCAATGTTAATATATGGAGAAAATTTGTCTACTATTTACAACTACAAAAATGCTAATAATTAAAAAAAGTATTTTCAGATAGCCTGAACTTTTCTGAAACTTGCAATAGGATTCCTTTTATAAATTTCGTCCCCCAAAGGAATTTATGAGCGTTTAAAACACACTAGACCAGAATTTTTTTCTCCGAATAATTTAAATTTGAAAATATTCTTTGCATTGTTTAAACAAAAATGCGCCAAGGTTTAAAATTACTTTCTCTATTAGGGAGTACATTAAAAAATTATCTTTTTATCCAAGTCTGCAATCCGTGGAAACATTTTGTCCAAAGGATAACATTGAAGTGACCGAATCCAATAGGGTTTGTACACAGCAGCTTTAAGCAGTAGATCCTGGTCTAATTAACTCTTGTGTAGCAAATGATGGCCGTAGAGCTCTAAAGCAACCAACCAAACAATCGCAACGTGTATCTTATGTAAGCTTCATTTGGACCAATTTCAGAAAAACTTTTTCGAAATTACTTTTGTCGAGCACTATATATATATTAAATTGGAAAGAAAATATAATTATTTACACAATTGCAAATCCGAACTGAAGTTTAATAAAATTATTTACAGTGTAAGACATAAGAAATAACTTCCTACGAATGAAGAATAATATTAAAGCTGAAACGGAACTGTAACATGTAGGAAATCCAAAGAATGTAAACAATAATGTAACTGTTTAATAATAGCATGCCTAGAAGAATTTTTAAATATTTCAAAACTTACTGGGAAATTTGTGAGTAAAATATATTTCATTTCCATAGTACTTAATATATTCTATTTGCATGTAATATCATATTCTATTTGCACGTAAATTCTAATTTTATGCTTCTTTGAATTCTTGATATGATCGGGTGAATGTGCTCAATTTACATGCCTGCTGCCTTAAAAAGAAAAATGCTTAAATTATAATTAATTCGAAATTTCAAGAAATCTAATTTTGCATTAAAAAATAATTCCTCCAACGAAATTTATTATTGCAGATTTTAATTCAGTTTATACTTCTTTAAGAAAATAATTTGGAACGCGTAGTGGTGGCAAAATTTCCGACTTTGAATAATTAAGAATAATTTAGACGATGAGGCTACTCTTACTATTATTGTTATTTTGCAAGACTTTTTAACCACGTAAAAGTGTGAATGTATATTTTTTAAGTGAACCGTGGATCTTTATTTGAGCAAATCTTTTCATTGGGATATTGAGTGTGTTAATGCTAAAAAAATATATTTCTGTAGGTTAATAGTATCAAAATGTTTTTTCATGTGAAAATGCCTTTATGAAGCTTTTACGAAGTAATTTATAATGGGTAAGAGTAGTAATAAACTCTAAATCTGTGTTTCTCAAAACAGATTTTTCAAGGTTTATAGATATTTTAAATTTTCCATGCGACTTATTTTTTGTTCAAAACTCATGAAATTGATAAAGAAGAATCCTGATACTGTTTAAAAAACTTTAATTACTACTTTAATGAAGTCGAATTGTAAATTTGATTAATAACTTCTTAAGGCAAAATTTTGGATGAAAATCGGGATGGAATTCAGAAAATAAATCTCTCAAAATTAACTATTCATTTGATTAAACAATTGATACCCAGATATTTTTATTATACAGTATAAAGTGATATAAATGCAAAATCGAGGTCATATCTCAAAAATAATAATTACAAGATAAAAATAAATTTTTATATACCATGTTTTTAAATTTTCTGTTGAATCATATAAACTTGACAATTCTATGTATTAATAAGTACTTTTTAAAATTTTTTTTATGAATTATCCCATCAACTTGAAAGAAAATGAAGTTAATTGGAAGTGAACTTGCGTTTAACTTTTCGTTCCCGTCCCGGCCAATAGATGGCTGCATCAGTCTACATAACAGAATTAACTGAAAATAACTGAAAATGAATTTAATTCTGCTTAAAGATGTCTAAATGTATTAAAACAATGCATTGTCATCGTGTTCTGAGCTATTCTAAAAGTTTCAAATGTCTGGCTAGTCGGGAAGTTAGTGAAAAATCGATTGAAAGATTTGTACGGGACAAACACATAAACACACAAACAAACAAGAAAGCGAGTTAATAAAAATATGGTAATTATTAAGTTGCAAATAGCATTTTAATTTTTTTTTTTAAATTTCAAATTTTTAAAAAGATCATAAAATTTCAATAAGATTGGAAATTTCTCTTAAGATATTCTATATATTTATACTGACATGTATATAAGTACAAAATTTTGTATCTCTATGATAAAAGGTAAAAATAAATTTTAACGTCCACGGTTCCCTAAATATATAATTAATATTTAATATATTATTTCGAATCAATTACAAACTTTTCGAGTTTACATTTTGCGCATTGAAGGTGATACTAGTATGTAACAGGCAGCTTTGAACTCTCACTCAAAATTTCACACTCCTTGGACTTCTAGAACTTGAAATGTAACCAAGATGTCTATCTACTGATGCGGACTATTCCTAATGTTACAGAACTCTGGAATTGATACTTTTAATGCTGAATTGCTCCGTATCAGTTTCGTGGGATACTGTTTCACTTGTAAATATTCGGAGAGTGACGAAATTGAGTTCGTGTTACTCAGTAAGCTCCCTTTGGGGAGCTTGCGTCTGAGACAGCTTACCCACTTTTATGTAGTTCGCTGCAGGTTCTTAAATTCGATTTTGTGTGTGTATTGTAGTGAAACGCAAGTACCCTGCTTTTTTTTAAGCTGGCATAAGTAATCTATATTTTTAACTAATTACTTTTTTAACTTCCTGCTTGCACATTTCAAAAGGTCTTTCATATCGTCATAGTTCAATATATACATTTTCCTAATGCGACCAACACTTGTCTTCCCAATATTCCCCTATCCACGCCACTTCTTTTAACCCTTCAGCGGGCGCGCCAATTTTTGGAACACCAGCAGGCACGCGTTGCACACCAGCAGAAGCTGTTAAGTGCAACGTCTCTTTCAAACTTGATAATTTCTTATGTAATAAACTTTTTATCATGTTGAAAATAATAATTCTGCGTTTTATGACAAGAAATAAAATGTTGATATTATTGAGATATATTTATAATTAAAGGCCAAAGAATGCCAATACAATCACCATATTTCAAAACTGTCTGGTTTAATGCATGTATGGACAACTTGCGAATCGATTCATATTTTATCCAAAATCCTAAAAAATAATGAGATTGCCCCTCTTCTTGATGTGCGGAATATCGTGTAATAGCTGCACATTTGATCTACTACATCAACTCATAATTTTATCGTATTGCAATCTTGCAATCCAGTATAATCGCGGGTTTATCACGGTCAAATCACGACTAACAATGAATGGAAAATAATACAAGGGTCAGAAAATCAGATCTGCATTAGAAAGGGTGTAGCTATCAATAGAAACTGCTTAGAACATTCAAACCCTACTTGTAAAAACAAACCATTCAAAATTACGAAGATGTTGCACTTTATACACGGGCGCGCCCGCTGGACGGTTAACTAACCTTGTGCCCAGTAGGGGAAGAACAGAAACGTTTCTGCCTTAGTTTAGATTTCATCCAGATTACATTTCGCAGTCGCTAGTGACGCTAACCACTGTGACGGGGGGGGGGGGCATAGTTCTAAACTGATTATAACGAGCAGATAGACGTAATAAAAAAGAATCAGCGCATCATTAGAAAATAGTTCTTTTTATTTGCTTATCTAATAAGTTTATTTTCTAAGTATGTGATAATATTAGTATGCTGGTCATATTGTTTCAAATCTACACCTGCGAAAAGTGTATTTGACTTTTGTCAGTTCCTCAGTACATTGGTTTTGTATCTTAATTGTTCATTAATAGGATAGTCTTAGCTTAGAATTAAGAAACACATACTTCTTCTCAAAACATTTAGTAATAGATTTAGACCTTAAATCTGTTACTGTACTACATTTTGCAAAGAAAAAACCATATCTTAACAAAATATACGTAGTTGTTCTTTTTCAAGTCAAAAATATTCTATAGCATATAGCAAAATGGTTCTGTTGTGGTTTTAATTTCTTTGAAAGTCAGTTTAAAAATTATCTATCCGTCATTCTTTAATTTTACACTTTTGTATTTCTTATTAAGTCTCTCTAGAAAACATTCGGCTTTTATACCCGTATAATTTCTATTCATATTTGTTTAGGACACATAAAGGGATAGCTGTTGTGCATTTTTAATTTTGAGAAAGAAACAAACAAAGGTTTAAGTTAACAAACAAAGGTTTATCCTTAGAGATAAAAACAAAAGAACTTTTTTGTTCTCTTGAAATGAGGTCAACAAAAGCTGATAAATGATCTTTCCTAAATTCATTAATGTCGAATTTTCGACTGATTATATTTGATTCTCAAGTTAATATTAATTTATTTTATTAAACCCTGGTAATAGCTGTAGGTTATAGGTGAATAAAGTTTTCTTATACAGAGTTTTGAAATAGTATGTGTGCTTGCAACTTCGTATTCTTAGATGGTATTATATTGATTGTAGAACAAATGGTAAATGCTTGTAATAGATGTAATTAAAAAAATTAAGGATTTTTTCTCTTGTAAGTAAGCGACATTCGTTTCAAAATTTCATCTTAAGTTTATATTAATTTTATTGTTCGTGTTTTTCTTACGATTCTTCTAAATTTCAAAAAGTTTCAAACATCCTTTACTTCCATTTTTTAGTGTAAATCAAAAGGAATTTTGAGTAGGATAATTTTTTATTTGCATAGCAACAGGAAAATAATTAGCATACATTTTTCAGAAACCTAGCAATATTTTTAATTAGATTATCCTGAAACGGCGATTTCAAATACTTGAAGATTTTTCCGTTCATTTTTATTTCAGCTCGAAGAAATTAAGTTTCTAAAGAAACGCTCTTTGAAGATGAAAGACGTGAACATTTAACCTACCTTTAATATGATAAAGAACAGTTTTTTCTTCTTTTGACGAAAATTGCATTTGAGGACTGGTTAGAGGCGATATAAATAATGTTTCACTTTACAATAGATTTTTTCCGTTAATTATTTAAATAAAAATAGTGTGGGAAATACCTATGACAATTTACAACGGAAGTTTAGATAATTAAATTGAAAAAAAGTCAGTTGCGTAGTCATGATTTCATGCTGTAAATACGCATTTCTTATAATAATTGAGAGGTTTCATTTATTAATGCTTCCCGGGTGTATTAAGCTAATAATTTGTTTAAATTTTCTTACATTTCAAAAGATATGTGAGGCCATATTTAGAAGGAACTTAATAATCTAGATAAAAAGTAACATAGTATTCTTTCGTTTTCCTGTGTTCGATAGATTGAATAAAATCTTTTCAGAAAATTCACACAAAATAGAATTTATTATTCTGTAAAATTCTTCAGGCGCACACACTTCAGGCACACCTCTAAAAAATTGCCAGTCAGGATAACAGAGTCCTCAATACAATACACGCCTAATGCACTTTCAGTACATTCAATTCTAAGCAGAAAAGAACACTGAGTTCCAATGCCAATGTCAGGTATATTTATAGACTTCCAAAGCGCCCTCTATCGGTCAATCCGCTAGATAGTTCCAGAACATTCTGGTAAGGTCCAGAAGGTTGGCTACCATTTGGCTCCATATCGCCAAATTTAGCGGCCAAAATAAGTCACCAAATCCATCACCAGTTTGGCGATATCTCTCATATTTGGCAAGATTACCATAGACTACTAAAATCCGTAACAGTATCTTTAAAATGAAAAATTTGAATGGAATATATATAATTACTGTTCTTGTAACTTAGGAAGAGAGTGATATTTTATAGTTTTCTTTCATCAAATATAAGAGTGCTGTTTTACTTGATTAAATTTGGAGGAAATAAAGAATATTATAGTTTTCCCCTCTATTTATATTTTGGTTAAGTTGATCTATGAGAAAAATCGTTTTTTCAATTTTTATTTGAGGGTAGTAATGAAACTTCTCGGCTGTAAAAATTTTAATACTTAGCTACATTTGATTTCATTAAACCTCACTTAAATATTATCCTATAATTGGGTATTTTTAGGATGCATATAAACATATTCAAAATTGTATATTAAAACATTAATATTTAAAATTAAATTAATAAACATTAATATTTAAAATTTAATTATTAAAACATTAATATTTAAAATTAAATTAATAAACATTAATATTTAAAATTAAATTATTAAAACATGAATATTTCAAATTAAATTATTAAAACATTAATAAAACAATATTTAAAATTTATTAATATGTGAAATCTTGTAAGAAATTTAGACTGAAAATTACTGAAATTTGGAAACAAAGTACACTTTAGAAACACTCTTTCAAAATTATACTCAATTCATCAACTGTTATACAACGTATTTCGTAACAACGTATTTTAAACCCGTATCACACTGAAGAATTTGGTGAAACTTTAAGCTTTTCGTCAAGCATTTCTCCTCGCGGAGTGTCTGTGAAGGGTTGCTGGAGTTTGACAAACGGATTCGCAAACCGAAGCGGACGGGTTACCGTACCAATCCTGTTATCGACCATTAGGCTTTAGGCATAGCATACAAATTTCTTAGCGCATGTATTACGAATCGATTGCTCACTCGGACATAACCTATTCAAATGATGGCTCCATCCAATTTTATGAGCATATCATCTAAAAAAAAAGGATATGTGCTAAAATAATTTGCCTTACAGCAGCATTAATTGCAAGAAGAAAAAAATCTGAAAGAAAAATTTGGACAAGGGAATGGTTAAAAAAAAAGAAATAAGCTAGGATGTTATGAGAATTTGATGAGAGAACTGGCACTTCAGGTAAGATATTTTCTTTCAAATTTTGCTAGAATTAATAAATTATTATAGAAATAATATTTATAGAATTATTATGCAGAATATTTGACCCTTCTTTAAGTCCCCTAAAAGAGGATTATTTCTTTTTACCCCAACTGTTTGGTTTTAGTGAAATGTTTGAAAAGGTTGCTGTAATATTTTGCTCATAGAAATTTTCTATACATGAAATACAATTATGAAAAATTAAACATATATTATTTTTTTAATACTAGGATACTGAAGGCTATAGAAGGTGGATTAGGATGGATACAGCATCTTTTGAGTATTTGCTTGAAAAAGTATTACCTTTGATACAAAAAAGAAATACACAAATGAGACACAGTATTCCTCCTGGTGAACGTTTGGCACTCACACTCAGATATTTAGCTACAGGTAAAGATATAGACTTTTTATAAACATTGCTTTTTTTTAAAATCTTAATATTGATATTAAAGACTAGTACAAGATTATCATTATCATGATTTAATGAATATGATGGGCAGGACTGTAGAATATAAACACAGTCGCATACAATAAAGTATAAGTAGGATTAATTATTTTAGGTAGTATAAATATGGTCGATACTAACATACACATGTACTTTTACATATTCTAGTGTATTTCGGTTTTAATACTTTGATTTATATAATATATATTATGGCAATCTATTTTAATCAAATTTGTTGCTGATCGATAATTACCCCAGAAGTGACCAAGTTGGTCACACAAAATCTATAATCATAAAATTGACAAATGTATTTGCATTAAAATAAACATTTTATTATGTGGGTGCTTACTGTGCAAAAATTGAAAATATTATATTTGATAGTTAATTAATATAATATAGTAGACTCTCTTTAATTCGCAAGCACCTATAATCCACACATCATAACAGATGTAAACATTGAAATTTGATGTTAAGTTTCAATGCCAATCATTGACAATTCAATAGCTAGCATGTAAAAATATATATTGTGACATTTTTTTAAAAATCATTAATTGTATATTTAAATAAATTCAAATAAAATCATTGTACAATATTTATTATAATATTTCTGTTATTTTAATTTGTCATTAATTGTAAAAAAAACTGTTGATTGGTTTTACTTACAATTTTCAAAACATAAACAATAGAATGACCTATAATCCACACTAGCATTGGTCCCAAGCTGTGTCGATTACAAAGAGCCTACTGTAATTAGATGTTAGATTTGGCATGTTAGGCACATCAGAAACTGATGTTTTATTGTTTATGTTTTCTGTACTATTCTGTTTTGAACAAAATTACTATGACAGATCTTTAGATGAAAAAATAAACCTATGGATCATTAAAAGAGAATTGCTAAAATGTTTTTCCTTTAAGCATTACCTGTGTCTGATTCTTTACTGACAGTATTTATCTTTATTTTTCAGGTGAAACGTGGCAATCATTAAGTTTTCACTTTCGCATTGCTCAAAACACCATTTCTGGAATCTTGCCACTAGTATGCAAGGCAATTTTCATTGAATGCAAGGCTGACTTCAATAGAATGTGGAACCTGTTCCATGGCAAGAGCAAATGTGCAATTTACATTGAATTTAATTTTTAATAAATGTACCTTGTTCAAAGTTAAGATTGAAAATTTTTTTGTTCTGTATAACTTGTAAATAATAACTACACTGGTTTCAATTATGAAAACAGCATACGAAAACTTAGTCTCAAAAGAGGGGTTAGAACGACCATTATTATTTTATGTTAGAACATAACTTTGCCAAGTACCAAAATAATTTGATTTCTTTTTTCTGTACCCATATAAATTGGGTTACCCATATGGATCTGATCTTTTGTGGTACAAATGGAAAGATTAGTTTCTAGCAACATTCTTAGCACAAAAAAGTGTGAAATAAAAAAAAATTCAGATAAATTACATTCAGATTTTAGTACAGCTCATATTCAAAATATTAGAATAATTACATTACATAAAATACTAACACAATATTAAAAAATGGACATCTACGAAAAGGTTAACTCTCAGATATATCAATAAATTTTGGAATAGTATCATAAATAAATAAATGGAAAATAATTTCTTATTACTTTTTCTCAGTTATTATAATTTTTTGAATCTGAGCTGTATGCTACTGCTATATATTTTTCAAATGCCAAAATACCTATAAATACCAGTTATATG
Organism: Dolomedes plantarius; assembly: GCA_907164885.2. Classification (NCBI taxonomy): domain Eukaryota; kingdom Metazoa; phylum Arthropoda; class Arachnida; order Araneae; family Dolomedidae; genus Dolomedes; species Dolomedes plantarius. The sequence goes on from OU015495.1 coordinate 51,168,204, forward strand.
CAACATACCAGCTATTTGTAAAATTAAATTATGGTCAATGAAATGAAACATGAAGTAAAAAATTTATTTAAAAAATTATTTATTATTATTAAAAAATTATTTATTATTCAAGTCTGCCATGCAATATTTATTGATAACACCTTGGATTTCAACTCTTGCCTTTTCTTTTAAGTTTACATCTTTTAAACTTTTAAATGTACATCTCAGATAATTAAAAAAGGCATCATCGACATTGTCTTTATCCTCATTTATAGATGCCATTAATTTCTTGACTTGCTCCAACGTGCTGGATATTTGCTTATCCACACTTTCCCCCCTTTTTTTTAGGGGGAATTAATGAAGTTTCCATCACTTTCCTTTTATTGGTCTGGGGGCTATTCATTACTGCATTTTCATTGACTGCAGTAAACGATTCTTGGGTAAATTCCCCAAATTCACTTTCTGTATCCTGTAAAAAATAGACATTAAAATGGAATATTGAAATGTAATAATAAATTAAAAAATGAGAGCTGTGATCAGGGTTCCAAAATATCGAAAATATCCGATATTTTGATATATATTCAATATTTTCAAAATTGTCAACTTATTGCTGATGATAAATATTTACAGATTTAATACAACTTAAACACCAATACATATTACACATTATATATAAACTAATATAAAACATTATTCAAATATAAAATAGTACTTAATTTTATATATATAATTATAAATAAAATATTTTTTTTTTCTTTTTTTTTAAAGCACTCGTAACAAAATTTTAAGTTAAACATTTTTCTCTTTCAAAACACAAATTATAAAACTCTCAAATTTTAAGAATGTTTTATTTCTTTAACAAAACTTTAAACACAAAATGAAATTTATTTATTTTTGTTCAAAAATTTAAACAAAAATGTAAGTGTTATTATTGTTGTTATTCAGTTGCATGTAAACTGAATGTTTACTATCATAAGTGATCCATAAGTTCGTAAATTTAGCTTACCATAAATACTAGTGTCAGTACAGTAAATCAATGCAACCACAATACTTAAAATCTTAGCATTAAAAATATCTCTTGCATTATTGAACAATAATGATAAAGCAGGGTAGACTATTAATGGCTTTCAATACAATTAACTTTGTTAAATAAGAAGTTATTACTACATGATTAAAAATTCTGATTGATTGTTTTCCGAATACAGAAAAAAAAAATTGTAACTTGTTTCAGTGCAATATCCTATGCACGAAGATTATTTCTGTTGACAAACATTGGCGAAGTTTGGCGATAAAAATGACAATTGATATGAATCCATATCAATGATCCGAAAAGTTCCGAAAGATCCACAATTAAATAGAATTATTTTGAAATTATATCAAACGTGGCAATACTATAAATAATTATTAAGTTGTTACGGATAAGAAATGTATAAAAGACATGCAAAATCTTACTTACCTCTAGTAAAAGAAGATTGGTAATGAGGTCATTTCTCACTCATTATCTCCCCTCTCTCTTTACAAGTCAACCGCTTTAACGTCCTTTTCTTGTAATAGTATTGACTGTGGTTCCACAGATTTCACGAATTGTAACTTCGTCGATGAAATAATTTAAAATTTCTTCTTTAGTCCACGGATCCGTGTTGGCGGCCATATTTTATTCCTTGCTCGATCGCGAGTCACGTGAGCCAAAAACCTGCCCTGCTATTGGACAATTATGTGCAACACAAGCTTTTCGTGAAACTTTTCCCATGTAGAATGGGAAAAGTTGCAGTTAAAGATTCATAGAAAAACACTCTATCACACAGTATTTTAGTGCAACAGTTGCAGGTAAAACAGGTTTAGTGAAACAGTTGCGCTAAAAGCTTGTGCTAAATCTTAGTGTGATACGGGCATTAGCTGTTTTCTGAATGTCGAAGTTGTTTTTAAAGCAAAATTTATAACAATTTATTTGAAAAAAAGAATACTGATTTTTGAACATACAGTCGAACCCCGGTATATAACGAACTCACAGATATAACGAACGAAAATTTTGGTCCCACCATTTTCCTATTGTACGTAATTTGATTAGTATTGTGTCAGTTTAATGTAATCGATTTTAGTCGATTTAATTCATTAATGATCATTTTTAATACATGTCGTGGTGCTACATCCAGCTTTAGTTGGTTGGGCGTGTATCGTAAATTATTTAGGGTTAGTACTTGTATTTTTAAAAAATGGATTAATTGGGTGCGTTGTGTTTTTAAATTTTTTTTAATACTACCCAAAGCTCTGGATGTCAAATTTAGCAAACGAACAAAAGCAAATAAACTATTCTCAATTTTAGATCAGGCAATTTAACACCAAATACTTTCAATTTAGACAAACTAATAAATTTTAACATAACAAAACTTAGTTTACTTACATATGCTTAATATTTACAAGTATAAAAAAAATCTTTCATTTTCAAAATTAATACACAATATATTTATCTCTCACAAAATTGTATTTACTACTACTTTGCAAAGGTTAGGGAGCGTCCCGAGCACAAAACAAATAAACTTATCTATTAGTTTAACACTAAGACACTATCTCACTTAAATCTCAGCCCTTACGAAAAATCTAATTCACCTAGCTCAAACTGGAACTGAACAAATCAAAATTAGATTTAACACTCACCCCAAATTCTCTTCAATTAGTAATTTGCTACTTTGGCCTGCTCGCCTCGCCGAGGGTTCGGGGTCAAACTGCTTCACTGGGCAGGCGGCGGTCACTAATTCTTTGAAGAAGGGGGATCAATTCTTGTAGTTGCACCGGATGTCGGTCTCTCCTCGACGTGTAAACTCACTATTTCTTTTCGAGATGGGGATCACTTCTCGTCGTGGCACTGGATGTTGGTCTCTCCTCGTCGTGTAACCTCACTATTTCGTTGGAGATGGAGATCGCTTCTCGTCGTGGCACTGGATACGGGTCTCTTCGTCTCTGCGGCAATTCGAATGCGGACCTCTCTATCTCACTTAGTCAACGCAGTCGTTTTCGAGAAGTTATTTTATAAATCTGGGGAGCTCTTCTCTCCACCCACACAGTCGCCGGAACTTGTTTATGTGGAACCCTCAGGTCCACTTAAAATATAACTTTAAAGTAGTGCTGGGGATGGGGACCCACAGTTTCCCAGATCAAGACTATCTTCTCCCTTTCAAAGATATCCTCTATATATTTTATTTTCACCCCCTTTCACACCAATGACTCCACCTTCTCATAAACTTCTCCAGCCATTCCGAACACAGTAATATTTTCATTCGCTATTCTTCCCCTTTCACTTTTTCATTGGCTTCTGAACTCAAAAACCTTACGCCCTCACTGCCTACCCTTGTGACTACCCAAGGTTTCTATTTGGTTATTTTCCAATCCGTACTGCCATAAATCTAACCTAAAGGGCTTTTGTAACATAACGTCGCCTTTCGGTTCCGTCATCTTATCTGTGTCTCTATCTCAGACCCTCCCATCTTCAAAGCTCATAAAACTGTCTTGCAACAGGCTACGTCCTAAATAACACCCTCTCTATTCTATAATTATCTGTCGGCGTTAAATTTGATTTCGGCTTTTATCGCAAACATGTAATAAAGCCAGCTTTTTATTTAAAGCGCTTTACTACAATAGATTTTATCATTTTTAATACATTACTATTAAATAAACATTGCAACTAATGAGTTATTTTGCGAACTTTAGCATTTTTCTTAACGGTTCGGATATAGCGAACCACCAGATAAAGCGAACAAAACCTTTGGTCCCTTGAAATTCATTATAACGGGGTTCGACTGTATACCTAATTTTATATATGAACAAAATTGTTTTGACTTAAATAACGTTCTATTTTTCCCCAATTCCTTCTTCTCTAATATCGAATTATGTTTATCTTTGAAAATTCTTCTAATTTAGTTATACTTTCGAACACTTAACCGAACATCAAATCAGGGTATACATTTTTTGTTTAAGCCAAAAACTAAAAAAATGAAAGATTACAAGTTCTCGAAATCGGGCTACCCACCTTAAGTGAGTCTAATTTGGGCAGTTGTAAGGTAGAAATTAATATCTAATGAAGTCACAACTGTTGGAAAGAGTACTATTGTTAAATACGTAGTAGTAAGCTAAGACTGCCATTGATTGAGAGAAAGATATTAGTTTTCAATGAAGGCAGTAAATTATACTACACTCGCTTTATACTTCCTTTCTTAACAGTTGTAGTTGTGTGCTTGATAGTCTGCATATGTCGTAGGCCAATCGACAAATCCGGCTTATTGTAAAGCGAGCCATTTTATGCATTGCGCCCGGATAATTAGAAAGTTACCGACAACTTTCTAATTAGCCTAATATTTTTTAGGTTTAGTGTAATGAGCCAATACATTTTTAGGCTAGTTAGAAAATTCGCAATCGTTTGCTCAAACTGCCTGGTTTCATCCAGGCTTACTGCAATATGCTCAAAGTAGTAAGTGCTTATTATAAATGACAGATAAAGAGATTGTTACTTCCTTTGGTGAAAATATCATTTATTTGAGAGTTACTTAGGTTTAAAATAGGTAACTTAAAAACTATACAACAATCATCCTTGTTTGAAAATTTATAATTAGTATTATTAAACAATTGGGTAGGACTGCAGTTTAGGGTGCCCCTTGTTTTTTTTTTTTTTCTGGCGCCAATAGTGCCAACGTACCACAGGAGTAACAACATTGGCGCACGCGTGAGAAAACTCGCACACTTGGCGTTTATTAAGACAGAGAAAGAACCGAATTCTAGGGGCACCCTCAAGTGGAGTAAAAATGCACTTTGGGGTGCCCCTTGTTTTTTTTTACGATAAACATGCATAAAATCTATGCAAATGCAATAAAAAGCATAAACTATAAGTATTAAAATGGCAAAAAACACAACATAGAAAATTTTTATACACAATTGCATTGTACCAAACTTTTACATTTGCAAACGAATGGAGTACAGTTTTTAAATTATCAAAAAATTTCTGAAACTTAAGACAGAAAACATAGGTACTTACTTTGGGAAGAACTAGTTTTGTCCGAATACGGCGGTATAAATAAATCTTCAACACAATGTATGAAGTTTATAAATTAGAAGAAGCAAAAAAGAAATAAAGAGACAAATTAGAAGCTTTCCATTCATAGCTTGGTATAATTTTATAAAAATGCACTTCGGGGTGTCGCTTGTTCTTTTGGAATCAATGGTGCAAACGTGCCGTTTAATATTGTGGCGATAAACATCCATCGTGATATAAGCGTCACAAAATAATCACATGACAAACAGGTCAAAAATTTGCAGGAGTAACAACATTGGTGCACGCGTTTGAAAAATCGCATACTTGGCGATCAAATTCCGGGGCACTATTGGCGCCGAGAAAACAAGGGGAACCCTAAACTGCAATCCTACCACATATTGTATTATTATTATAAAATAATTGACTGATGAAGTTGGGTTGGAACTGCTGAAGTTATTTTTGGAATTTGGTGCACCTCACATCTTGAAGAGCGACAACGGGCGTGAATTTACCCCTACCGGGATCAAGGAACGTTAGACTATGTTTCCTGATTATAAAATAGTACATGGAAGACTACGGCATACGCAATAACAGGGGAGCGTGGATAAAAGGAAGTATTTAAGTAAAAATTCTTTTAGCTGTCATTTTTAACAAACCTTTACTACTTTTGACTTATTTCAATAAGCCTGGACGAAACAAGGCTGTTTGAGCAAATTGTTGCGAATTTTCTTACTAGCCTAAAGGTGCGTAGGATAATTGCAATCAGCGTAAGAAATATCAGGCTAATTAGAAAGTTGTCGATAATTTTCGAATCAGCCAGGTGCATTGCAAAATGACGGTGCTCTTTGCAATAAGCGAGATTTGTCAATTCGACTACGAAACATGTCAAAATTTCTGATGTAGGTCAGTAAAGAATATTCACAATAATAATGCTTCCTGGACGTTAGTCCATAAGCTTGGTGAACCTGAAGACCAGAACCTGCTTAGCAAAACCTGCAAACTCAGCCGAGGGTAAGTTCCCCTGTTAGGTTCATGATTAGTATGAGCCTGAGTGTCGGACGGACAGTAGAGATCTACCGACCAATTTGGAGAACACCAGAAAAGTCTACCCGTATCGAGACATTTGTAATATTTTAGGAAATAAAACTTTCAGCCGTAACTTCGATTAAGTAGAATTTGACAACCCTATTACTGCAAAATTTAAAATTAATTATTTTTTCTTTATTAACACATTTCTACCTTTTTTTATAAATATACTGCTCTTAATAAAACTCAAAATTTAATTATGTAAGGGACAATAATTTAAAAAAAAACCTTGACCAGGATTTTTTTTTCTGATTCTAAATTGAAAACTCGTACCGTTATTAATTTTGCCTATGTTACCGCTGATTGAGAGGAAGGAGTAATAGGAGATTGTTCAGCCTTAATTTAAAAGCATGTTCAGACTCAAACTAATCGGAAAGAAAGTCAAAATGCATATTAAAGGAAATTAAAATAGGTCGAAATTTAAGAAATGATGCGTCATCATGCGTTTAGAGAACTGTCAAAGTATCTAAATTTAACTAAAAGAAAATACGATTAAGCATTTTCACAAAGCATGAAAACTAAAGTTTGAAAAGTCGACAACAAAATTTCATATTTTTTTAATAATTATTTTTGTACAGTAAATTGACATTGCGAACTGTATAATTAGAAAATATGTAAAAATGAATGAATTCGCAATAATGATATTTTGAATGTGTGCAGAAATAAACAAAGGGCCGTTTGCATAAATATATGTAAATGTACACATCTATTTTATCTTATTTAATTGAATAGCTGATATATAACTACGTAATAGTATTTATGATAATATATTGCCAGCATTATGTCGCTTTCGCTATCGCTATAACTAAATTATATGAAATTTCCCAGGACAAAGACTATTTTAATTCGATATATGTATCGTAATTCTATTTTCCTCTAATGCTAAACTACCTATAACTGTTCTGCAATGCTCATTGTGAAGTTCTATCTAATGTTCATATTACACAGGTAGGGGATATTTCTTACAATTTCAAATAAATATCTTTTAAAAAATCCAGTACCGAGTAGTCGGGGAAAAATTTTACCTAATTTTGGTAAGAATGACTTATCAGTGTTTAGAAAATTATTTTGTTAATATTATTATTTAAATGACATTTTATTGTAATAATTCGAACATTATCATTTCTTTTCTTCGTCATACAGGGATTTTGACAGGCTTACTGCGTTTGATGAAAATAAAATTTTTGCAATAAATTTAAAAAAAAACTCTTCGTTTTATAGATGTAGCAATTTCTATTTTTATTGTAGCAACCTTAAGTCGACGTTTAATGATGTATAAAGAAATATATATGAATAAATATAGTTGTAGCCCTGATTAACTTTCCTTAACTTATTTAACACGATAAATGAGGCTACATTCAAACTTAAAATTTGTTTTTAGCCTAATCAATGTATAGCCTCCTCTTCATCGGCAATTACTTAAAATCTGCAAAATTTGAAAAAATACCCAATGGAAGCTGTTAGAGCTATATACTAAAAGTATGTCGAACTTAAAAGCTTCTGCCTCGATTTTTAAAAAAAAGGTGCTTCATTCTTTTTTTTTATTCAATTTTCCAATGTAGTACACAGATTTTGCTTTAAATTGAACAAACAAATTCAGAATTTTAAAATTATGCCAATCCCATGTTTCGGGCATTCACGGATTGAGATAAAAAACCTCTTCTCTTTGATATATTACATGGATTAACCTGAATTTAACACGCTTTCAGATGATTATATAAAACTTGACATATTTCATAGAGAATTATTTATAAGTCTTATTTTTGAAAATTGCAATATGACTTTCATCGTGCCTCTGTATACTATATAATCTCCCATTTTAATAGGATATTCAAAATATCGTTCCTTTACTGCGTAAATAAAAAGTAATTCTTTTACTCTTCCCTGTTGAAGATTCACTTTCGTCAAGTCAGCTCTATAGAATTGAGATAATCCATTCTTCTCAACTATAACGTTCTAAAACATAATAAACGAAAAGGAAAAGAAATTTGTGGATATGCTAAAAAATATGAATTTATGTATTTATGCATGTGTACATACTATATGTAATACATGTTTTTATGTCCAGTCAACGTTAAAACTTGCAGATGTTTGCATGAAATATACCCTTTTAAATCTTAAATGTGCAGATTGTTTTACACTTTATAAAGCATTTTCTCACAAAAATATATTTAAATAATAAGAATATTTTGAAATATGGCATTTATATATATATATATATATATATATATATAGGCAAAAATATTTATGTAAGTTTAACTATATGTATTATGTATAATACGGTACAAAAATAAAGAATATCCACTATTATAATACACCTAAATTTTGAAGTTACGTATGTGTTTTCACGTTATATTTGCTTGCCATATAATATTTTTTAGATTTGAATTTTATGAACCATAAAAGTCACATTGCAAGCATAAGAAAATGCAAGGGGAACACATTTTACAACACAGGATTGTTTTTATATATACAATTTGTATTCTGAATTGTGTAAAGGGAACGTCAGTAAGAATGATATTTTTCTGAAGCAGTTACAAAATATTTCACAGAATCCCTTTAAATAATTATTTTTTGGAATTTTCTAGAAATTACGATGGACTTTGGGATGCTTAAATCATATTAGGAAATACTTCAAAGATGCATGATTTAGAGCCTAAAGGGATTTGATTTCAGTAAAATACATTTTTATGCATCAGATATTTTAACTATAAATGTAATTTATTTAATTAATTACTTTCTAAAATTATTTACTGCGTACTCTTTGGAATGCATAATTTTGCAAATTTTAGCTTTCCTTCCTACATCTAAAAGTAAGATATTATAACAAATATACACTGGTTGCTTTCTTCATCTAGAAAGGAAGTGGCCAATGTATACTTTTTATAACCACGTACAATCATATGTGCTTTTCAGAAATATAATAACACATACAGATAGAATAAAGCTATTAAAGAGTAAAGGACTGTAAAATTTTATAATTGAAATAAAATGCTTTAGGTTATACCAGAGATTTAATGAAAAATCCAAACTGCGTGTAAACTGAGATGCACTGATTTGTAAAATTGAAATAAATGGTTTTAGGGGTATGTCAAATATTTACTTAATGATTAAAACAAATTGAATATAAACTGAGATACAATGAGACGAATTAATGTTTATGTTTTTTGTACTTTTCAGTCACAAATATTCTTATTTACACTATTAATAAATGTCTAACAATATGTTATATAACTGTTCAGCGTCCCACAGTAAGGTTATCCATAGAAATTTTTTTTAAATAGCAAAAGACAGTTCTTTAATTTTCAGTTTGTATAAGACTTTATTAATATTATCGAGAAGTGAGATGTTTTTATGTAACAACTTTCAGGAAACGATTTAGATTTAGAAAGGAAATACTATTTTCACTTTGGAAATAACTTTGGATTTATATCCTTATACTTTGCTTATCATTTACAGAAACATATGAAAGATTTCTCCTATATTCTGAGTAGTAAATGTTAGTGTGTAGTCACATTTCCCACAGCCATAAAAATGAAATTATTAACATTTTAAATTATTTTTTATATGTTATCAATTAATATATATGCAGTTGTTCAAATATATGTTATTTTAATGCACTCATAATTTCACCCGTTTCTGGAGTTTTAACTATGTTTACTTACTATTATAAAGCTAACATTATTACACACTAAAAACGACTTAATATACTGTAAAAATTAGTCCATCTAACTTTTATAGTTTTATGACTAAATCTTTAGAAGCGAAATTCATACAAAGTTTTCAAAACAAGTAAATGTGATAAGAAAATTAACCTTCAATAACGGTAATTGAAGTTTGAAAACAAAGACTTTTAAAACTATACTTTCCTACCGAAAACAATCAGCTGCTGTGAAATTCCATTGTTAATACTGGTTTTTCACAGAAATACTTTGGTGTCCAGCGGTTCAGACACATATGGCATTGAAATGCAAATTCTATACATATTTTCTTTGTAGATCAAACTTTAAGGCTTCTTTCAATGTTTATGATATTTACAGCAATTTGTATTTTTTTTATCAGTTTATAGCTTTTTTCTGTTTTTAGGACACATTAGTAGGAAACAAAAATACGTATCAAATCGTATTAATCATAATTTTTTATATTTAATTGATTTTCTTTAACGTTAAATGAGTATTACCATTCTTTGAATTTCTACTTTGCCATGACATCCTTTAAATTCACTTTTACGTGCCTAACATAAATTACCTAAAGAAAAGCTTCACTAAAACTGATTTCGATAAATATATTTGCACTTTATATTACTTGTCATCACATAAAAATAGAAAGGAAAACATTTTGCAGAAATTTAACTTAATATTACAAAATCATGTGATAAAGACCTAATAGAAATCTGAACTTTTGTCTTTAGATTTTAAAGACATTAAATGTGTCGCGAGATGTTACGTTTGTGTGAATTGTACAATTTTCTGCTATACTTTGTTATCTATACATTTCAAAACATAAGCTTTATGTAAAGCGGTAACTGGTATTTTGTGAGACATCTCGTCCAAAATGATAAAAAAAGTATTTTCAGTAAAGTTTTTAGCGACATCAGATCCCTTATCTCTCCTTTGAACCATTACATAGACTCCTTGTGCTCAACAATCTAACCTAATCCCTAGACACCACGGGGAGATCCAGCATGGAAGAAGTGAAATTTAAACTGATCCCGGAGTGTTCAGGCAAGTAAGGAACACAAGCGGATGGTGACAAATCAAATCATCAATGCTTTTAGTGTTCATCACTTTATATCTTCAAAAACCCTAATATTTATGAATTTAGTTGTTCACCTGGGAATTTTTATCGCGTCATTTAAGCTATTATTTTTTCAACAGATAATAATTACAAAATAAAAAGAACTTTTTATATACCATGTTTTTAAATTTTCTGTTGAATCATATAAACTTGACAATTATATGTATTAATAAATACTTTTTAAAAATTTTTTTGATGAATTATCCCACCAACTTGAAAGAAAATGAAGTTAATTGGAAGTTAACTTGCCTTTTAACTTTTCGTTCCCGTTCCGGCCAATAGATGGCTGCAACAGTCTACAAAACAAAATTAATTAAAAATAACTGAAAATTAATTTAATTCTGCTAAAAGATGGCTAAAAGTATTTAAAAGATGCATTTTCGTCGTGTTCTGAGCTATTCTAAAAGTTTCAAATGTCTAGCTATTCGGGAAGTTAGTTAAAAATCGAATGTAAGATTTGTACTTGACAAACACACAAACACACAAGAAAGCAAGTTAATAAAAACATGGTAAAAAGTTATTTTTTTCATTTTTGAGAAGATTTATCTTAATTAAGGGAATTTCATAATGATGCAGATACAGAGTTTCCGACCTAACAGAATATTTTATAGTTTTACAAAACTTTAACCTCCATTTCAACAAAAAATAGTATGAGGAAAATTTATGAAAGTAAAATATAAAAACAATAAAATAAATTTTCTTTTCTTTTGTATATATGGAAAAATTTCTCATGGTAAATTCATCACCTTTACTTTATACACACACACACATAAATTTGTTTCGTAACTGTCCTTTAACTAGGGATTGTTTCTGACAGTTATGCTCGTATGTACTATTTCCATAGTGCTACACATGTAGATGTCTGTGCAAAGTTGTTTACATTAGAAGACAGTAATTTTCAGAGACAGCGGTTCGTTTTATGATAACCCCTACGAAGATGACAAATTACAGTAATCCTTTAAATCTATAATTACTAGGCATCTTATTTCAGTTGGCCTTCAGGTTGGACTATTTCTTAAACAGGGGAGTGTTGCGGACTGCGCCGCGATTTTCTATACAATCAGTTATTCTTCACGACAGTGTTAAATGCTCTTCACTTCAAATTGTACTTATAACGTTCTTCAAGGCAGAGTGAAAGAGCTATAAAGAAACCAGCTGAATACCCGTGCTTCGTTACCGAGTGCATTCAAATTAAATACAATGGTCAATGTATGCAATTAATGACCAAAAAATATATTTATAAAAAAATCTTAACGGATATTTTTTATAGACAAAATAATGTAGAAGAAAATATTCAAATTAAATACAACGGTCAATGTATGCAATTAATCTGTATGTTTAATATCCATAAAACATACTAATTTGAATTAAATTCTTGAAAAGCTTCGATCTCAATGAGTCTAGTGGTTAAATTTTATCTTTTACTGTATTTTGATATTTTTTGTCAATTAATTTCATTGTTATGCACGTGACGCAAAATTAATTTTAAATATCACAAAAGGAAAAGAAGTCACGTGATCATTTAATAAATTAAATTCTAAAAAATAATCTTTAAAAATCACCAAAAATCAGAAAATGGAGGTAAGGATTCAAAAATAATTTCATTTTAAAGGAATTTTTATGATCTTTCTCATGATATAAATTTTATAACCCTCAAATTATTATTTTAAAGGCAAATTTTTAAAAAGTTACAAAAACGGTTTAAAAATTGAATTAAAAAAAATCTAAGTATTTTTCAAAAATCTTTCTTAGGGCTACACTGTAAGAAAAATCGCTATGCAATTTTTCAGCCATGTAGATACATCGGTTTGGTCTGTGCGTTATCTGTCAGTCAGTCAGTCAGTCAGTTACGAAACTCTTATATATATATAGATTATATTTGTTATACATGACTCTGCATAGGACGTGAGTGAGAAAAGAAGTATTCTGCAGAAAAGATGATGTCTTAAATAATTAAAACATTAACTTTTCATGAAACAATCTGAATAAGATTGAAGTAGAAACTATTTATTAATTTCAATCAACGTTACTACAACGTTTATTAAATACAAACGGCAGAAATCGAAGAAACTATAATTATATATATTATATGAGTGGATGTTAAAATTTAATTTATTTGCGGGATAACGTAATTTATATAAATGATGTTTGATTCTTAGGAATAGCTGACAATAAAATCGGAAAACTTTTCATCAGAATTTAAATTTATTATGTTTCGCAAATATAATTTCTATTATTTTCTCAGGCTATCATTATCTCCTTCGCAATATTTCTTTAAAAGTAATTTGTATGTTGAAAGATATTTGATATTTTTAATGAAAAGTGATTAAGAAAGCTACATTTAAAGTTTAATTTAGAAAATGAGATATGTTTTCTACTTTGTTAGTGTTCTAAATCTTATATTTTAAAACATTTATTTAATTTTTTATCTCCAATAATGCAATTTCAAGATTTGCATTTATTTTGTTTTGTTATATTAAATATAAAGTTCTTTTGTTAAGTTGTTTTGAACGTCTATAAGGTTTTTAATGTCGATTGCAATAATTTTGAAATAAAACATAATTTTATATTTATTTGGAATGAAGTAAATTAAATCATTTCTGTATAGTTTCATACGGAAACAAACTCGTCATATGTAATTAGTCATTTCCTTTCACATCACTCCATCTATAATTAAAAGCGTGGATAAGTAATGTAAACTTTCTTCGAATTTATCTTTTTTTCTATGTAAAAACCAAGAACATTTCTTTAAAAAAATTAAATTATTTATGTAAATGTGAATTTATATTAAAATATCCTCAAATTTAATTTAAAATAAGCCATTTTATCTAGAAATCACAGAACAGCATCAGCAGGATTGAAAGAAATGCTGCGTTTTTATCTCTTCATGAGAGTTAGTATAATACTCGTACTTAAGTGATATCGGCTTTGAATTAAGAAGGAGAATGCGGTTTTCGTCTGCAAAATTTTATGTTTCGAGAAGTTTTAGGAGGACAAAATGTGCTTAAAATTATTAGGAACTATGAAATTTTATTCAAGATAATCTAGTGCACGTAAAAACATAGAATTGTATTTTTTGAAGAAAACATTTGATGATAAATTATGACTTTTACGCCAAAATTTATTCATGTAAAAAAAAAAAAAATAGATGATCCCTCCTGAAATTATTCAGTTTGATCAAACATTCAATATTAGATTTATTAACATAGATTATAAGTTGAATATGTATAATTTTTGTAAAAATAAAATGAATAACTTGTATTCTAATATGCAGAAAGAGGAGCATTAATTTCCGGCTTACACTGAATGCATACTGTAAAATTCTGCAATTACAAATGTTTCTTTGATAAAAAATCAAACAAGTAATTAAACTTTTAAAGGTAGATAAATATAATTATTGGATATTTTAATAAAATGTGTGTTTTTGGATACATTTATTTTTCATCCAGATTTGTAATCACTGTCCGTTATTAATGGAAGAAAGATCTAAATTTCTTTTGAGAAAAGTTGGCTATTCGCGAGAGCTATATTTAAATATATTGTTATGTTTTGGAGCATCTGTTCGAGAATTGATTGATTGTTGTTTTTGTTTCTAATACCCCCTGGCTGGAATTTTTTCCAGACCAGGTCCATAAAGGCTTAGGGCCGGTTTATAATGACACTCAAGAGAAATTAGACAGGAATCTACAGCTTAAAACCGATTCTGAACAACTAAAAACATCCATTCCAATAGTGGGTTCGAACCCACAGACTTTGGTACCGAAAGTTAGAGCCCTAGTCATTTGGCCATCGTCCGGCCAATAGCACCATAAGAGTTGGAGTCCTATTTAGGCAGGCGCCAGCCCAATTTTGACCGAGCATCCCCAGGAGCAGCATCTAGTGGGTGACTCTCCTAACATCTAGTGGGTGACTCTCCCAACCTCTCTGACCTGATACAGGAAATTTTCTATCTACGGATTTAATGACCCCATATCCGGCCTAGACTCGGACGTATTTAATGGCGCTTGTCGGTGTTCGATCCAAGTACCTTTTTCACCAAAATCCGACGCTCATCGTCCCTAATTTTTTAATCTGTTCAGATATTTCTGTTCGCTTATTAATTTGTGTCCTTCTCTATAATGTAATACTGAAACATAATATAGGCAAGAGTATGATATAAAAGATTGATATCTTCAGAGTATCAGTGCAGTCATTGATTTCAATTTCCTCTTTGAGAGCTCTTTAGCAATAAAGTAGGCTGAACTGTACTACATACAAAATTTATCATAAAAAATATTACGAAAGGTTGATAATATCCGGTTATAACAGCCAACTGCATACAAAAAGACCTTACCATCATAATTTTAACTGTGATCCAATCATCGCGTTTGGGACGCATTTAAAATAGCCAGAAGATTGACAAAATGCATAAAACTACTGACACTTTTATGACTTGATTCTTTTTCTGTGACGGGTAGATTAGACTCTAAATTCCCTATCACATTTTTCACGCTACCGGAAGTAGGGTGTTCATGACATACCTATTTTGTCCAATTCCTTAATTCTTTGATACTTTAAAATGCGACTTTCTAGAACCCTAGCTCATTCATTACAAATACATCTTTAGCAATATAGATATATATCTATCTCGCATATATATTACGTTATTCTAACATGAAATAAATCCGATTGAGTTGATATAACATACATAACTTATGCCAAAAGGCAATTAGATCGTAGTGGCCGACCTTGCTAGACCTATGTATTAACCCTTCAGCGGGTGCGCCAATTTTCGGAACACCAGCAGGCGCGTGTTGCATAAAGTGCAACGTCTCTTTCAACCTTGATTATTCCTTTTGTAACAAACTTTCTTTTTTCAAATTGAAAATAATAATTCTGCATTTTATGACAAGATATAAAATATTGATAATTTTGAGATATATTTATAATTAAAAGCCAAAGAATGCAGACACAATCGCCTTATTTCAAAACTGTGTGGTTTAATGCATCTAAGGACAACTTGCGAATCGATTCCTCTTATGTCCAAAAACCTAAAAAACAATGAGATTGTCCATCTTCATGATATGCGAAATATCGTATAATAGCAGCACATTTGATCTATGACATCAGCTAATAATTTTGTCGTATTGAAATACGGTATAATCGCGGGTTTACCACGTTTAAATCACGACTAACAATGAATGGAAAGGACTACAAGGGTCAGAAAATCAGACCTGCATTAGAAAGGGTGTAGCTATAAATAGAAACTGCTTATAACTTTCAAACCTTACTTGTAAAATTAAACCACTCAAAATTACGAAAATGTTGCACTTTGTACATGGGCGCGCCCGCTGAAGGGTTAGACTCGAAATTTCCTATCACGAAATAAGATGTGAGGAAATGTTTCGAGTATTTCACCACCCTCCATTCTTATTTGAAGAACTCAGTACCCGTGTTTGTGATATGGCTCACTCCACGCTCGGTGTTTATATATCGAATTGCAAGTTTCTATTATTGTGCTCATCAAAATCAAATTTCTGAAAGTTGATTGCAGCTCACTGTTGCAGTATTAGATACAGGTTCAAGGAACAAATATAAATTAATGTATTTCATGATTTCCCGTTGATGGTTCTTCTTCACTAAACACCTGGTTTCTATATGTGGAAAATTTGTTTTGTTTTAGGTAGTGGCTTTCATATTAATCGGCATAGACACGATATTATTTGTACGAACCTCAAACATTAAATTATGTTGATAATGTTTTATTTTCTCTAATATTTAGGTATAGGAAAAATATTTGATGTGGTATTGTTTATATATGATAATACTTTGGAGGTATTCGTATAGTTCCACGTCAAGTGATAGTGGGGGCATACTTTAAACAAAAATGTTTTCATTTTGTCACAAGACTGAGTAGCATTGGAATACTTATTATATTTTAAAATTTAAATCTGATTACAGTATTGTTTCTATTAAAGCATCAATGCATAACTAAAGCGGATCTGAAGTGATAAAAATCTCTAATGGAGAAACTTAAATGAAAAACTGTACGACTTTCAAATCAAAATAATTTACAAGCTGCCCTACGTATATATCTTTCACTTTTCACAACAAGTTAAAGAATTGTTAGCATGAAATTTGCCATTTTAAAACCCTTTTATAACTCACGTAACTGACACATAAAATAATCCTTACTATAATTAAATACACAAAATTTGCTTTCCGAAAGAGAAAAAAAAATTTATAAATGATGTGTAAATACCTCCACTATATCTAATACTTTCAATGAAAGTTCTTTTAGTTTTAAGGGGAAAAGATTTACAAAATTTGTGGTTAAGGAATATTAAGGTTGTTTTTGTTTTACGAGGGAAATATTTTATGGTTAAAGCTGTAAAAGGTAACCAATTTCCTCATTATTGAAATTTAGGCCCCTTTTTAATGATACGAAATAGGTTTTACAGCTTCATTCACTTCATAAAATAAACCCTAACATATTTTTACAAAGAGTTATACTATAGATAAAAATGTAATTGTTCAAGTAGAATCAATAATTCCTATAGAGAACTAGGTTTTCAAACAAATACCTATGAAGAAAAATGCGAAGTCTAGAAAAAATTATTAATGGAATTTCCTATCCTTTTATTTTTTCACTTTAGAGTTTTCTATCGAGAAAAATTGGGAATAAATTAGTGACCTTCTCAGAAGCAATAAAGGAACAAGCATAAATTTTCCTTGAGTAGTTTTTGTTCGCCTAATAACTGTAAGTTATAATTACCATTACGAACTTTTTGTTTTTATAAAAAACATAGAGATTGTAATTTCAGGGTACTTTAACAGTGATTTATAGTTTTCATGAATTGTTTTTAACTAATGGAAATAAATATTTATGTATACTAAAATGGAAGTTAAGTTAAATATTATTTGTATAAACTGTACATAATAACAGATAAAAATCTTCTAAAATGAAACAAAATGATAAATGTTTACGTATTATTTCCAATAACATGGGTATTAAAATTTAAAAAATCCTAATATACGAGAAATTTCACGTTTTTATCATACGTTAGTCACAGGGTGTCATATCAATTACGTTTCAAATATCATATTACACCGAAACAAGTCAAAGTAATCTACCGTTGCTGATGTCCTTAAACTAGTGACATGACTAATAAAAATCAATCAATTTGTCATTTTCTCCACCAATAAAATTGCCAAACGAATTTCCAATTCGTTTGGAAGATACTAAATCCTTATCTAGAGAGATCATCATGAATTACATTCTGAAATATATTATGTTGCTTTAAATTTAAATCTCCCAACTTATTTATACAATAGCGTCAAAGCTTGCAAATACTGTAATGCATTCATTCAATTAAAAAAAGGTGTATAAATGTTCGGTTCTTTATACTTGATGAGAAAGAAGAAACTCTTTTCGGCAACCTTATTAATAAGATTGGATACAAAACCCTTTTTAACCGCAATGGATCGCACAATCCTAGGAAATTTTATGTAGATGGACGATATTTTTGTAGTGCGTCTCATTGAAAGATACAACACATGAAATATTACCTTGTACTCGAGGATATTTTTATGTATCTTATCCTTAAATGGGACGTTTACCACTCTCAGAAAAAAAAATTATTCCTTTTTGCTGTTAGCTTAAGGATCATGAGAGGTTTAACATCTTCCCTGCAGTTCTCCATCTAAGTTAACATCTACTGAGAAATGTAATACTTGTTTTATGAATGTCTATCATCGACTTTTAGTCAGACTATCCTTTCAATACGAATACTTCTCTGTGAAACTAACAGTTTAAAAAAGTATTAAAAAGTATTAATTCATTTAAAAAAAAGTATTAATTCATTTTTTCGAGTGCCATTTGAACGAAGCGGCGCTTTATTTTATAGTCTTTAAAAATTTCGAATATTACGATATAAATAAGAATTTTATGATCTAAAGATATATCTCATGATCTTTTTACGATATAAAGATATCGATTTTTGCATATCATGAAGTCACAAATGTATAAAACTGCAACTGTAAATTTGTACATATTTCCTATGAAATAACTTCCTATGAAATGGCATTTTAAATAATCTTAGATTGTAGTATTCCTTATTTATGTAAATCCATTGTAATTTTTGTAAAGACGTGAAATTCAAGAAGGACAAAATAATTAAATGAGTTTCACTAAAAAACTCTACTTAAAGTTTTAAATAATTCAGAACCTTATATTTATTCTTAATATAAACTAATACAATTCGATAATTAGTTTTTTGTGTGTCTCATCTACGGTAATTTATATCTAACTCACTCAAAATAATCCCATATTTACAACTGACAAAGACACATCTGTTATTTAACAAATTCTGTTTTATAAGTACACAACTGAAAAACATACCTTTAAGAAAATTTAAGCGACTTAAATATACTCTCATTATACTTACAGATTTATAGTTGCATGAATGTCTTCACAAAATTATGAATTAAGTTTTAGTAAATTATAGAAGAGCCTAGTTTTCTTTTAATAAATATTTTGAACTTTGGTGAACTTAAATCATCTAACTAAAAATATTTAACTTATACTTAGCATACTAATTATGAACATGAAAAATAAAGTCAATTCCAGATACAAATATCAGAGGAGAAACAAATGAATTAAGGAGACAGTTACATGTTTTTAATATTTTGAACAGATTATGAAGTTAGAGGCTTTGCAAATTTTGCAAATCTGTGATTACATGTCTTTAATCTTCAGAATCAGTCTTTTCTAATTGGTGATATAAAAAAAAACTGTAAGCCTAAGCGCTTAGAGACATTTGAATTACATTTTTTATTTTTTTTATTTACAAACAGTATTTTAAGAGCAATTTTTCAAATAACGTAGAAAAATTATTTAATTTTAAAGTAATTTAATAAAGCTTTCTGAGATTTCGGAAATAAAACCAAGATATTTAAATGACGATTCAGTTTTATTTCACTAATATGGGTCCTTGACTACAACGTAACACGTAACACAAACCTAAGACGCTGAGCAGGTAAACCAAATTAAAAAAGCAAACATAGAAATCCCATTATTGGCATTAGTGTCTGGAGTCATTCGGAATAGGCTTTAGACAGTAGGCCCGGTCTAATTAACCCTCGTAGGCCAAAAAATTACCATAACCCTTTCAACCAACCAACCAACCAACCATGCACATCCTAAGCATACCTAGGACCAGGGTTTGTACAAATTAAAGGGGTTTTAGGAAAACATAGCAAGCAATAATAATGAGACTAAATTTCTTGAAATTTTCACGCATTTTTGGCAATATTGTTACGAATTTTACGAGTCTGTGGTAATCTCGCCAAATATGAGAGTTATCGCAAAATTGGCAATGGATTTGGGGACTTATTTTGGTCGCCAAACTTGGCGATATGTCGCCAAATGGTTGCCAACCTTCTAGGCCTTTCTGGAATGTTCCAGTTGTTTCTAGCTGTCCGGCCGATAGGGGGCGCTTTGGAAGTCTATAAATATACCTGAGATTGGCATTGGTAACTCCGTAGTTTATTTTACTATTACTTATTTTACTTTTATTATGATTTTACTTATAAGGGCATATTTATGATATTTAATTACCTGCTGAGCAAATATATTTCTGATGCATAATGTTACAATTGGAGATAAAGTCCTAAAGACATTGGAGCTCGGACAAGTTGAAATACCTGAACCTGAACCTGGTAACTCATTATTATTTTCTGCTGAGAATTGAATGTATTGAAAGTGCGTTAAATTGAAGACTGTGCATTGAATTGGAGACTCTTGCGTTTTTTAGAGTTTTCTGCTGTATAGAAGATATTTGTTACGTGTTTTCTGTTGAATTTGTGTATGCGCCTGAAGAATTTATAGAATAATAAATTTTGTTTTGTGTGAACTTTCTAAAGAGATATTTATTCAACCCTATCGAACCCAGAATACCGAATCGTCGAATTTGGTACGATTTGGCCCCATAGTCTCGCTGTCAGCGAGGACAGCCGCGGAAGCTGTCGAAATAAGCAACTTTTAGGAGCAAAATCATTAAAACATTAATTAAAAAAATCCGGAGCCCGTTTTTCAAAAACTAATGTGCCTATATTTTAATCTAAACTATCAACTATATCTATACAACATTTCAGCTCAATTGAAACAATACTTTTTCACTTATAAAGGAACAAACATAGGCCTATTCGAAATAATAAATTTTACAGTTTCAATGAAACACACTGATTTTTGAGTAAAGTTTAATAATTCAAGTTCTATTTACACAAATTGTGCATGAAATTGTACATAAATTCAAAAACATAGAGTTTATAAGTTAAAAAAAGTTCTGTAATATTATACCAATAAATTTCCTGTTGATAGCCAATAAGGATTCGTAAGTCTTGCCGCCCCTATCGCTAGATAATACGGCGAATTTTCCTGCTGACAAAAAGTCGTCGCGACAGCGCTCCTACCAGTCCACTTCAGGACCGGCGGGGCCGTCACACCAAAGCAACATTTTCTTCTTTAAGTATTATCCTATTATATTTAGATTTGTCATTGGGTTATACAATAATACACAGCATAAGTGCACTGTATATAAATAATACTTTATATGTAACACATTACTTCAACTCTGCTTAATACTGTACATATCACTATTTACACAATACACAACACTAACTGCGACACAGTGCACAACCCCATTTACATAATTACAACACTGTTGCAATTTATACTTCACAATTAAATTCCATTCCAATCTGTTAATTCTAAATTGAAAACAATTGTATAAAATCACATTAAATTATCAATATACTACTGTAAAATATACCTTACGTTACACTGATACATACAATGATACCATGTACATATTTACAACATGATGTCGGTATTCATTTCATTTTTAACTCTTTTTGACACTATATTATAGCATGTTAATGAGCTACCTTTACTGCATTTCTTATTTTATATGATATAGAATATTAAATTATCCATTCCATTACACCCGGTACATGTTTCAATGCATTTACAGTATTCTATTAATCATTGCTCGATACATCATATTTCATACAACTAAACATTTCAGTGAACCACACTTTCCAGCACTACCGTTATACTGTGCCTCATACGCACTTCAGCTATTATTGTTTTGTCTGCACATAGTATATCAAATAATCATCAACATATGCTGCTTAATTTTATATTCACTATAATTACAATATTTTCAGGTAAGTAGCACTATAATAGCCAAAAAATACCCATCAAGTAGCCTAGCAAGAACTGAGCCACTATGACGAATGGGAGAAAGGAATGTGTTCATCCATCAAAATGAAGATCACCCTTTTAATAAAAATTTTACAATAAAAATCTGTAAAGAATTTGTGTTTCTCCCAGTTTGTTATATCTGCAGGTAAAAACGCTCTAAGATGATTAAAGTTGATGCAGTCAAATAGGCAATGTTCTACAGTTTGAATCTCACTGCATGTACATGTATTAGGTTTATTATGGAATCTGTTCTGATATTCAGCAAATGAACCATGGCCCATTAATGCTTGATTTATCTTAAAATGTGCGAATAATCTATAGCCAATAAATTATAAATATTTTAATTTACCTTAAATGTTCAATAAAAAGCGTAGTTCCAAATGTAATTTTCTTCAATAAACCCTTAAACGTTGCCAATTTCAAAAATCCTTTTTGTATTTATCAATACCTACTCCACTTGAATCTTTAAAATATTAAATGTTTTACTGATAATTAATGAAAATGTAGTTTGATGTGTTGCTATTGTTACTGGTCTATGGTTGACAAAGAAAATTCAAATGTTAAATGTTTTACTGATAAATAAATTAAAATATCGTTTGATGTGTTGCGATGGTTACTGGACTATGGTTGACAAAGGAAAAGTAGTAAAGAGGATGAAGCATCAGCTCAACATTTAGGCCCCTAACTTTCTTTCTACTGATCAGATATACATAATATATAGCCTATGTCCATCTGGAGTAATGTACCTTTCAAATAGTGAAAGAATTTTTCAAATAGGTGCAGTCGTTCCGGAAATTACCCTCCACATACAAAATCTGCTCTCTCTCTCTTTATATATTAGTATAGATGAGCACTGTACCAGGTAATCTGCTACACAGATGCTATTTGGCAAAAAAAATTAGGTAAAAGAAAATCATGCGCTAAAGGTATAAATTCATTTTAAATGTGATGAGTTGATATTTCGGCCCCAAATTATCATTTAATTCACATGTTCTATCATAAATTTTAAGTTACTGTGCAATACACATCTTATTAGGCACTGCATATTTTGTTCTTTCAAAATAAGCAAAGATAGAAAAAATAGTTCTCTGTTGATAGATTTAAGACATTTCTTTTTTTATATGTTGCAATAATACGGAAATCTACATTTTCATGGACAAATCACTTAAAGGAACAAAAATTTACATTCAAATGAATTTTTCTCTGATATATTATTCCTTCGGTGATTAGAGTATCTCTATGTTCATAAGAAGTATATAATGATGCTAAAAATTTTTGTGTAGTATGAGTTTCCCACTCAAATAACATATACATACCCAGTAGCTAAAGTAATAAGGTAGTTAAAATAATCACATTCATAGAATAATAGTAATAGTTAATAATTGAATTCCTTGGGGAGACAATACAATTTGTTGAATAACCAAGGGGCAAAACATTACCGCATATTTTGATTGTATTTCATATTGGATATAGAGATTTCCGAGGCTTATAACTTAATTGGAATGGGTTATCAGAAGCGATAGTAATATTAAACCAAAACAGAAAATGCCCTTTTTAAGAAAAGCAATTATGATAAGCAATGAAATTGTCGAATAATTTCCACATACACACATATATATATCGACTAGCTTAATTTATTGCATGCATTATTTCTTACACTTATAATGAACATCTTATGAATGGATTTGTATCACAACAATTTTTATTGTTAAAAACGCAGTAAATCAGAAACTCAAATGTCACAACATTTAAGAAAAACGATTAACATGCAACAGTTACCTGTTGTAAAATGTAGGAAAATATGTTTGAATGTTTCAGGTTTGTTTGCAGTTAGGGTTTAAGATGAAAAAAATAAGCATTGAAAAAGTATTACATAAAACAATTTTTTTGAAGAATATTCATGATAGGGTTAGATAAGCCTACCATTGTTTAGAGTAAAATTTCAAAAAAAAAAGTCTATACGAAAGTTGATTTTTTTAAGAATATGCATGGAAAATAAATTCTCAATGTGGATTCCTTTTTATTTAAGAACTTTACTTTGATTTTTTTATTGTACTCTTTTGTGTTTTGGTTTAGACAGTTTTCTTTCTTTATTCATTTATTTGTGTGTTTAACATTTTGTACATTTTAAGTGTTATTTTTATTTTAAAAGTTATTTTTTAAGAGTTATACAGTTGCTCAGCAGGAAAGTAAATTCATCTTCTCTGGGATAAAAAGTTATTTATGTTGTTTAAAGAATTCTGGTAGAACAAATTTTATCTTAAAAATAAAATAATTTAAATCCAGGAGACTACAGCAGAATAATATTATAGAAAATAGAGAAAATGATGTTGATTTAATATGCTTAAAATATTTTTACCGATGTAAACAAAAGTGTAAGTAAAAAAAGTTTTTTATGAACTTCGAATGAGGAATAAAATTTGAAGCACAATTATTAATTTGGGATTTGTGCCTTCAAAAATGGTAAAACTTTTTGCCTCAGCATTATTAAAATTCTAATGTGTATTAAATGTATTTTACTTTAAACGTCCGTATCCTTTGTAAGATCTGGCTTTTATCTACATTAATGGCGGTAATTTGTAAAATGTTAAATTAAACACACAGAGGCATAGATATCTTAGTATTTAAAAGCATTCTATTTATTAATATTGAATAATAACGTAGCAATAGACTTTTCCCTACCAAAATTGTACTTTATATTTTATAGTACTAAAACTGATATCTAGACTATACTGTAAATCGGGAAAAAATTGTACAAGATATGGATATAATTATGCGAGTGTTGCAAGAGTAATTTAAAATGGAAGGGATTGGTTTGGAATTCCAGATTTATAGAAAATTGCATTTTTTTTCCTTAGAAAATGGCAAAGTAAGTTCATGAACGCTTTGAACTATAAAATTTGTTGTTGTTGCTTATGACCCTTGACCGACAGTAGACATCAGATCAAGTCCCAAACGCTATGGGCGATGAAGGTGCGGCTCCTGTTTTGAATTAGCACCACAAGAGTCTGAGTCCGACTTGGATAAATTACCAGTCCCGTAATTTTGAACCGAGTCAAGTGAGGAAACCGGAACACATGACTCCGTACCTCCAGAGGTAAATTTAAGAACTTGGAGGACATTGTAACCACGCCCTATTTTACGTGCCCCGGCCACCATTAGTGAACAGTAGATTTACAGCTACGAGCATCGAACCAGGGACGTTCGGATCACTGGTTCGCAGCTCTTGCCAACTGGGCTGCCGCACCCACACTATAAAGTTTAAATACGAAGTACATCTCTGTTCATGAATGCTAGTTGGTGTAAGAGAAAGAAAACTGAATATCTGGGAAAAACGTTTAAAATTTGAGTTGGACACCGAAAAGTCGTTATATTCATATGTAGAGCATATGTGCAAAAAAGAATAGAGCTAGATACTAATTCCTTTATTTCTCTTTTTTTTTTTTTTTGAAGTCACCTCTCATTTACTTCAATAAATTTTCCTTTGAAATCCTTACAAAATTTTGTAGATTTATCAAAAATATATAAACATCAAATAAATAATTTAAAGTGAATCCGAACTTTAATATTTCAATAATTAATTTTTCAAATAATAAAAAATATCTATTTCAGCAGTAATTTATCTTTTCGGTAATATTTTTTTCAAAACGAATACTATAGAAATTTCGTTGTACTGAATTTTTAATGCCATTTTTGACTTATAAAGTTATTAACTGTTCACTTCAGATTTTTCTGTTTCTTGCATTAGGTTGATTTCTATAATTAGTTTCTGTCTTGTCATTCCGTATACAGTTGCCTCTGAAGTTGCTGGAAACTTTAATTTTCTATGAATTATGCACTTGAAATACACTGAAGTGCCACTGAATTAGGGATAGCAAAGCCTATGCAAATTGTGTAGCGCTGCCCATCATGTATGCGCAAGTGAGGGCGCTGTGGTAACTGCATATATAGCACGTACTGTGGTTGTTATGAATTAGTTGTTGGAATTGCCAGTATGGGTAAACTGCCTGATTTAGACGCCTTCGATCGCGGACAAATCATAGGTCATTCAATTTCCAAAGTCGTCAGACAGCTAGGATTTTCAAGGTCGACAGTGTCAAGAGTATACCAAGAATACATGGATGGTGGAAAAAAACTACCGATCGGGCAAACTGCAAAGGACAATTAGCCTTGTCAGTGCGTGGTGAGAGACGGCTCAGGCGTATTTTACGTAGCCAGCGAAACCAAACATTAGCTCAAATTACCACCCAGTTTAATGACGGTGCCAGTCGTACAGTCCGTAAACGTACTGTGCAACGCTCGCTTCACCGTATGGGTTTCGGGAGCCGTCGACCTACGAGAGCACCATTGCTCTATACTCGCCATCGGGCTGCACGTCTTGCCTGGGCAAGAGAGCACAGAGACTGGAGTGTAGAGGACTGGAAACGAGTAGCATGGAGTGATGAATCTCGATTCCGACTTAACGCCGACCGGAGGCTGAGAATATGGCGTCAGGCTCATGAATCCATGGATCCTGTATGCATGGCTGGAACTGTACAAAAGCATGGTGGCTCAATCATGGTCTGGGGTGTTTTTTCGTGGCACAGTTTGGGATCTATGGTGCGTGTACCAACCTCCCTCAATGCAATTCGGTACGTAGAGTTGCTGGGTGATCACCTCCATCCGTTTATGTTGTTCTGTTATCCGCACGGTAATGGAGTTTTCCATCGAGACAACTGTACCTCTCACAAGTCCCGGTTGGCTACTGGCTGGTTGGATGAGCATTCCTCTGACTTCTCTGTCATGAATTGGCCACTTAGAAGCCCAGACTTAAATCCCATTGAGCATCTTTGGGATGTTTTGGAACAAGGCGTGAAAGGCCATCACACAGCACCAAAGAACCTTACTGAATTATGGACAGCTTTAGCCAATATTTGGCAAGCCATTCCCGTGGAACGTTTCCAGAAACTTGTTGAATCTATGCCTCGTCGTGTGGCAGCCGTTATCAAGGCCAGAGGAGGCCCAACTCGTTACTAGGTAGGTATCCCTAATTCAGTGGCACTTCAATGTATATCACCATGCTGCATCAGTGACAACCTAAATCTTTATTTGTGATAAGGCACAAAGTTTGTCACCAGGATAAAGCTTATAGTGAAAAAAATATTTTTCCACCTGCAGTCCTGAAATGACATATCTATTGCCTAAATTGATATATAATTAAGATTAGGCTGTTTTTTGTCCTATAATCATACATCACAATACTTATTAAGAAAATATTTTAAGAAAATTTTGAGGCGCACTTCTTTTTGCATATCAAGAAACTTTCTATCTATCTTTAAATGATAAGAATCGGCAGAATTAAATGATAAAACAATTCTAAAATTTAAAATTGTATTTTAAAATACGGATTCGTTTTTGACGATATACATATCGCATTGACCAATATTGGCTTGGAAAAAGATATAACAGATTTTTACAATCCTTACCGTAACTACGATGTTAAGTTATCGTCTTTCGAAACTTCGGCGATAAGCTTTAGCGTTTACGTAACTCTCATTTCCTAAACATCGGAACTTTGTACACGTGCGTATCGTTCACTTTAACTTCAATATGCTCTTAATACTGTTCCCTTTGTTATTTTTAAGTTAACCGGTCGTCGGATTGTAAGACGTCATTCATGATTGGATTAATCTGGATTGTTTCCCGTGTTTATGTCACTCTTATACATTTGCATTTTTCCATTAAATAAAGTGTTTCAGGAAGAAGAGACCCTGCCTTATGTAAAACATTTTTGTTATTTATACTGCGGGGCAGGAGCAGTTGTATGTAAGAAATCATTAAAAATCTCCCTAAAAGAAAATCCCCTGGGGAAGATAACATCAATAATACAATGCTTAAGAACCTCCCTTTTAAGTATATCTTCAAAATTAGTATTCTAATCATCTCTATTTTTAAATTTGAACATTTTCCCTACAGCTGGAAAAACTCCATTATTGTCCCAATCTTAAAACCTAATATACCCCAATCTCTTCCTTCCAGCTACCGCCCTATTAGCCTTCTAAATTCCCTTAGTAAAATAACCGAAAAATTTATTGCCATGGAAATTAACGAGCACCTCGACGAAAATCAAATCCTTATTCCCTACCAATTTGGCTTCAGAAAATCTCTTTCTGCCCCACACCAAGTTTATCGTCCTGCTGAAAACCTTGCTAGTGCTAAGAAAAATAAATCCTCCACAGCAACCATTTTCCTTGATATTTCCCTAGCCTTTGATAAGCTTTGGATTGACGGTCTCATTCATAATCTTATTAACTACAACTTCTCACCCCAAATCATCCACCTCCTTATTTCTTATCTTAAAAATCGCACCTTTCAAGTTAAAATTAACGGACAACTTTCTAGTAAATTTAATATTAACTCTGGAGTCCCTCAAGGTAGAGTTATCTCCCCAATTTTGTTTAACATATTTATAAACGATGTACCCCAAAATATAAACACCAACCTTGCTATTTTCACTGATGACACTGCCCTTTTACGCCACCAACAAAAACTTTAAATATGCTGTTAAATATATCAATACCCATCTGCCTTCAATTCAAAATTGGCTCAACAAATGGAAAATTAAAATTAATTCTGAAAAACGCGTTGCTGTCATGTTTACATCTAAACGTAAAAAGACATTCAACAGTCACCAAATTCAAATAGGAAACACAAAAATTCACTGGTCTGATACTGTTAAATACCTTGGTGTCGGTTTGGACAAATGTGTCACATGGAAACACCATATACTCCACGTCAGGGACAAGTTCCGAGGAGCCAGAAGATTAATTTACCCATTAATTGCTCGGAACAGCAAATTAAGCATAGCCAATAAAATGCTCATTTATAACTCCTATCTTCGTCCTATCTTAACTTATGGAGGGCCAGCGTGGTCATACTGTGCAAATACCCATATTAAAAAACTCGCATCTGCTCAGAGCAGCACCATTAGGCAGATAGTTAACGCGGATTGGTATTTCAGAAATACTTGTATCTACAGGGAGTTAGGAATCCCTACTATTCGAAATTATCTCAAAAATCAAGCTATTAACTTTCACAACTCAATTGACAGTGAACTTTTAATTAAACTTGAAGACTATGATCACGCAGACCCCACTAACAGGAAAAGGCCTCGTGCCATCCTGAGTCTTTTGTCTTACAATTCTTTGTTCTCGTATTTAATTAAAATTTAAAGTATTTAAAAACTATACTATACTAGGCTTTGCCAAGGCTAAAACTATTAAATTTTTATAAAATAAAATAAAAATCCATTTTACAATCCTTAAACTTCCTTTTAGCACTTATTATTTGTCTCTGAGTAAATCCTTATGGATTTACTCGATTTCCTAGTTTTAGAGCTCACGGATTCTGAACCTTATCTATCTATGAAAACTCTTCTCTTCCTCCTCTCTCTACCTGACATTGAAAACCAGCTTTCAGACAGCTATTGACTCCGCCTCCACAAGTGAAGCATCACGAAGATCCTGGAGACGTCCATTGAGAACTCATTTCATCCTCCAAAGCTCTGACCAAAAAGCTCTCTCCTTCACTTTTGTGTTGCAATTTACACTTCCGAAGATATTTAAAAATGAACATTCCTTTTCTCATTTCGGTGGAACTTTCGCTCTCCGTTGTCAATCTCATGAAAAATCTGTGTTAGAAGGCGTTGGCCTAGGTAACACAGTTAATCACATGTTCCCATGGTCCTATGGTCCTATGGTCAGTTGTATGTGATTTCTGTGTGCTATGCTTGCTAAAGCTAGTGCAGCCGTACGTACGGTCGCTGTTGTGAGATGTTCAGTTGTTTTATTTTACAATGTTTTATCATATTATTTTTGCAATAAATCATCGAATACTTTTC
Source organism: Dolomedes plantarius (assembly GCA_907164885.2). Classification (NCBI taxonomy): domain Eukaryota; kingdom Metazoa; phylum Arthropoda; class Arachnida; order Araneae; family Dolomedidae; genus Dolomedes; species Dolomedes plantarius. Next base: position 51,198,210 of record OU015495.1, read on the forward strand.
AAATTCAGTCCTGTTTATTTATGGGTTTTTTTCAACGGTGAAACATGCCGCACTGCATTCGGAAGTTATTTCCGAGTTAATACCAATAATTTTAGACAGATCCTCCCTTTTATAGCTCTGAAAATAACTTATCTGGTTTACGTTGCCTAATACTGGATGGGGCACATGGTCAATGTTGACCTGAGTTCTGCTGTTTGATGACTATCATTTTCACATTGCTTTATCAGGAGTTAACATGTCTTCCTGGTGATGGAGACTGCTTTCGCTCTTTCCCTCTGATTTTTTATGTCAACCATTTAATCGTAAATGACTACTTTATTTTGTTTTATCGGTTTCATTTAATTTATTTCTTCGCTGTCTAGGAGGTAGTGGAACAAGGTCTTGACGAAACTCCCCAGCAGCAAAATTATGTCAAAAACTCACTCTCTGCCCATCATGGAAAAAAAGTAATTCTGCTCAGTGCCTGAGCTAAGTAAAACATTTTTAATAACTACGACCACTTGGATCGCTTAAGATTTTACGTTTTACTCCTCCATCATTCCACCTTTTTTCTGCTTGGCTAAGAAAGGTATTGTATATTTTTATACAGCCCCTATTAGATTCAAATATTAAAAAAAATAATAAATACATTTTTTAACCATATGGACACCTTATATTATAACGTAATATAGAACAAAATTTCCTTGTTGAGAAAATATAAACACATATCGCTAAAAAAGGTTACTTTTCATTTTGTTTGATCAAATACTTTTTTAAGCTTCTTTACACCTTGTCAAGTGGTCTCGGTGGACCAATTCTTTCTTGACGTCTTCTAGTCGGCGCTTTTCACCTCGAGCTTTATCATCCATTGGATTTCAGTCATCTCTCGGTTACGCCCCAGCTATCATTTCCATTTTCGTCAAATCTTAATCTTTCCTCGAAAACGAGGAAAACACTTTGATTCCCCTGGTTACGAAGAAGCTCGGTGTCTGATACTGTTAAGGCTCGTCAGTTGTAAGGATATGATTTTTAACGTCAACAAGATTTACTGAGTTGACGGCCTTGAGAATCAATCCATTATGTGTACGGAATATTCTCAGTTTGCAGGATTCGGTAGGTGAGTTACTTATTTAAGTACTGACTATTTTTTAACCGTCCTTTTTTCACCATTTAAATTTTCATCTTTCATTTTTTTTATCTATCATTTACAGTTTTTTTTCTACCAACTAATCGGTAGTTTGTAGAGAATGACTGATTTTTACGCATTCATGGCATTAACCCTTCAGCGGCGCGACAATTTTCGGAACACCAGCAGGCGCGCGTTGCACAACGCACAACGTCTCTTTCAACTTCGATAATTCCTTTTTTAATAATTTTTTTTTAAATGAAAATAATAAATCTGCGTTTTATGACAAGACATAAAATGTTGATAATATGGAGATATATTTATAATTAAAGGACAAAGAATGCAGATACAGTCGCCTTATTTCAAAACTGTCCGGTTTAAGGCATCTAAGGACAACTTGTGAATGGATTCCTATTATGTCTAAAAACCTAAAAAACCAATGAGATTGTCCATCTTCGTGATATGCGGGATACCGTGTAATAGATGCATATTTGATCTACTACATCAACTCCTGCATTTGTCGTATTGTTATCCAGCATAATCGCTGGTTTACTACTTTTAAATCATGACTAACAATAAATGGAAACAAATGCAAACGACATAAAATCAAACCTGCATTAGAAAGGGTGTAGCTAGAAATATAAACTGCATAGAACATTCAAACCTTACTTGTAAAAACAAACCGTTCAAAATTTAGAAAATGTTACACTTTGTACACGAGCGCGTCAGCTGAAGGGTTAATTTTGTCTATTGTCGAAAACTTCAGATAAGGTTGAATAATTAATTGTATTTATTTTTGTACATTCTTAATAACTGTTTAATCATTAATTACCGGTCATAGCCTTGATTTTATTAATTTTAAGAATCGATTTTTTTGAATTTTTACACGGCTTTAAAATTTTCCCAGTTTTTAAAAGAGAATTTTCCTTGCCGATATGTTATGAAATTTGTAGATTCGTGTTTTGCCTTGAAGTCAAGATTGTATTTAGAGATGCTAGAAGCAATTTTTCCTTAAACAACTTATCATACCTTTTCCTTGTTATAGATGCTTGGATGAATTCTAAGTGCCTTAAACAAGTTCTTTTCTCAAATCTCTTTGGAGTGTATTTCAATATGTAGATGATGTTTCATGCTGATGTGTCTAGACAGAAAACATTTGACAAAAATGTTATTACTAGTTCTTCACACGAAAAGCATTAATAAACTTTTCCGTTCCATGAGCTGAAAAGTCTTGGTTTTTTTATGGGCAAAAGAATGACTTTAGCTTGGATTTGAGGCAGAACAATTCTCAAGTCTTATAAATTATCTTACCGTTTTTATGCAGGTGGAAGTTTTTAAATAACAGCACACATTGCTTACGAGGCCATTTCATTTTCCTGTTTTTTTAAAAAAGTGGGTTGATAAAATTCAAATAAAGGAAAGTTGCGCACGGAGCAATTATTTTAAGGAGCAGATCATATCTGGCTGTCTATATAAATTCTACTCTCAAATGTTCCATTCAAACTGATTATAGTATAATCTTTTTTACGTTGGATAAACATTGTCAATGACTCTAGAACTGATAGATTTCCTTCGCCACCAATGTTCATCTGAAACTATACATTTATGTCTCTGCTGTCGGCATTCATTATCTTTTAATTTTGTACACGCACCCCAGGCCATAATTTATTAAGTCTAAAACGTTTTTCTATCTTCATTTCACTTCTGCGTCAACATTGGGGAAGGCTTTTCCGAAAGTGATGAGCAGCAAAAAAATTCTGTCATTACGTACACATTTGAACCGTTTTTTTTTTCATCCACGTGTCATTACGTACACATTTAAACCATTTTTTTTCACCAACAAGGAAGTTAAACAGAGACTCTAAAATTTACGTGCTCCTTTGTTAAAATGATATTCAGAAAAAAAAAATTATTTCCACCTATTTATTTCTTGAAATTAGATTACAGAGTATGTTTTCTAATCACGGCATGTTTTTGTATGCACAAATGTCCCATTTTTAGTTTGAACAAACAAACATTACTACCGAAATTAGTAAATCTGCTAAAAAAGAGCTTAATATTCTAATTTTTTTTTATTACACGCTACGCAATGTTTTCTTTCTACTAATGAAACATCATAAACTATAATTGTGTTTAAACAGATCGCAGGTTGCTACAAGTCAGAAACTTTTTTTCCATTTCGGAACGACGCGAAAATAATATCAAAAATCTAATTATCTCCCTGTTAACTTTTATGGATATCTTTTAAATTATGTTTGTTTTATGCAAGTGGAGAAATATTTAAATAGGAACACCTGCTGAATGTTTTTACATCACTAATTCTGAATTTATAACCTTGTAAAAAATAACTAGTCATTAAAAGGAAGCGTAATATGCATTAAAAGCATAAAAGATGGTATTTTATTTCAAAAAAGTTCTGTATTGGCGAAGTTGTTTCTTCCATATTTTTCAAAATGAGAAATTATTTAAGACAAAGATTTTATTTTGATTTTAAAGAAGTTATGAGATTCCACACGAATGATCAGTTTAAAAAAATCAAATAAAATATACCCATTAGTATTTTATTGGTGAAAGGGAAATTAAAACTAATTAATTTGTGTTTTGACGAATAAATGTAATTTGGCGCTTAGCTGCATGGTATTAAATTGTGGAAAGTTCATAATTTGAAAATTTTACGTAGCATAAATCACTGGGTTTTACTGTTGCATTAATACGTACTTTTAGTTAGACTAATATTCCGTCACTTCGTTTTATTCTTTTAAGCAACAGTGTACATGCCAATTTATAACATTGGTATTTAAACAGTTTATGGCTGTGACGGATAATATTGGAAATAATTCCTAGATACTTTGCATTTTTTAAGCTTATTTTGAAATTACCTAAATATAAGGTTGTAAATTTTAATGAAAAACAGCCTGTATAGATGGGGTTATGCAAAACATCACACACACACACACACACACACACACACACAAACACAGAAGTTTAAGAGCAATTTTAAGATTTCTTTGAACTTTATTGCAGAGTTTATGTAATGATACGTGAGCAGAAAGGGTTGTTTGCCTCATCAAATATTAATAGTGTGCGTTCTCATATCTACATGCTATGAAATGTGACTTGCATTTCATAACCTATAGGGTTTTAATGTTAAACGTAATGTAATGAAAAATAAATAACACATAGTATTATAAAGAACATATGTTTCGGATACCTACACACAATTACGTAACTCCAGAAGATTAGTTACTCGTAGTTAGGATCACTTACAACATTTGACACTTTCGTTTCTTCATTATCCTGGGTCACAAAGTGTCAAGAAATTTTTGTCTTTTGCTAAAGTGAAATCATTATCTTTGTCTGTTTGTGTATGTGTTTGTTTTCCACGCAGTTGTCTATTCCGTTTAACATTATTATGACAAAAGATTACCTTAGCACACCAACAACCTGCCAAATAATATTCCCTTTTAACATGGTAATAAATACATTATTACAGTGCTTGATAGAACTACACTGAAGTACCACTGAATTAGGGATACCTACCTAGTAACGAGTTGGGCCTCCTCTGGCCTTGATAACGGCTGCCACACGACGAGTCATAGATTCAACAAGTTTCTTTAAACGTTCCACGGGAATGGCTTGCCAAATATTGGCTAAAGCTGTCCATAATTCAGTAAGGTTCTTTGGTGCTGTGAGATGGCCTTTCACGCCTTGTTCCAAAACATCCCAAAGATGCTCAATTGGATTTAAGTCTGGGCTTCTAGGTGGCCAATTTATGACACAGAAGTCAGAGGAATGCTCATCCGAACCAGCCAGTAGCCAACCGGGAATTGTGAGAGGTACAGTTGTCTTGCTGGAAAACTCCATTACCGTGCGGATAACAGAACAGCATAACCGGATGGAAGTGATCACCCAGCAACTCTACGTACCGAATTGCATTGAGGGAGGTTGGTACACGCACCAAAGATCCCAAACTGTGCCACGAAAAAACACCCCAGACCATGATTGAGCCACCATGCCCTTGTACAGTTCCAGCCAGGCATGCAGGATCCATGGCTTCATGAGCCTGACGCCATATTCTCAGCCTCCCGTCGGCGTTAAGTAGTCGGAATCGAGACTCATCACTCCATGCTACTCGTTTCCAGTCCTCTACACTCCAGTCTCTGTGCTCTCTTGCCCAGGCAAGACGTGCAGCCCGATTGCGAGTATAGATCAATGGTACTCGCGTAGGTTGACGGCTCCCGAAACCCATACGGTGAAGCGAGCGTTGCACAGTCCGTTTACTGACTGTACGACTGGAACCGTTATTAAACTGGGTGGTAATTTGAGCTAATGTTTGGCTTGGCTGGCTACGTACAATACGCCTCAGACGTCTCTCTCCACGCACTGTCAAGGCTAATTGTCCTTTGCAGTTTGCCCGATCGCTAGTTTTTTTTCAACCATCCATGTATTCTTGGTATACTCGACACTGTCGACCTTGAAAATCCTAGCTGTCTGACGATTTCGGAAATTGAATGGCCATGCGTCCCGCACCTACGATTTGTCCGCGATCGAAGGCGTCTAAATCAGGCAGTTTACCCATACTGGCAATTCCAACAACTAATTCAGAACAACCACAGTGCGCGCTATATATACAGTTACCACAGCGCCCTAACTTGCGCATACATGATGCGCAGCGCTACAGAATTTGCATAGGCTTTGCTATCCCTAATTCAGTGGCACTTCAGCGTATTTCTTTGCATTTCAATTTTATCAATTAAAATGCAATTCAAAAAGAAAATTTATTTTTATTTTTGAATTAAGAATTTAAACACAAAAAGGACTTAATATCCTCCTTTACTTTTTAAACTACTCTGTTGAACCTGATTGTATGGTTGAGATACAATATACACATCCAATTATCAATCAGGCTCTGAATTCATTTCTATATTTTTACAATAATCACATTAATTCGTCTGTGATTTGATAATTTATATCCTACTCCGATTATAAATTGTGGATCTGTTGGATGTCTTTGAAAGAATGCCAGATTTTATAATTTTTTTTATGGATATAAAAATAACAGTCAAAGGTGAAAATCATTCATAAAAACCAAAACAGCAAAATGTTTCAGTAATAGCAATAAGTATATTTTAACAGCAGCTTAACAAAATAATTTTTAATATCGCTTCAATCAGTTTACGATGATATAGAAGAACGTAAATGCAGGTGAGAACAGGGATAATTAAAGAAACTGTTACTATTTCGTCGAATTGCCGATAGGAAGGAAAATCCTTATCCCTGAGTGTAATCCATTGTTAATGTTTCAAAGGGAATGGATTGCACTTTCGGTGTCTTACAAAAGCACTTCTGCAAGTCATGTCAGCATTTAGCTCAGGGACGTCTAATGGAAAGATGAAATTAATCTCGTAGTAGTAATAAGAATATACGTACCATTTAAAACCAGGAGTGTGTTCTGACTGCGACAGTCAATAATAACAAATTTAAAAGGACTTTATGTCAATATGTGCATCAAACCTGCCAAAAGGGCGGTGGTCAAAGCAAAAATAGATATCTCCAGTGGACAAGTATCTTGGACCTAGGTTTCGCAACCTTCACATCAAGACATAAATGAAAGCGTTGGAGGAAAAGGAATTCTTAATTTGGAATTTCTGTAAATTTTTACTGGTGACAGACAAATTGTAATCAATCAGTCTACTTCGGCAAGAGCCATCATCTATCACGATTTTTGTTCCACATTTTACAGAGCAAGAGGACTGATGACTTTGTCAGTCACCACTAAATATTTACCGAAATTCCCCATTAGGAATCCCTTTCCCATCAGCGTATACATCCACCAAGGTTATATAATTTATCTCTCGCCTGATTGACAACAGTACTCCTCTTTCATGCTTATTTGATACATGGTATTTCTTTTTACCACGGTAATATATGAGGCGGTTTAAGGCAAATAGGTGTAAGTCAGTAAGTCAAGTGGTGTAAGTCAAAAGAGTTTAAGTGCAAAAACTACAAAAAATTCCACCACAAATTGAACAAATTATAATTCAAAACAATTATTACAATATTGCAAATAATAACTATTTATAATTCCACTATAAATTGAACATGGAGATTGCATATTTGCCCCCAAATGAAAAAAGTTGAAAATGTGACTTACACCACTATGCCTTTCAACGCCTCATATATATATATATATATATATATATATATATATATATATAAAACTTCCTTTCATCATCTATCTTTAAACTCGCTTTTATTTCGTGTGTATTTGTTATGAACTTTCGAATCAACGTGTCATCCCTCTTTTTTGTTTCTTATCATTCTTCTTCATTCGTTCATGTTTCTCCGTTTTTCATTTTTTTTTACATGCGATCACCGATAGAAACTCAGCATTGAAAGGCTAGGCCCATGTAATGCTGCTGACGCCCAACATCTTGTGGATTCCTATGGAATCGCGTGCATACACATAGGTTATACATTGCTGAGGAGAACATAATAAGAGCAAAACCTGGGTCGAAGGCTAGGATGTATCATGGATATGCTAATTTTTGTCGTAAATATGTCTCTAGAGTAGTCGCAAGTGACGAAGTTTGGCATATGTATAATTTCATTATTTTCAGAAATGTTGTATTTCATACTTTTATTGGCCTTACGTGGGTGGTTCTGTTCTTAATGCAGGATGAAAAGTAAATGTAGGTTATTATGAGAAATGAGATAGTGAAAAACACAAAACACAATGTCATTTTAAATTAATTGTGGAAATTGTGATTTATGGACCTAAAACTGGAAAATACAATGTGGAAATTCACTTCCAAAATCTGATAAATAATTATTATCTCAAACATACATTTCCGTGTCTTTTATATCTGCAAAATTCTAAATTTCATGATAAATAAAGTAGAAAATTTTATGTCGCCATAATTTTCTTCAGGGGCGTGCAGACGGGGGGGGGGGACCAGCGGGACCGTACCCCGCCCAGAGCTAAAATAAATTTTTTAAATTTACAAAATAATGCAAAAATATTTCGCATAGGCCTAATAGTAATTGTGTTATTTATTCTTTACCATTACGATCTTTATTGCACTTACACTTTTAGCGATCTTTATTGTTACAATTTTTGCGTTATACAGTGCCAGAAACAGTATTCCTAATGCCAAGTTCCAAATTTCCCGGGGGATAATCCATACCCCCCAGACCCCCTGAAGACATCCCCTTCTAGGTCACCCTGATAATTGGGCGTCAGGGAAATGGACGACTCCTAGCACATGGAGGCCTTGAAGCCCTCCCCCCTCCCCCAAGAACAAAATCCTGAGCACGCCACTGCCTTTCCTTATAATTGTGAATTGATATATTATTCAGTATTTTCTTTTCATCGTTTACGAAAGGAAGCTCGAGTTCCGACTCTAGTAAATTCTAAGTGTCGAGCTAAAAGTCTAAGCTCGTAAAGTCTAAGTGTCTAAGAGGCTATGGTGATTTAATTGCCCCTGTTTTCACCTTCATTTACGTTCTTACATATCGATGTAAAATGAATGAAGCGATATTAAAAATCATTTTATTAAGCTATTATTAAAGTTTAATTTTTGCTATTCTTGCAACATTTGGTTATTATGAGTGATTTATCATCCAGGGCCGTATTTCTTTTTTCATGAAAAATTGAAAAAAACCTGCCATATTCATTGAAATACACCCCACAGATCCAAAATTTATAACGAGAGTGGGTTATAAAGAATCAAACCACAGACGAATTAATGTTTATTGAGAAAATATTGAAAGGAATTTAGAGCTTGATTTGAAATTCGATAGATGTATTGAATATCAAACATTAAAGCCATACACAGTAGGTTGAAAGGGATCAATGTAATATAGCATAAGATATAGATGATTGGTGGAATGCGATGAATAGCATGATCTGCAATTATAAAGAACATTAAGTCCTTGCTGTGTTTAAATACTTATTTCAAAAATTAAAATGAATTTTCTTTTTTGAGTTACAATTCAGTTGTTGATATTGAAATTCTAAGAAATAATTCTATCAAGCACTCTAATAATTGATATAAATTTGTGAGTCGGAGAGTCCGTCGGGGGATTTGTAGGGGTTAGAGAAGAATACATGTCCTCCCCCAGATCTCCCAGCTGGGACTGCTTGTTCTAAATTTGGCAGCACCCTCATACATCTGCAGCTGTGTTGTCTCACCTAAATGGTACTCCCATAATGTAGAAGATAAGAAATTCGTGGTATATGTAGGGGTGAATGTATCCAAACAAGTATTTACTGTACAAAAAAATTGTCAGTAATGTGTATGCTACAATAAAAGAAAGGAAAAATATTTACGATATTTAAACAAGAAAGGAAAAACGTTATTTTACAATAAACTTTTTAAAAATAAATTATGTTTATATAAGTATTTAAGCCTCTTGCATCGGAATCTTCTTTAACGTATTTGATTGATAGTGAAGGTTATTTATTAGCAAAATAAGTCAAGAAGATGTTATAACCATTTATAATGAACAGATACATCTATCATTCCCGATATTTACCCACTCCTGATAATAAGTCTGAATTGTGGCTAAAATGTCATCTGAATGATGATTCTTTACTCACAATCAGGTAAACTTTTAACACAGTACTCATTAATTTTCCCATTAATCGTTTACATAGTACGCCGAGGAGAGAAGCGAAGAATTAGCTAATGGCCAAGAGTGACTCTAATTTATCCTTACTACGGCAGAGACTAAAACCCTTCATTTCCTTAAAATATTAGGCATCGATTTAAGAAATGTGTCTGTTAAATGCATAAGGAATAGTGCCCATTCCAAATGAAGACAATACATATTTTTTAAACAAAGAATTTGACTATCAAAATGTAATGAAATTCCCATTTAATACACATATCATTCCTTAATGTATCACAACTGTTCATTCATATCGTTCAGTGCCCGCGGCTGTTGGGTTAATCCAAATGTAAGAATTTGAAATAAAAGTCAATAATATCATGATATGCTGTTGTGTCTTCTAGCGGGTTATAATCTGTGCTGAGACATCAGATTACAATATAATATATTTGTATTACAAGGGTTTGATTGAATGGGAAAGAAAAAAAACATATCAAGATAATGCATATTAGAAATATTTCATCTCGATATTTATTCTATTACGCTATATTTAGGATTTCAGGATTATATATCTAGACAGGAAGAAATATCAGTATCGCTTATGACACTATTTTCTGTAAACTTATTACTTGACTTTAGCTTTTTTGAAAATAGAAATCTATTGTATTTAATGATTTGCTGCAAATTTAAATCACTTTAAACTGTATTTATATTGCCGATTATTTTTTAATTTGACTGTGGATTTTCTTAGTCCTTTCTATTTCGTTAGAATTATTTTTAAAGTTCATTTAGAATGAAAAATATGTTACAAGCCAAACTATGATTACGTACTTTTTCTTGTATTGTCTAAAGGTTAAAGTAAAGAATATTGGCGTTGGTTCCGTTATTTAATATATTGTTGATTAAACAAATTCATAGTAAAATTTTTAATTTCATAAAATAAAATGCCATGAATATAATGCTTGAATGCAGATAACATTTGCAACTTACAATGATCAAACCTAAAATTTTCAAATTTACGTATTCCACTAATGATACTGTAACGTGGATTTTATCGTTACAGTTTTCTTATTAATTGCACCTACTTTAAATACGAGTAATTATTAATTTAAAGGATGTAATCACCTTAATGTTTGTAATGTTAATATTAATCTTAGGATCTTTCGCTATAAGCATTTTAGCGTAATTCATGTATTGCCCCTTTTTTACGTGGGAGGTCTAAAATGGTATGTCTTTACTTCAGTACTAGCTATTGATAGCATCCGCTATTTTGTTCAGCAATGTATTTTTTTCCAAGAACCCAATTTAAAAGTAGTTTCGTTTATTTGAAACTACAATTTACTCGTACAGATAATTGGATGTTTATGGCTTATTGCCAACCTGTTAAAAAGGAACGGACGTTTTCCATCCAGGGGTTGTAGAAATTGCTTTTAAATTGGCATTAGGTACAATGACACGGACATTCCGTATCCATTTCCCAGACTTTACTCTTCGACATCTGTTGGCGACGCCAACTATCCCCGTGAGAAAATTCTTAAAAGGTTCTCCTCCTGGCCTCGAGCGAGTTTCGCCAATCATATTCGGCACCGCTTTACGTCACTCTTGGCTAAGTCCAATCAGCGGCCGTCCCGCTCTTTTTGATACTACTTGGCTATTTTTTTGGCGGTGAATCGCCGTTTTTCTAGTTACGAAGGTTTGTTTTCTTCAGCGTTTACCGATGAGTTCCGATACTACCCGCCTAGGCACAACGGTAGGCTCTCCTCGTATTTGCGATACTTTAGTTTAAAATTAAGTTAATACAACCCTAGCCTGTGTTGCACTTTGTCCAGAATGAAAAGAGATTACTCAGTCAGATTCATATAGAGCTACATTTTTTTGATAGCTAGCTGCTTCCTTTTTTTATGCTTAAGCACCCCTTTCAGGTCGGCTCCTCGACTGTTGGGGGGAGCTAATCTTCGTGATATTTTTGCTTTCATTCTTCATTACTACTATTAGCATTGACCTGAGTGGTCATCGTCTTTTGAGCTCATGTTAACTGGAGCTTTTCATCGCCCATGCATATAGCTTATTATAGCCCTTGTATTTTTGTATTCAAGAGATATAGTCAACGATCGTTGCAATAATAAATAAGATTTTTTTCGTAAGAAGTTCAGTTTATTTAAGAACTACTACTAGAAAGTTGACAGTGGAGAATCTGGGTATTTGCGGTTAATCTACACTACACTTCGACGATCCGGTCTCTATGCATTCATTTACCGAATGGTGTCTTCTACGAATTTCATTACATGTTCTTACTTCCGATCTCCAGCTTATCAGCGTCGCAGAACTGTATATTACCTTCCATTGTGCTGTATAGTGAATGAGAATTTTCTTAGTCCCAAGAACTGTTCCTGAATTCGGACTCACTACCTTCCTTTTTAAAAGTACTCTTTTACAGAACTATTTAATAGTACTTTCTCATGTGCTGAACTATCCTTGTCTTCAATTCTTCAGTACAGAACTTTGAATTGTAATAACCAGGTAGGTTCCCTCAGCTTACACATCGTTATTGACACTAAGACTTGTAAGGTATACACAAGATTCGATTCACAAGAATCGAACTTTTGAGTGAATTAAAGAAGCTGCTTTAGATATGCTAATTTCGGCATACGCGCTTAGTATAAATACCACGCAGCGTCATTAATGAAAAGGGGAGGTTGTTAAGGTTGAAAAGGTGTTATCCTGCGCTAGTGCTTAGCGGGCCAGAAGTTTACATGGCAGTACTGCTGGTTTGACTTACTGTTCGTGAATATAAAACTATATTGTTCTTGAAAGCTGTGTTTATACATTCCGTACAAGTAGTACGCATGCTTATTGCTGTAAAGCCAATTATATGTGCAACGAATTCAATAAACATTGTTTCATGTATAAACTGTGTGTGGTTCAAATTCAAATAGAGAGCCACTTCAAATTATATACACCCAGGTCTGGGTAGAAGTGAGCATAGAAACTCTATACTGGCGCCCGAAAGATATATATATACCCTGGTAGTTAGCGTTAAATTTGTAACGAACAACAAAATTGAAATTAAAAACTGTGTACTGTGTACTTATATTGATAAAATTGCTGCAAGTACTTATATACTATTTAAAAATGAGTGTTGTAGAACAAAATCCTGCTGGAAATTTTCCTCAGGTAATTATGGTTCAGCATTTTGCGCCATTCGAATCCACCTTCAATGGCGGCCCCTCAAGCCAATTCCTAAAGAAAATTGAGCATTACTTTCAGCAACAATGCACCCCAGAGGGGGATAAACTTAAAATTGCTCTAGCCGCTTTAAGAGGTAGTGCATATCAGTGGTACACGTGTATGCAAAGCAGTAATTTGATTTTTGACTATTTGTCATTCAAGCAACAGTTTCGTAGTGTTTTTCCAAAGACCTTTAATCAAAGTGAAATTGAAGCGGAAATTTATTCGCTAAGGCAACGTGAAGGTCAGTCTGCATTAGATTTTGCTATGGAAAAGATTTCCAAGTGTGAGGAATATTTAGAAGGGGTGACGGAAGCGATAATCTTAAAAATAGTTATCCAACGTTGAAGCCAAGTGTTCAAGATTTTTTAGATAATCAAACAATTACAAGCAAGGTTACCCTCCTTCAAGCTTTAGCTAAACATGACAATAGGCATTTCTTCGCTATCCCGTACCGTCATTCAGGTACGAGAAGTTTTATACAGCCGTGCCAAAATTTTTCGCGAGTTTCAAACCAGCAGCGTAAGCAGTACCGCAGGCAAAATAATAGAAGCGCACGGCGTTATAATGAAATTAGTGCTCTTAAAGTAAATAATATGGAAGCACCTTACTTGCACTGGCAAGTTGATTCACATGATATGGTTCAACCTGTTGAAACTGTGTGTTCAAATGTATTATTTTGTCCGAGCAGTAATCATTATTTTGAGAATAGTGAAAGTCAGGGTATTTTTGTGGCTTATAAAGAAAGTGAGTCTAGCTGGAATGATGAGGTAATTCCAGTACAAATTTCTGAAAATAGTGCCGATACTAATGCTAGTGGTTTAGAAAATAAATCATCTGACACTTCTATTAATGCTATACCTGATATTATTAATGCTATACCTGATATTTTAAATGATATTCACACATCTGTTAATGAAGGAAATTTAGTAGATGACGAAGTATGCGTTACGGAAGTTAGTGAATACTTATTAGTTGACGACAATAAAAATTCTTTAAACGATAGTAGGAACTCGCTAGGTAATGATGATATTATTTCAAGTTTCCATCCGAATGAGGATGCTGTAGCCCAGGTTGATAATATGGTTTTAAATAAAGTACATGAAAACCATACTGAGAGTCAGGATGAAAAGTTGACACAGAGTTATACTGTAAGTAGTTTAGCTGATGCTTCGGAAGTTTACTAGACGCAGGTTGCATTAAAACGCACCAGTACGAAAAGCTTAATCTTCCTAAAACTGAAGCAGGTGTTAAAAATTTAAATGATAACGATTCGGATATCGCAAGTTTCAAAGAGACTTTTTCGTCAAAAGAGGATAAACTAAAGTTAAGGGGGATAAAAAACGTGAAAAAGCGCCTTCAGGTTCCAGCATTAAAACTGCAAATACTGAAGTTAATTTAAACGTGAAAAAGCCGCCTTCAGGTTCCAGCATTAAAACTGCAAATACTGAAGTAATTAAGGCGGTAAACAAGAAGTTGCATAAGCACCAATACCAAAAACAGAGTCAGTTTGTTGAAAAACATGACAAAAGTAGAGAGATAAAGCCAGTAACTAAACACGTTGGTGTGGCGTATAAATTTGACAAAACCTCCATCTAAGGATGAACGTGGCACACATAAGGTACACAACGTTATCAAAAGGAAGAATGACAATTTTAAAGCTCCTTTGCATAAGTACAGGAAGCGCAAGATTTCTGCCGCCCAGCAAGGTTGGCCTCCTCCCAAGAGACCTCCTGTCCATCGTCAAGCCGGACCAGCGCCTCAGGACCAACGACCTGCTGCACGAAGGATGCCCACACGGTCAACGAACCCCTTTACTAGGACTGCGACCGTCAAGATAGGTTCCACGGATTGGACAGACTGGTGCAAGGAAGTTGCTGCATTCATGAGGAACAAGCCTTGTATCAACTTTCTTATTCTAACTCCCACCCTTTAATAAAACCGAACCAAATTGGTTTGAAATTCCCCAGTGTATATACTGTGTAAACATTTTGAGGGGAAGGGGTGAGCCACTGAAAAAAAAATACGGCATACTGTTGTTTTATAAATTTTTGAAGGGGACATGTAGTGACTAGGAAAAAAATACATACTGCACAATATACCAATTAACCACTAATGTACTAACTTTAGAAATCATGACACATGTGCATTATAAATTGGGGGAGAGCAGATACAAACAGTCAAGAAATGTCATGCTGTGCAATTGTGTTGACAATATTAACTAAAATAAGTTTTTTAGGGCGCAGTTGGCCAGCCCAGTATCCGCAACTCTGCAAATCCACTGTTTGATGGTGTCACCTGGACCCTTCGGGGTTAGTTTTGTAAAATGGTAGTGACGTTTTTCCTCCACACAACGTGTGGAAGGTTTTTTTGGCTTTGCCACCCATTATGTAAAAAGTCAGACCAGCACGCGTTTTCAATTAGTTAACTGAAGCCGTTCAGACCTCAGTTACCTAATTTTTTTTTCGAGGGAGGCCAGTGTAAGGTATACACAAGATTCGATTCACAAGAATCGAACTTTTGAGTGAATTAAAGAAGCTGCTTTAGATATGCTAATTTCGGCATACGCGCTTAGTATAAATACCACGCAGCGTCATTAATGAAAAGGGGAGGTTGTTAAGGTTGAAAAGGTGTTATCCTGCGCTAGTGCTTAGCGGGCCAGAAGTTTACATGGCAGTACTGCTGGTTTGACTTACTGTTCGTGAATATAAAACTATATTGTTCTTGAAAGCTGTGTTTATACATTCCGTACAAGTAGTACGCATGCTTATTGCTGTAAAGCCAATTATATGTGCAACGAATTCAATAAACATTGTTTCATGTATAAACTGTGTGTGGTTCAAATTCAAATAGAGAGCCACTTCAAATTATACACACCCAGGTCTGGGTAGAAGTGAGCATAGAAACTCTATAGACTGTAAGGACTTGTGTTAATTTAATTTAAGTTTCCACGCCACAGAAACGTGAATTCATCATAATTCCACGGTAACCAAAATCCCGTTAGTACAAATACAGATTTAGCAGAAAACATAAATCAAATTGTGATGTTTTCGTAGGTTAGTATTACGGGTAGATTCTTGATGATGATTTTTTTAAGACTATGCTTTGCTCATCTTGAGTTTAAATTGCTTTATTGTAATTTTAATTAACGAGAGATTTGCTGGGGCATAACTCCATTCGTTTTTTTAACTAATCCCAGATTGTCTAGCCTATCTCCATAAAACCAAAAATGCCTAGAAAGCCTAAAAACAGTAGAGGGTCCAGAAAGACCTCGTCCTTAGTAAAACCCAAACAAGCCAAAATATGGGCAGGGGAGGCAATGTCGGCAGAGCACCAGTAGCACTCCGGGAAGATCTTCTGACCCTGCCGAAAAGTGAGTGCTTTAATATGACCACTCATGAAGCGCGAGAAGGCTGTTTGATATTTTCTGGGCTTGATCTGGAAAGACCCACCCGAACTTTTTCCAAAGTACCAAGGGTGGCAAGGAGGAGTTCTCCAAAGATGGTTTTGTTCAATCTTCTTAAGGGAGTAAATCTCTCTAAAAGTAAGAGCCTCACAAGGGCTCACGTACTCCTCAGCAGCAGTCCTGGCTAAAAAGTCGGCCCTTTCATTACCGTCGATCCGAACATGGGAAGGGATCCAATGAAAATGAATAGTGTGTCCAGATGAAAGCCGGTCAAGAAGATCTAAGATGTCCAGGCTAGTCTGGTCCCCAATAATAGTCCAATTAGAGAGGTGCTGAATTGAAGCACGACTGTCAGTTAAAATCCAGACATCGTGAAATTGATCCTCAGCTTGACACGCATACTGCAAGCCTTTCTTGATAACAATAAACTCTGATCTAAAAACTGAACAGAAATCTGGATTTTTAATTTTAAATTCCACACCATCGGTAGGAGTTGGTATGTGCACTCCACTACCAGAAATTCCCCCATCAACCGTGATGCCATCGGTATATATCTCCAAAGAAGACTGAGGGATTCCATGGATAGTCTCAAGAGCTAATTGTCTGATGAGGGCCGGAATCTCAGAGTTTTTAATAACACTAGTTAAGAGGCCCTCGTGGAAATGGATCGCATCAAGTTCCAAACCGACGCCCAGATGATTTAAAGAGTGGGGCTCCACATTAGCAGAAGGCAGATCCAGCATTTTTGCAAAGGAAAAGGGGCTATGCTTCCTCAAACGCTGGTTGTCAATCCAAGCATGAAGTTATGCAGAAGTTCTATGCTGATCATTGTAACTGTAAAGCTTGTTAAGGTATTTTGAGAGGCGATAAGTTCTTCTCAACGAAAGAAGAGGTAGATTACTTTCATAGAGCACAATGTCATTTGGACAACTGTGTCGAAGTCTTGTAATGATTCTAGCAGCGCTCAACTGTATGTACCCTTTCAAGTTTATTCAGATTGGTATTGGAAGCACAAGAATAGATGGGAAAACCATACTCCAGTATTAGCCTAACAAGAGAAATGTAGCTAGCTTCTGCTCGCCAGTCATGACCAGAGATAAATTTAAGTATATTGAGTCTTTTTCTACCCTTGACCAACTGGCCTTCAATGTATTTATTGCTTGTGATTTCCTGGTCCAAGATATAACCCAGGTATTTAGCATTTTTAATATAGTTTAATTGAGTTCCGTTCATAAAGATCAAAGGCTGGTGATTGTAGAGGTGTTTGTTAGTAGTAAAGAAAGTCACCGAGGATTTTGAAGCATCAAAAGTCAGTTTATGATGCTCTGCAAAATGATGAGCCTCTCCCAGAGTGCAGCTGAGATTAAACTCAATTGCACTAATGTCAGAGCTAGAGTGCCAGATTATGATATCATCGGCAAAGATTCCCACATTACAATATTTATAAATCTCTCTTTCAATGCCAGCAAGGTATAGAGAAAACAGGACGGGACTTAAAACCGAACCCTGCGGAACGCCCTGTTTAAGACCGAAAGGGTCGGACAAAAAGTTATTGTATTTTACTCTAATGGATCTGTTCCAGAGAAAGTCTGAAATCCAGGGAAGGGCTCTGCCCTTAATGCCAAAAAAATAATGAAGTTTGGTGATCAATAATAGACGCCAAATTCTGTCAAAGGCCCTAGACATGTCCAAGAGGGCTGCACCAGAATGGTTTGTTGGCTTCATGTTCTGAGCATCCCGGACACTCTGGCAGAAAAACAAAATCTGGTCGGTAGTGCTATGTCTTCTACGGTAGTAGTTCTATGTCTTCTACGGTAACCATATTGTTCTCCCGGCAGAAAATTATTAGAATACAGATGGAGATTTAACCTGGCAAGAATAAGTCTCTCCATGAGTTTACAAACAAAGGAAGTCAAGGCAATAACTCCATTCGTGGGATTATTAAGCAGATTACAAATCCTAGACAGGTGTTTCAGGCAAAAAGACGTTATTGTCTTCAATGCAGGCATAAAAAATGTGTTATGTAGCTATCATTGTTATTACACCAAACTATTAGTCTGTTTATCGTTATTATAAACAAACATGGAGACATCTAAGAGAAACATTTAGTCAAGATATGAATGCAATGAATCTTCTTCCTCAGATGAATGTAACGAAGTAATATTAATGTGCTTGATAATTAAGAATGGATAAAATGCGATTTATGTTCCTTATATTATTGATAGAATTGCGCATTTTGTATTTAAAATTGACAACTGTACAACTTATTGAACTTCACATATTCCATAAAAATAAGTTTTTTCTTTACAAAGAGGAAATTACAAGCTTCTCATGAACTTTTTTTATGGCGACAATAATATAAAATTCAACAGAGATTTCTGACCTAAATATTTCACAGAATATTTAGGTGGAGTTATTTTAGTTTGATTTCAGAGTTACTTTAGTTCGATTTACCTGTTACCAAAATAATTTAGAAAATTATCAGTTTCCTTTATCTCTAAATTATGTGTGCGAGCAATTATACCTTTTTACCTGCATTCAAATAATAGCCCTTGTGTGATATTTACAGAACTAAATATACTAGCAATTTCATGTCATACTAAGAAAAGACGTTTCCTTATGATTAAAGCATAAAATTTCTGATGTTTCTTTTTGTTAAGTTAGTGCTTTGACAGTTGGAGTTGTATCTTTAATATAAATATTTTAAAGCTCCTCTGATATGTCAATATTCTACGCTATTCCTGATATTTCAAAATTTATTTTTGTCGTAACATTATTATATATATATATTAAAACTTTCCTCCATCTTCCAATCAGTTTCTTTAATTAAATCACCGAAGAGATAGGAAAAAAAATTCTTATTCAAATGAAATTTCTTCTCTTCAGTGCTCTTTATTGGGTAGCAAATATTTTTAAAAGATCATTCTTACGAACCCTGATCATCTCTGAAAAAAATAAAGTTTTGCCATGGAATGGAACTTAAAAATATCATTTAATCTTGTCAATGCTTGACAAAAGAGAGATGAAGAAAAAGTTTCATTTTCTTCCTTTTAAATAGACGTTTTCAATGTTGCTTTTACTCTCATGGAATTATTATTCAGATGTCTTCGCTTGCGTATTGTGAAGAGTGGGGTATTGCATTTGCTTCCCGGTGATTGTTAGCTGATGAAAAGTCTCTTTGAATTCCGTGCGCCATACGTATTTTTGTTTCCTTCCCAAAGAGAAATGAAAATTTTTGATGAAGGAGAGAGAGAGAGAGAATCCTAAAGATGTTCATTGTATCTGGAAGAATGATATTATCGTTTATAGGAAGAATCCGGGAGATTTGTTGAAATAAATTTCTCAAAAGACGTTCTAAAATGGATTCTTTTCAGATTTTAATGCATAACATTAAATTTAGATTAAAAATTCCGTTTGATGGAGTTTCCTCTATCCATGGCCTGCTTTTTATTTCTTTCTTACTAAATGTTTGAGATCATGAAGCTTTTGAATTACTTTCTAACAGTTATTTTTGTTGCTATAATGCATGTAATTTATATCAATAAAATGTGTAGAGTAGCATTTAACATTATAGAATTGCTTGAAAGGATACTGTAAATTTAAAACTTAGAATTAAACCTTTTCAGTTTATTTTAAATCAACATAAAATAATATGCATTATATATGGATATACACATACATGTTTATATACATAGTAGTAAAACTTCTCTATGGCGACGAGTAACCCCATAAGTTCTGAATATTAGTGATTTCAGTAGTTCCAAATGAAAAGGGGCCGTTTTGAGGGGTGGCTTTGGATTGAGAGGTTTTTCTATAACATTGGCTGTATGGAGTCTTTTCCAGAGTTCTGAACAGTATATGACAGTTTAGAGGGGTAATTTTCACTATAAGTTTTCACTATAAGTGTATTATTATACATCTATATCTATCTATCTGTCTAACTATTCTATCTATCTATCTATCTATCTATCTATCTATCTATCTATCTATATATATATATATATATATATATATATATATATATATATATTTATTTAATAACTAAGAAAATGAATAAACAAATGTATGTTTATAGATGTTCTGTAAGGTTTTTTTTTTTTTAATCTTAAAGCTAAGATAAAGCAAAAGTTTTTAAAGGTCATTTCCTGCCTAGATTGCACCCAATATTTGGATGATGGTATTAGGCAAACGTGACTATTACAATGTTGGGAAGGAATTGTATTATTTATATTAAGAAGTGTGACATAGAATGTTAGTCTCTGAATTTTCAAATAGATTTTTTTTATATACACTGCATTTTTATCATACTTTTCTCTAAGTTTCTTCCCCATAATGTATGCACATCATATTAAAACACAATATAACAGAAATAAATACGTGAATTCTGATATAGTCCTAGCAATCGTACGTGGCCCGCTATGTCCACATACGCAAGCTTCCACCCGCCGAATGTCCAGATGCGTAGCCGTAAAACTGTGGCGTTACATACTGCGCCCTCTGGTGGAATTTTCACCCTATATATATATATATATATTAATATATATATATATATATATATATATATATATATATATATATATATATATATATATATATATATATACACTCATGGACAAAAAAATTAGCGCACCAAGAAATAATTGCGAGATCGTAACGAAACTTGCAATGAAGGTACATGTCGGGGAGATATGCAAATGATTAGAAATGCAACGTGATTGCGCTTTACGTATAGCCGGTAGAGGGCGTTGAACATCGTACTCTGTGGAGTATAAAACAGGTAACCAAAGCTTGTTTGAGTGTGCTGAATCATTTACAAAGGAAGAGCTGAGATAGACATGCCATTACGCCGTGTTCGAAGACAATATAAGCAGTTGTCGCAGTTTGAGAGGGGGAGAATCGTCGGGATGATGGAAGCTGGGTGGTCATCTAGGCGAGTAGCTCGTCAATTAGGCCGCTCTGATTGTGTTGTGACGAGATGTTGGGACCAGTGGACCCGAGAGATGTCATGTACACGAAGACCAGGCTCAGGACGCCCTCGACAGACCAGTAGCCGAGAAGACCGCCACATCGTAAGAAATGCACGCGTACAGCCAACTGCTTCATCGGCCGCCATCCAGGCACAGGTAGCACCTTCACTAGGGGCCTCTGTGTCTTCTCGAACCATACGAAGGCGCCTGGCTGAAGGACAGTTGGTATCGCGGCGCCCAATACGTGTGCTGGCCTTGACGCCACCCATCGACGCCTCCGTTTGGAGTTTTGCCGCGCACGAGGAAACTGGACTGCAGCGGAATGGAACCAGGTCATCTTTAGCGACGAATCCAGATTCAATCTCGGCAGTTATGACAATCGTGTTCGTGTGTGGAAAGCCCGTGGTGAACGCTTCAATCCTGCCTTTGCTGTACAGAGACACATCGCTCCCACAGCTGGTGTGATGGTATGGGGTGCCATTGCCTACAATACACGGTCACCCCTAGTATTGGTCCATAGCACCATGACGGCCCAGCGGTATGTTCATGAAATCCTGCAACCACATGTGTTGCCACTCATGCAACGGCTCCCAGGAGCCATTTTTCAACAAGACAATGCTCGGCCTCATACGGCAAGTGTGTCACATGACTGTCTCCGCACTGTTACTACCCTTCCTTGGCCTGCCCGATCCCCAGATTTGTCTCCAATCGAGCATATCTGGGATCATTTGGGACGACGAGTTGGGCATCCCACGAGTTTGAAAGAACTAGAGGCAAGGTTACAGCAAATATGGAACGAAATGTCTCAAGACATCATACAGAATTTGTATGACTCAATGTTTGATCGTATCGCATCGTGCATTCGCGCTAGAGGGGGTCCAACGGAGTATAAACTCCTCCGTTCTTTTGCCTTTTTCTATGAAATAAATTATCCTTTTTCTTTGATTTTCTTATCATTTACTTATATCGAAGTAGTCATTACGTATGTAAAATTTCGTTTCATTTTGTCGACTCCTTCTTGGTGCGCTAATTTTTTTGTCCATGAGTGTATATATATATATATATATATATATATATGTCCCGATAATCCGAAACCAAAAGTCAAAAAGTACTAAAGTTACAATAAAACCACAGTGATACTAATATAAAGTATATTTCTCAAAATTTCAAGAAAATTCAAAGTTAGACAATGTACTGGACTAATTATTACTGACCAACATTGGTGTGAAAAAAATCTGTTAAATTTTTTGTCGAAGAGAATACTTCTCCCTTGCAGACTAAGTAACGCCAACGCGTCAGAAAAATGATGTCCGTTGGGGTCACTGAGGAATGTTGTTCTATGTAGCATAGCTCTACATAAAGCATCTCCGGCGTGTGAGTGGGACGCCCTCTGCTCTCTGTGACTGCCTGTTTCACCTTCACCCTTATCTCGGACGTTGACAGGTTCTTTCAAAACCATTTCAACAATCTGATGATTGTCTAAAATCCAACTGTCGAGCAATATGAAATATTGTTAGAACAACTTACACTCTACTGTACTGTACTAGGCAGCGTTCCGCTCTCATATCACCCATTTCAAACCCTAGATTTGCTGTTTAGACAGACCTTATAAAATAAACTGTGCAATCACACGTAATATGTAACATTTATGTAATCACACGTTATTGTGTGATTTAAGTTTATTTTAAGAATTATTTCACTTAATCCGACAAATTCGTTAATCCGAAAAGGGTCTGGTCCCAATCATTTCGGATTATCGAGACTCCACTGTGCGTGTGTGTGTGTGTATACTATATATATATATATATATATATATAAACGTTATCCGGAGGATTATGTTGAGTACCATTATATCTCAACACTATAAGGAGTAATTTTTAGTACCTTATGATATTCTACAATTATAAATTGCGATTAACAATTATTTATTTAGAGAGAGAGATTTTGCGGAATTATCAGTATGGAAGCTCAATGGTAAATTTTATAAAAATAATTGGGGCAAATTTTAAAATATTCACTAATGTGTTAGATTTTAAAAGTAATGCAAATATTTCTCAAACGTCTAGATAGTTTCATTAACACATACGTCTGTGATTACTTGGAAATGGCAATACTGTAAGTTTGAATAAACTGAAATTTGTAATACCTGGAAAGAAGGTAAAGCGAGAATCAGCAGCTCGTTCAACGATTATTCATAACATTACTTTTAAATTCAGCTGAATTTCCCAGGATATATGTTAACATTTTAAAGATATAAATATGATATTTTCTATTTATGTAAATATATAAAACATTTGTATTCCCAAAAGTGCATTTAAAGGATGCACTTAAGGGAATACAGATGTTTATGATTTTACGCAGTCTTAAATAACATTTAAAAATAAACGCAGTTAAGGAAATACTTAGTGACTCTTTTATATAGATATATAGTCATATACGACATACAGAATATGCTAATAAAGGCAATTATAAACTAAATCATACCGCTGATCTGCATATGGTGTGCATGTGTTATTATGTTGATATTGCAGTAATTTTAAAATCTTTAAAATCCAACCGAAATATTATGATATATTAAATGAGAAGTAGTTTATCATTATAGCGGACTTAAATGCAACTCCCTTGGTTTAATAATGTGTGTTTATCTTATAAACAATATGTTTAATTAACATAATATCTGGGCTTTTAGAATTACATTTGGGGAATTTACTTGCGCGAACATACAAGCACTCATATACATCATTAGGTGTGAACATATACCATTTAATAAAATTTACGTACCGGACATGGATTGTAAGAAGGTGTAATGTGAGTTTAAGGCATGAGTAAAAGTCCTATTATATAATGTAATGTAAAGGGATATATATATATATATATATATATATATATATATATATATATATATATATATATATATATATATATATATATATATATATATACAGAGAGAGATAGAGAGGAAGCCGGGGTAGAACGAGGTTCGGGGTAGAATGAATTTCGACGTTTTTAGGTGTCAAGGAGGTGCTGGTAGCCACCAGCAATAAGTACAACTAGACCAACGTATTGCTTCTCAACTTCGAAGGCCATTTTAGTATAGTTTTCTCGAGCGTTGGTGTGTGCAGTTTTCGTTGTGTGATTTTTTGCTTCTATATTGTAACTTTTGATGATTTTGTAACCGAGGTAAGGTATATATACTTGTTTACATCACAACTATAGTTAGTACATGCTTGAATTACGTGTAATTGTCTTTAGTTTCCTTTAGTTAAACATTTGTTTATGTATCATTCTCGAGTTACCTTACGTCCTTAACCTAAATCATTTCCCTGGGGCGGAACGGGTGGGGCAGAATGGGGTAGTACCCCATTCTGCCCCGCAATGTTTTTAACTCAAAGATCACTTTGGTACGCCCCAATTTTTTTCTTTCGATTTCAGACAGTTCGAAACCATAAGAAAAAAACAAATTGGTAATCATGGTCTACTGATGCAATGAACAATGCTGTCGAGGCGGTTATTTCTAGAAAATCTGGGTATTTGAAGGCTTCGAACCAATTTGATGTTCTCCAGTCAACTCTGGAAAGAAACGTTAAAAAAGAAAGGAAAACCCTGACTACAAGATCGATAAAACGGCTGGAAAATTTTAAAACGTATTTGCAGAAAAGCAGGAACTTGTGCTCGTTAACTACTTAGAAACTTTTGAGGTTAGGCTATTCGGTCTAACAATGAAGGACTTACGTAGCTTGGATTATCAGTTGGCAGTAAGAAATGGCATTGGTCATAGATTTAAAAATGGAATCGCAGGACAAGGTTGGGTCAATGGATTCCTTAAGAGACATCCTACTTTATCTGTTCGCAAAACCGAAGCAATATCTGGTGCAAGAGCCATTGACTTCAATAAAGTAGCTGTCGATAGTTAATTTTCGTTTCTAACGAACTTCTCGAGAAGCACAAACTAACGGCTTCTCAAATATTTAATTGCGATGAAACGGGCATTTCATTGAGCCCTAAAAACCAATCAAAGATCATAGCTTGCAAGGGAAATGTCAAGTCGGATCATTAACATCCGCAGAAAGGGGTGAAACTGTAACCTGCCTTATTTGTATGTCGTTAAACGGAGCTTACATTCCCCCGATGCTCATTTTTCCTCGAAAGAAGAAGCATAAAGAATTTCAGTTAGGATTGCCACCAGGAGACTGAGGTGCACAGCACTTGATGGATGAATGCTGAGTCTTTTCTTGTATGGTTTCGAAAATTTGTGGAATTTTCTAAGGTATCAAAAGACATCCCGGTTCTTCTTATATTAGATGGCCACTCGACATATACGAAGAACCTTGAGGTTATAGACTATGCGATGGAGAGTGGCGTTTCGTTGCTATGTCTACCACCACATTGCTCTCACAGACTTCAGCTACTTTATGTTTCTTTTATGATGCTTTTAAGTCTTCATTACAGCAATGAGCTTCGAAAATGGCTACGAAGCAACCCAGGGAACATCGTAACTCTCTTTCAAATTTCAACGCTTTTTGAATCAGCTTTTATCCAAAGCGCAACAATGAAAACTGATATTACTGGTTTCCAAGCTACAGGAGTATGGCCAACTGACCCATCCATATTCAAAGACGCAGAATTTCTCCCAGCAGACACAACTGACATCGGACTTGGTAGGCCTTCAAGTGAAGAGGTGGTAACATCCGGAGCTGAACAATTGGAATTGCCTTCGCCTAGCACACCAGTTGAAAAACACATGCATATCAGGTTGGATGATAAAGCTGGTGAGGTTTCAACCAACTCTAATGATGACACGACGGTTAAGAAGTTCCGATTTGATGACGCTAATTGTGCCACTTCTGGCTGCTCTTGGATGACAATTGACAACAGGACCTCTTCATTTCATGTTTCACCTGAAATTCTAATGCCTATTCCAAAAGTTAAAGAAAGAGTGAAAAAGGCGAATAGGAAGAGGGGAAGACCGCTGTCTTAACAGATTCCCCATACAAAAAAGAATTGGAAGCCGCTTTTAAGGAAAAAGAAGAAAAGAACTTTGCTAAAGAAGAAATAGCAAGTATAAAAATATTTAAGAAAGAGAATAAAATTAAGAATGGAAAAAACCAAGGGAAAATGCTTGAAGATAAATGGAAAAAAGTAGGAGCTGAAGAGAGAACCCAAAACTAACGAGAGTGATTATGAGGATTGTTCTGAATGCGAGTGTTTATATAGCGGTGAATTTTACTCAAAGTCAGTTGAAGGTTGAGTCACTTATTCGATGTGCAAAAAATGTACACACAATTCATGTGCGGCAATAGATAGCGAATATGATGAGGCTGTCCTAGTATGTGAATTTTCTTAATAGGCTTAAGAAAAGGACACAATCAATGAAAACCGTAACCTTAATTAAACCTTTCTAATCGCTTAAAACTAAATAAATATAGAGCAAAATTATTTTTTCTGAATTTCCACTAGTTTATATGTTTTTATAATTAATTGTTCTTACCACCCCGTTCTGCCCCGTGTCCGGGGCAGAACGGGGCAAATGATATAATTTTTTGCAATTGAAAAAAAAAATATTGTTCTTTTATTTTCTTAAAATATTATTGCATTTTTATGATTACAACATTATCATGTATTCATAGAAAAATTTGCAGCTCTCTTAGTTAACCCTTTAGTATTTTTAAAACACATTTTCAACTTCGTACCCCGTTCTACCCCCGGTTCCCCTATATATAATGTATGTATACAGTCCGTAACTAGCCATTCAAGTGCCCTAGGCGAGAATTTGAATTAATTAACTAGGTTTGGGAAAATAATGCAACAAATACAGCCTTTTGGGCCCTCCCTTTCAAGTGGACCATGTGAAGGTACCCCTGTTGCCCCTGCATAGTTACAGCAATATATATATATATATATATATATATATATATATATATATATATATATATATATATATATATATATATATTACAATTTGGACCGCACAGCAAGATGTGATGGTATAAGGGAAAGAATTCATACTTTAATAGGGGAATGGTCCCCCACTTTCTACAATTACACTAGCAACCACTCTTGGAGTACTTTCAGCAAGGATTTGATACACAGTTATGGGTATTTGTATCCATTCCTACGGAAAGAACGTCGCCAGCTCAACTGTAGATTTTTGGACGTGGTTCCCTGGTCCGTAAGCGTCGCTCTAACTCGTCCCACAAATGCTCTATGGGGTTTAGGTCGAGAGTCTGAGCAGGCCAGGGAGGACATATATATTATATATCCATATCTTGATACCACTGCTTGATAGAGGCCGCAACATGAAATGGAGCTTTGTCGTCTTGGAAATTACATTCGATCTTTAAATAATATTGCCAGAACCTAGGAAGAACCTGGTTGTTCAAATTGTTTATGTAGGCGCCGAATTCAATTTATCAGGAACAACATGCAAAGGTCCCATGGCATACCAGGAATCCCCCCCCCCAAACAAGTACACCACCACCACAGAACTTGAGAGATGGAACGATGCACAAGGTAAATAAACGTTCGCGTTGCATTCTCTAAATACAAGCGCTCCCATCCTACTTGAAGCGCGAGTAGCGTGACTCATTGCTCCATCAAACACTTTTCCAGTGGTCCATAGTCTAGCTGCGACGTTGCAAACACCAAGAAAGTCTGCCGGCTTTGTTGGATGGGGTGAAGTTTGGTTTGTTTGCGGCAACAAATCCGTGGATATTGAGGGCCTGCATTTCTTTCCGATAAGTACTGTCCCCTCAGAGGGTTTACCTTCTCTAGGTAAACACGGGCTTCGCAATCCCGAGGTACCCTAGTGTATTTTTCTCTCTCGGTGGGGTTCACTTTCTTTGGTAAATGTGGGTGTCGCGTCCAAAGTTTCCCATACCGATCCATCTCTCTTTCGCTTCTCCTGTCCTGTTTCTTTTGTTTTCTCCTCTCAGGGCTTTTCTTCTTTTCCAACTGGAGCTTCCACTACCATCTTTTGTTGCTGTTTTCTTTCTTAATCCCTATGTGTTTTATTTTGTTTGTCTTTTCTACATTAGAAAAAATATAAAAACCAAGAAAAAAATAATAAAATGAACAAAAAAAGGTTTTGGGCTATCTGTCCCCTTCGGAGCCTTCATGAAAACAAAAACCCATCTCCACCCACTCAACCTTGACGTTTCTGGGTCCTGTACCACTCTTCGGCCTCTCCCGTGAGGGACACCGCTTGGGCTCGGAAACGGACCCTGATGGGATTGTGTTGGTGGATAGGAGTGGCATGCCCTGTTGGTAATGGTTATGGTACGTTCTCCTTAAACGGCCCCAGAGGTAGAGACCCTTGGTTGCGTTTATCTTCATGGCAGACGTCACGAAGTAGCGAGAGATCCTTCTCGATTTTGTCGGGGACCGTGCACCAGGTACACGTTACCTCCCGGGGTCTGTGATTTAGTTGCGAAGAATCCGGCGGTTACACTTGTCCCGTTAGAAAAGTGTGGAACGACGGGGTCTGGGGGGGACCCGAATCGAACTGGCAGTAATCCGTGGTTCTAAAAAGGCTATAATGGCTGCAACTAAAGAGAATTTAGTTACAGCTTCCTGGGCAGATCGCTCAGAATGTCAAACTCTTTCTCTCCAACCGAGAGAGCAACCTCTCCCCTCGAGGGAGCAACAAATGTCTCGTTTCTTTCTAATAAAACGCAATGAAGGTATTTTCGGTACAGTGTCGCTCTTCTTAATACCGAAAAGTTTAATGTCGTCTGTGGGTAATGTAACATCAGTTAAGAAACTTCGTTCTGGCGATCTCCTTGTAGAGGTGGCAACCGCAGCACAGGCTGCGCAGTTGCTAAAGGTCAAAATGATTGGTAATATAGCTGTGTCAGTAGTTCCACATGCATACTTAAACACTTCGAGAGGTGTAATATCGGAGGCTGATCTCCTCCATACCACCGAGTATGAAATAATAGAGAACCTTCGTGACCAACATGTGTCTGCTGTGCGTAGAATTACTATACGTCGGGATGGAAATCTTCTTCCTACGAAGCATCTCATCCTGATCTTTGAGACCCCTAAATTACCAAAATTTGTCATAGCTGGGTACCTACGATGTCCCGTACGACCCTATGTGCCGAACCCTCTCCCATGCTTTCAGTGCCAACGCTTTGGACACACGAAAGCATCGTGTCGTGGTTCCGTCGTTTTTGCCCGTTGTGCCCAGCCAGACCATTCCTCTGAAACATGCAACTTCCCACCGAAGTGTGTGAATTGCCAGGGTGACCATACATCTTATTCACGCTCATGTTCGAAGTTTATAATCGAGAAGGAAATCCAGACTGTTAGAGCTTACAATAATATCTCTTATTTGGAAGCGCGTAAACAGGTTGAAGCTAGAAGCCCCAGAGTGGGAGTTTCATACACATCTGTTACCGCTTCCAAGAAAGTTATGTGCTCAGCCTCAACCCAAACAGACTCGAGTTTTACCAATCAACCAACAAATAAGAAAACTAAAAACGCAAAATATCTGCTGTCTTCTCCACCCCCATTACGCCAAAAAGTATCTAAACAAGTTTCCACTGCTAATTTCACAGCATGTGTACCTATCCCTCCGAACCCGAACCGCAAACAAGTCGCTGTACCTAGAAAACATATTGGCGTTTCTGGAAAAAGAAAAATTTTAAATTTTATGAAAAAATCCACATTTGCTCCGTCGGCTTGCTGCCGAAGAGCCTGAAGTATGGCTCCTTTTGCCCGATAACTCGTTCAATGATGTGATGTTAGAGGATAATCCTTTAACCCTGCCCTCTACAGGGCGATCTCCTTCTCCATCGCCTTGTCCTTCTTCTTGTCCATAATGGCTTCGTTTTTAAGTTGGAACTGTCGTGGTTTGTGCTCCAAATTTGATGACGTAAAGACCCTGATCCACGAACACAGTCCTGCCTGTGTCGCTCTTCAGGAAACATACCTGAAGAGCAGCTGACACGTCAAACCTTTGTCGATACAGCTGTGTTAGGAAAGATAATGATAATGGTGGCAGAGTCTCTGGAGGTGTTGCACTTTTCACTTTTCACGACTACCCGTCCACCGTTCTGACCTTGCATACCTCTCCGCAAGCTGTCGCTGTTAGAGTCCACGTGAGGAAGTTAATCTCCTTGTGCACTCTATATATCCCTCCTAATGAAGTTGTCGATCAGCGGTCACTTGATGACTTGGTAAATCAGCTTCCAACACCCTTTATTATCATAGGTGATTTTAATGCTCATAGTCTGCTGTGGGGTAATGATAATGTTAACTCCCGTGGGCGACAGATTGAACAGTTAATTTTAAACCATTGTCTCTGCCTGCTCAATAACGGCGAAGCAACACATTTTCAAAAGCCGTCTCGAAGCTTACACTCTGTAGACCTTGCTCTGTGTTCACCATCGCTTCTACCTTTCTGGACGTTCAGCGTTGGGAATGATCTCAGGAATAGTGATCATTTCCCAGTGTTTATTTCACAGGTAGGTTGCATTGAGCCTGTGCGTCGTCTGCCTCGTTATATTTACGATGCTGCGGACTGGTCGCGCTACCAGTATCATGCTGTGATAGAGAGAAGCATGGTCGAATGAGACATTGAGGCTGCAGTTAATAAAGTCACAGATGTAATTATGGAGGCTGCTGATGCAGCGATTCCGAAGACCTCAAGTGTTGTATCAAGACATCTCAAACCATAGTGGAATAAGGATTGCTAGGAAGCCATCAAGAAGCAACGAAATGCATGGGGCATTTTTAGGCAGTATCCTACCACCACACATTTTGTTCCTTTCAAGCAAGCAAAAGCATATGCTATTAAGTACGTTGTCGGAGCCAGAGAGAGTCTTGGATCCAGTATGTTTCCAGTCTGTCTCCTGTTACTCCCAGCAAGTATTTGTGGAAACGAGCGAAGCGAGGAATGGGATTGTATTCTGGGCAACCGATTTCGCGTCTGAATGTAAATGACCGTTTCCTCACTGACGTTTGTGATATAGCGAATGCTATTGGTCATGCCTTTGCATCTGCTTCAAGCGCTAACTCCTACTCGGAAGCCTTTTCACGCTATAAATGTCAGGAGGAGTCTAAATGGTTAAACTTCTCTACTCGTTCTATTGTTCCTTATAATTGTCCTTTTACGGAGAGAGAGAGGACGGGGTGTCTCAATTCAACTAAGAATACATCTCCTGGGATAGATGGCATCTCTTATTTCCTCTTACAACACCTACCTTGCCGTTCCCTACTTAATATCTTATACTTGTACAACAGAATCTGTTTGGAACATACTTTTCCCATCTCCAGGCAAAAGTCTATAGTTATTCACTTTCCAAAACCCGGAAAGGATGCAACTGACCCTACAATTTACTGACCGATTGCTTTGACTAGTTGCTTATGTAATCTGCTTGAGCGAATGGTGAATGCACGCCTTGTGCAAGTGTTAGAAAAGAACCAATGTGTTTCTCTCTTCCAAAGTGGATTCAGAAAGGGCAGGTCAACTATTGATAATATTACCGCTCTTGAATCCGAAGTAAGAAACTCTTTTCTGAAGAGAAACCACTTGGTTTCTATATTTTTTTATATAGAAAAAGCTTACGATAGGACCTGGCGATGTGGAATCCTGTGTGACCTTCATTTGTTAAATTGCGTTGTCACTTGCCTATTTTTACCAAATATTTTTTATATTGCAGACTTTTTAATGTCCGTCTGGGCACTGTTTTCTCAGATCTTTTGACTCAAGAGGAAGGAGTCCCTCAGGGAACCGTGCTCAGTGTAACTTTGGTTACTGTTAAAATAAATAACATCTTAAGCAACTTGCCTAATTCTGTTAAAGGCAGTCTTTATGTTGATGATGTTTAAATTTCCTGCCAAGGCTCAGACATGCGGTACGTAGAAAGACACCTTCAAACTGCTGTCAACTGCATGGTCCCGTGGAATGTCGAAAATGGCTATAATTTCTCCATTGAAAAAACTTCCCTGGTCCATTTCTGCAAACATCGTGGAGCACACCCTGACCCCGAAATTTTTCTCGGGCAATCTAAAATACGGGTTGAAGATACTGTTAAGTTCTTGGGTGCTCTTTTCGATAAAAAGCTGACTTTCCTTCCGCATGTCTTGCATGTCCGGAAAAAATGTGAAGTTACCATCAACCTTTTAAAGATCCTCTCGAATACTTTTTGGGGTACGGATCGCACATCTATGCTTCGAATCTACAGAGCTGCATCCGAACCAAATTGGACTACGGCTGTGCAGCTTATGGATCTAATTGACAGTCTGTGTGGCGAAAGTTGGATACTGTGCATCACACTGCTCTGCGCATTTGTATAGGTGCTTTCCGTACATCTCCCATTGTAAGTCTTTATGCAGACTGCCATGAACCTTCTTTAGACCTCATTAGGTACCAGTTGTCACTTGCCTACTATTTCCGTGTTATTTCTCATCCTTTGCATCTCTACGGGAACAACTATTTGACACCCGTAATGATCGCCTGTATGAAAATCGTCCTTCATGTGTTCCATCTTTTGGTGTTAGAATGCGAAATTTTTTGCATTATTCCAATCTGCATAACGTAGAAGTTATGGACAATCCATTTTACCATCTGACACCATGGCGGACTCAGGGGTTTATCTTCATGAATCCGTTTGAAAATTTCTGCAAGTCTGACACGAGTCATGTGGTACACTGACACCTTTTTGCAGCCGATCGTGCTAGTTTCTCAGACCACATACGGATGGATCAAAGTCACCTGATCACGTTGGCTGCGCGTACGTCATCAACAGTGCCGCCATAAGTCGTAGCCTACATCCGTCATGCACTGTCTATACTGCTGAACTGGAAGCCATCTTCGAAGCACTACAGTGTATGGGTACTAGGAGGTAGAGGAAGTTTATTTTATACTCTGATTCTTTGAGCGCGTTACGGACCCTCGAATTAGATGTACCCTCTCACCCCGTTGCCCTTGATATGTTGCAACTCAAACACCATCTGTCTAGGCACGGCTGTAGTGTTTTGTTTTGTTGGATTCCTAGTCACGTGGGAATTCGAGGCAACGAATTGGCAGATGCCGCTGTAAAAGCTGACAGTGTTACCTTACACAAACCGTTACCCAATATGTGCAATATTAAACAGGCCATCAAGAAAATTATACGGTGCAAATAGGAATAAAACTGGAATTTGCAAGTGAATAACAAGTTTTATAACATCAAGACAAACATCTTAACCTGGCTATCTCTTCCTAACAGGAAAAGTGACGTTGTTTTGACGCGCTTAAGCATTGAACACTCTCGCCTCACTCATGTACATTTGCTTTTAGGAGAGAGTTCTCCGAATTGCCCATCTTTCAAGTGCCCTCTGACAATCTTTCATATTTTAACTTCTTGTAAACGTTTTAAAAAATTGTACATAAGATTTTTCAACTGTTCATCTCCATCTTTATCGCTTTTAATCGGTGAACATCCGCATCCCGCGCTGTTCATATTCATCCGTCATATCGGTTTATATCCGCTAATTTAATTTAGGTGAACCTGTTCTTATATTTATACTTCCATATTTTATTTTTTATACTTTTTTATTTGAGGTTATATGGTTTAGTACGCTACTTTGAGTGGTTTTGTATTTCATAAGTGTATATATATATATATATATATATATATATATATATATATATATATATATATATATATATATATATATATATATATATTATCATTGTTTTATTACGGTTTTAAAATGGTGACATAAATATATTCTGCTCGGGTTTTACCATGTGTTTGGCGTAGGATGTCCTCTTTGGACCTTGCGCCATAAAACCCCAAACAACCCAACAATTATATATATCACTGTCACCGTTCAAACCATTCATTCATTTCATCACTTTTTTATTATCATTTTGTCACCTTTATCATTATCCTTTACATATTTATAGTTTATGTCATCTTTATACATCATTTCTTTTTATAAATAATATTTTTATCATGTTTACACAGGGTTATGGTCTTGAAATGCTGACTTAAGTAATATTTTTCGGGTTTTACCATGTGTTTGGCGCAGCATGTGCTCTCTGGACTTTGCGCCATTAAACCCCAAACAACCAACCAACCGATAAGTACTGTGGTGCACTGTAACCACTGCTACCTGTTGAAATTCACTGTTGATGATTTGCAGTGGTTGGTGCGACTCTTACGAACCTCACGCTTCAGGACACGTCAATCTCGTTCGGTCAGTTTACGGGGACGACCAACCTTTGCAGTTCATGTCCCAACTGCCGTAGTGTTTCACTTCTTTATGACAGCACCAACAAATGACCGAGGCTCAAATAATTCTACCGCAACTGCGCAAATAGACTTGCCACTAATGGGACAACCAACTATAACACCTCTTTCAAAGTCACTAAGTTCCTTTTGTTTTGGGCATTTTGTCACAGTTTACACAGAACTAACGACGTTACCACTTCGCGTATTGTATTTAATCTTAAGAGATCACGTGCGAGGACTGAATTTGCATAAAATCCGACTGAATGTCGGATTTTCTGCAAATCCGCTGGCATGTGGTCCATTATTATAGGATAATTATATATATATATATATATATATATATATATATATATATATATATATATATATATATATATATATATGATAAAGGAAATCCCCTGGTCAAAACTTTCGACAATATACGGAAATAGGAAAGCCTACATTCAGCTTTCGATGGCTCTTGGGTTAAACTTTTGCTGTCAGGCTGGAGCAGCTTGAAATCCAGTCACATAATCCAATTAACAGGAATTATGATTTTCTTAAAGTGCAATTATTATGCACATTAAAATTATTTACTAGTTTAACATAATATGAGAAATATAAAATGCTGTAAGTTATTTACAATGAACAGAGAGAATGGATAATGGCAACCGTTCAATCCATGATTCAATCTCTAAGTACGCAGCTCGACACTCACACGAGAAGAAAGGAAATTTAGTTTCATTGTCCACGTGATTATCTGCGGTGTAATATCTCCAGGCGACAGCCAGGCACCAAACAGATATGCGGGAGTAGTTATATAACGGGAAAGATAATATCAAAAGCAGAGAAACAATGGAATAGAATTAAAGCTCGTGGGGCGTTATTTTTACATATATATTTATGTAATAATAACGCTGCACCAGTTTTTATTCTATTACATTCTCTAATTTTGTCTCTAATTTTGCTACTGTCTTTCCCACTATATAAATACAGGTATTCCACGACATACGACCGCTCGCACTTACGACCGAAATATTTATTTTATTTTTTACGTATTTTTAAATGTTTTCTCAAAACTATTGTTCCTTGAATGTACAGTGCATACACATATGCCTTAAATGACTATTAAAAACTACTTTGGATAACTATTTTTAAAAAATGCAACGTATCTTCTGTCGCAAATTCAGAACCATTGGACTGTACAAAATAAGAAGTGATGGGAAGCATAATTTATGCATTGTAAATAAACTACAATGTATTTTAAATTACGTATGTATGCATGAAAGTAAAAAAAATATATATATGTATGTACATATACAAAACTAATTTTCTTCTATGCAAGTGTGAGTGTCTAACTACGCGTTTATAGATTAAATCATGGATTGACGGTCCCCATTATCTATTCGCTCTGTTCTTTGTAAATATATTCCCCAAACTTTATATTATTCCGCAATTGGACTTTTTATTAGATTATATTGAATTTTTTTGGATCATATTGGATTATTTGATTGAGTCTGAAGCGGATTTAAATTATAATTTAATCCTTTAGTCAAAGGATTCAATGATTATAATTTAATCCTTGAGTCTGAAGCGGAATTTTTATTGGATTATATTGGGTTATTTGATTGAGTCTGAAGCGGATCAGGCAAGACTACAAGTGTCTGAACCAAAAAACCGTAAATGACAGTTCTTCTGTTTTCCAGATATCGTCGTTAAGTGTCATCTATCGATTCCATACATTTTTTATATTTGTTTGCAATAAAAAGCATCAAAACAAATCGTGACTTTTCTTCAAACAAAACAGCTTTAAGGGGATGCTGGACATTAGAAAGCGATTTTTACCATGTTTTTATTAACTTGCTTTCTTGTGTGTTTGTGTGTGTGTTTGTCAAGTACAAACTTGCAATCGATTTTTAACTAACTTCCCGACTAGCTAGACATTTGAAACTTTTAGAATAGCTCAGAACACGATGACAATGCATTTTTAAATACTTTTAGCCATCGTTAAGCAAAATTAAATTAATTTTCAGTTATTTTCAGTTAATTTTGGTTTGTAGAATTGTGCAGCCATCTATTGGCCGGAACGGGAACGAAAAGTTAAATGCAAGTTAATTTCCAATTCATTTTCTTTCAAGTTGATGGGATAGTTCATCAAAATTTTATATTTAAAGTATTTATTAATACATAGAATTGTGAAGTTTATATGATTCGACAGAAAATTTAAAAACATGGTATATAAAAAGTCCTTTTTATCTTGTAATTATTGATATTTTCCCCTCAGAGATATGAATTTTTACATATATATATTCATTAAAGTATAACTATATTACACACCTTATAAAATTGTATAAATATTTAAAAAAAATTATGTTAAAAAAAATGAAAATATTTTTTTAATGCTCCTTGCGAATTTTTTAATTTTCTTTTAATTTTGCATTCATATTGCTTATAAATACATTTTGAACACCGTTATATATTACTTTGTTCTTTCGTTGAATAGTTAAGGGGACAGTAGCCTTTCAGAATTGTGAAATTTATCCAAAAATTCGATTTTCATATTTTATTGAATTGTGAAACTACGGACGAGTAGGAATGTGTTGCAAAAAGAATTTTCAATTTCTGTAATTACTTTCCTAGTTATAGGAATATGTATTTAATTTAGATATTATGTGGTTACTAATAGCAATAACCTTAAATGTGTTTTGCTCAAAATAAAAATTTTCATGTCATACGAATATTCAAACTGCTCTAGGCGCATTTCTAATTATCGTATTGCTTTGAAATTTAAGTTTTGTATACTTAACTGTATATGAAATAATTCTTATTGAAAAAAATTATGCTTCGTAGCTCAGAATTTCTAAATTTTGTACTTGAAAAGATGATTTATAGATATTTTGCGTAATAAAAAGGGTGTTTTCACTATTATTATTTTTTTCTATTTATATTTTAATGAATGCTTAAAATAAGCAATAAGTTTCATTGTTAGTTCTATATGGTATCCTGAAAATAAAAATCACCATATTATATGCAAAAGAAATGCGCCTGGAACATTTTTAATTTGGCCAATTTTTGATATAATTAATAATTAATAATTCATAAATTATTAATATTTCATCTTTAAATTTTAACCATTTTTACATATATATGGTACTAATCACATATTCAAATTTCAAGCAAATCCATTCTAAACAAAAAAAGTTAGGTTTGAAGGTCCACTGACCCCTTAAGTTTTAGGAAACATTTTTATGCTTGTACTCGGAATTTTCTTGAAATATTTGTACTTTTAAGTTAAAATTTGATAATCTGAATGATATAGAAACCTAAAATGGATACAAACATTTATTTTGATGAATTACAGGAGTGTTTATCATAAATTTTATAAAATTTACCAAAAAATATGACGCAAAGGGCATTTCAAAAACTTGCAAATCTGAAAATTACTCATTTTCAGAAAAAAAAAAACTTTAAAAGATGCTTTTTTCACCTACCATTAATACTCTTTTTTCTAAAGCCACTAAGTTTCCATTTTACTTTTCACTACATATTTTAAACGCAATTTATTTCGATATTTACATATTTTTAAAATATTAATATACAAAAAAATTCCAACTTTTGTTGGATATTTGACAATTTGAAAGTCCACCATTCTTTAAGTAAAACCTAATTCAAAATTCTGTCCAAAATGTTCAAACGTTATATTTCAAAGAGAATCAGAGTTTCACGAGTGAATGAAACCCCCATACGAATATTCTATTGTATAGTAGAAATTTGTGTCAATGTTCAGCGGAAAACTTTCTTTATTATTAATTTATTTTTTCTTTATTTTTTCCCGACTGAGGATATGCCTTGTCATCTCAATCTCTACTTCTTACAGTCAAAAAACAAACACAAAACAATTCATTTAGCTTAACTTTGATCTCCTTCGTTTTTTATTCCTTTAGCACTTTAAACCATGATATTTATCCGTTACTGTTCTTTATTTATATATTTTATTTATTTTTAGGATATTCAATAACGTCGTACGTATGCTTACGTGAAACGTGTTTGCGTCAGATTACGTCCACAAAAGAAAAGTGTTATATTAAAAAGTGCTGACAAGCTCAAAATTTGAAAGCGTCCTAAATGACAAAATTCTGGCAGTTTTTTTTTATTACTTTATTGATTTTATTAAAAATTTCAAACAAAATGAAATTTTTCTCCGACAAGCCTTGAAATACAAAATAAAATATAAAAATCGTAGTTTAGAAATGTTCTTGAAATAGCATGGAATAAGGAATAAAATAGCATATTTTTCAGTTAGTATTTATTTGAGCTTTCAGTGCAGCTGAAATAAAAGCATTGTAAGTGCAGTGTTGTTTATTTAGATAATAAATTTGACAAGTGCTTTTGAGAGGATGAAGGTAAAGTTCGGGGAATAAATTTATAAAAGATAAGGCTATAGTTGTCAGTATCAGTTTGTTGCTTTCAGTACCATGTATTTTTAATTATAAGGCAAAAAGTTTCTTCTTGAATTATTTTGAAGTAAGACATAAGCAAAGATTTAATTAGTAT
This sequence comes from Dolomedes plantarius, assembly GCA_907164885.2. Lineage (NCBI taxonomy): Eukaryota > Metazoa > Arthropoda > Arachnida > Araneae > Dolomedidae > Dolomedes > Dolomedes plantarius. Next base: position 51,237,288 of record OU015495.1, read on the forward strand.
TGTCTTAGACGTTTCAAAATGCAAATGCTCATTAAATTGTGTTCGAAAATAATTTACATACAATTTGACATTTTTAAATATTTTCATGTCAAACCACCTTGTTTTAAGTCTGAGCAGGGTAAAAAAAAACCTTTTTATATTATTTTTTATCAATTTATGTATTTAAAATTTAAAATATTTTCTTTCCCATTTAAGATTCATTGTGTATCACACAAAAGAAATTAAACATTAAGGTAAACGAAAATAATAAAATGCCGATTTTTAGTTTGATAACTATAAATAACTCTGGGACGTATACTGTTTCTAAAAAACTAGAATCCTAAAAAATTAGGAAAAAAAACAAACATTTAATCTCATGACTCAACAGCAAACATTCAGCAACATCCGTAGCTGTAAGATCGTAGATTGTAAACGTGCACCGGAAATAACTCTACACAAGTCCGGTTCAGTTTACCTACTCTGGTTGAAGAAAAGAAAGAAATTTCTCTTAATCTATGTATTTCTTCAAGCTTTAAATGCCATTGGTGCCACTGTGCTTTGATATGTGATGATTTTAAAGACTAGCAGGATGATAATCTAAAGAGACAGTGGTTTAAACTAATTGAAATTTAAAATGAAACTAGTTGGTACCCGTCAAAACATGACGGCTAGATAGTAAATAAATGTACTAATACACAAATTATACTCAACATATCATTTCCAAATGTTGAAAGTCATAATAATACGCAGAAACAAATTAATGTATTTAAGCGGCCTCGTGCTTAGTGAGTATCTAAAGCCATATTTAAAAATGTCACTGAGCATGCTCAGAAAGCAAAATTTTAATTGTAAATTATCGCTAATTAAACAGCGCGAAATAAACAATTTCCAACAGGTTTAATCTTATATTTCACAAACATAATTATCATAAAAATAAAAATGGCAGAGAGCGATCTAGAGAGGCTCCACTGCATTGAAACATGTCACTGAGCATGCACAGAAACAGTGAGTTTCTAAAGCCAGATTGAAATATGCCACTGGGCATGCGCAGAAGTCAAATTTTAATTGCAAATTATAGCTCACTAATAAAAATTGCAGTTACAAAAACCAAATTTGACAAATCTACAGAATACAATCTTTCGTTTAAGACCGAAATGAAGTAAATTGATGCTGTAGTTTTCTCTCACGGACTGCCCAAAAAGTCGGCTTAGCAACTTAAATATATAGATTGGTACCACTGTGCTTGGATATGTGATGATTTTTAAGACTAAGAGGATGATAATCTAAACAGACAGTGGTTTAAACTAATAGAAATTTAAAATGAAACTAGTTGGTCCCCGTCAAAACATGACGGCTAGATAGTAAATAAATGTACCAATACACAAATTATACTCAACACATCATTGCCAAATGTTGAAAATTATAATAATGAGCAGAAACAAATTAATGTGTTTAAGCGGCCACGTGCTTAGTGAGTATCTGAAGCCAGATTTAAAAATGTCACTGAGCATGCACAAAAAGCAATTTTTAATTGTAAATTTTCGCGAATTAAACAGCACGAAATAAACAATTTACATCAGGTTTAATCTTATATTTGACAAACATAATTATCATAAAAATAAAAATGACAAAGAGAAATCTAGACAGGCTCCTCGGAATAAACGCGTTTATCATTAAAACATATTACTGAGCATGCGCAGAAACAGTGAGTTTCGAAAGCCAGATTTAAATATGTCACTGATCATGGGCAGAAATCAATTTTTAATTGTAAATTATCGTTAATTAACAGTAAATGCTGTTACAAAAACGAAATTCGACAAATCTACAGATTACAATCTTTCGTTTAAGACCAAAATGAAGTAAACTGATACAGAAGTTTTCTCTTACGGAATGCTCCAAATGTCGGCTTAACAACTTAAATATATAGATGACAAAAATATAAATACTCTATGAAAATTCCATTTATGATGCCCTACTAGGGATTTACATACGCACGCACGCGCGCGCGCACGTATATACTAAATGTAAATGCTAATAGTCAGAGTTTAAAATCCTTTAGAAAAATAGCAACTGTTCCCTACAAATAAATATGATTCAGTAAATTTAAGTTTCTACTTCTGAAAACTGGAGATACCTCTATACATAACTAAAAAAAAAATAAATTGTTTCCTTAAAACTCTGCTTCATCCTAAACATAGTTTTGTGGTTCTGTGTATGAAATACATTTTGCAGCTCTTTATAATTGAATCATTTTCTACGACCAATAAAATATGTTTCAAAGGGACTAAAATTACAAACAAATTAAAAATCTCTTGTATACCTGCAAATATATCTATTTTCAGAATAAAACATTTTGAATAATTATGTTGTCTGAGGGCATTTTGCTTTTTACGTCTTATTTTCGCCATAAATTTCATTACTAATAATGCCAATACTTTCCAAGCACTTTTTATTCTATTTGGGGCCTTCCGTCACTAGTTTAAATGTAGAAGCATTCTTTCTACCCTTCTGTATATAATATAATTTTTGTTTGTCTAATGTAAATTGTATTTCTAGAGTAAATAAAGCATATTTATAATAATTTAAAATCTTAATACTCGTTTACGGGAACTTCTACTTATGGATCATTTTATGTACAGGGTGTCCATAATTAAAGTCCAACTTTCAAAGGGCTGCAAAAAAAGAACCACTGGTCAGAATGACTTCAAATTAGAACTTAATATACTGGAAGAAGGAGGAAACGATTTGCATAATAAAAAAAAAGTTTCAAAATGTTACAGCGCCATCTATTGATACATTTTTGAATTTTCTTTTATTATGTCAAATCGTTTCCCCCTTCTTCCAGTATATTCAGTTCAGTTGAGGTCATTCTGACAAGTGGTTCTTTATTTGCAGCCTTTTGAATGTGGGATTATGGGCACCCTGTATGTTATCTTTCCCTACATTAACTTAATATTTATATTAAAAAAGTTGTCTTCAAATTTAACGTCCAGTTTATCAGAATAACACAGACAGTATATATAAAAGAATTTCTGTAGGTATATATTAACTATTTTTCTAGAAACTTTTATATTCTTTCCCTAAATATCTACTACATAGAAAACCCTAACATAAATAAAGATTGAATTATAATTTTGTTATATAAACAACCGAGTTTTTCTTGTTATGATTTTGAGAAACATATATTTAGTATACTTAACATCAATTTTTTACTGACACGGACGATGTTTTGTCCCCAACAGAAATTTTTGAAACACCTTTAATGCAACAAAATACAGTGTTATCCTCCTAATTTCTAAAAATGTTGTACCACTTTAAATTTTCAATCAATATCACTTCCCGAATATGCGATGAATATTTTTTTAGTATTCCTTTCACTATAGTTAATTCTGCGCAAACTCATAAATTTCGTGGTAGTTCATACTAAGTAATAACGTTCAGTTGATATTCTTTGGTATTTTTAATAAAAAAAGTTTTCTATTTCATTCAGTAGACAAGAACAAAAGTTTTCAAGATTTTAACAAAAAAATATCCCATATTGAATATTTGAGAAAATTTGAGATTGCATTCATTAAAAGAAGCAATAAACTTCATTTTTTGTAAGGATTATTTTGAATCTTTATAGAGTTCCTTATTTAAATATACAACTTTATATTATATAAAGACACATTTTATATACAGTGAAACTTCTCTATTGCTGCGAGTAATGGATCAGAAAAAATAGGCCGTTTTGAGGTGTGGCCGTCGAAAAGAGTTTTTTTCCCCACAACATTGGTCATATGGAGTCTTTAATCGGTTCTAAATAGAATGTGACCGTTTAGATAGGTGGTTGTTGAATAAAGGTTCCGGCTAGAGAAGTTTCACTGTATTTATGTGATTTAATAACTTCAAGGCAAATTAACCTCGACAAGTTTTACTCCCCCAACATTCACTGTTGACATAGATTTGTGGTATTTACCAATAGAAAGTATACAGGTGTTCGCTTTCGAAAAGCGAAACACCGACCTGTAAATTCGGCCTGTAAAAATTGTAAGAAAACGATCTGCTTTGTACCAGTTGAATTCCGTAAAACTAAAAACTGTTGCTTCATTAAATAATACAAATCAACTTACATTAGTATATACGTGTCCCATTATACTTCAATTATCTGTAATATTCTTTTTCTTATAAACATGACACTTTTTCTAGTAAATTAGCTTCGATATAGCTGAAGAATACCCCCGTCCATAGAACTAACATTGTCATTTAGTGGTTAACAGTATACAGTGGTGGAGTGTCTTGTTTAACAACATTCTCTTGATTTATAGAAGTAAATACCTTTTGAACATTTTTCACGATTTAAAAGAAGCTCTGAGGTAATGTTTCTCGAATTCTAAGAGCAAAAGACGAATTGCTTTATTGTCTGTTTTACATATGGCTTGAAAATACTTGAGTTTCTAGCACCGTCTCTCTGTAGCGATTAATATAGGCTGTACTGCACGCTCATAGTGAACCAAAGCTATGTAAACATTTTCTTACCGGCTGGGATGGCATATATCCAAAGAATACACGCCCAAGAATGGATATATATATATATATATATATATATATATATACAAGGTCTGACAAGAAAGTTCGGTGAATTGTCCTGTAACATTAATGTAGATGAAATATTAACGAAAGTTACCTTACTGTCCTTCGAAATAGTAACCTCCCATAACTATGCACCCCTGACATTCGCTATATATGTTCTGGAAACTTTGCAAGAAGTCTTCTTTTGGGATGGAGTTCAAAAGTCTCGTCACGTTTCGTTGGATGTCAGGAATATCGTCAAATCTCTTTCCTTTCAAAGCGAGTTTGAGTTGTGGGAATAGGAAGAAGTCTGGAGGATTGAGATCTGGCGAGTATGGTGGATGTTCAATTTGCACCACCCCCTTTTTTGCCAGGGGTACTGTTTGACGATATTGGCATGTGAGGGCGAGCATTGTCGTGAACAAAAAAACCATGAACCTTGCTGTGCGTACTGGGGTCGTACCCTGCGTAGACGTTTCATGAAACGGGTCAAAATTTCAATGTACCCTTCAGCATTCATCGTCGTGCCCTCAGGTAGAAATTCCTTGTGGATAATGCCTTGACTATCAAAAAAGGTGATGAGCGTCGTTTTGATGCGTGATTTTTCTTCTCTGACCTTTTTCCGACGAGGTGATGCAGGAGAACACCATTCCATGTTTTGCCGTTTCGTTTCAGGGTCGTACCTTAGACACCAGGACTCATCCTCAGTGACAATACAGTTCAAGAAGTTTGGTGTCGCATCCGCCATTTCGACAAAATTCTGTGAAGCCTCTAACCGTGCCTGCTTGTGATCGTCATCCAAGTGATGTGGCAAAAGACGACAACACGTTTTTCTCATCCCTAAATTCTGGGTAACGATTTGTCGCACGGAACAAACGCACTAAACAAGCACTTTGTAAAACAAGTCTTACAGGGAACACAAACGACGCTCAACTGAACAAGGTTGGGGGCAGATGGTCAACACCTACCGCTACGCAGGTGCAGCGTTTTGTTTCGCCAGTGTTGCCATATCGGCCGTTCTGACTTCATTCACCGAACTTTATTGTCAGAGGTTGTATATATATATATATATATATATATACACCCCTAAATGGTCGTTCTTACAAAAGGGGTATGAAAATTCCCGTTCTAAAGAGGGAATCGGAAAAACTGGCACCGTAAGCTAAAGGTTAAATGAAAGATGCAAGTGATTAAATATATTTCGCCTGTAGCTGCACATATTATAATCCAAACCTTTAAACCTTATTGTATATTAACCCTTCCTCCTCAAAACAAGACCACAGATGGTAGACCAGTATGTAACAGAAGGATAATTTAAACAAAAAAATATGGTCAAAGGATTATAAAGGTTTAGAATAAACATCATCAAAAAATGTAAAGAAAAATACTTTTAGATAAACCCACAATTATAACCTGGTATAATCCCAGTAATTAAGAGTTGACAGGAAAGGCTTATTCCATTACATGCACTCCATTAGATACGTGTATGGGAGAAGGAATATACCAGAATTTTTTAGCTTGTATTTATGCTGTCAGTTCTTTAAAAACGGAAAAGAAGTATGCTTTCCAAAAATGTAAAGAGATTTATCGCTGAATAAGTAGGTTAAATATTGCTTACTTCACTGCACTCTCGAAAAGCGGCTTTAAAATAATGTGGAGAACATTCTCGCTGGTTTAAAAGAAGAGGAAAAAAACCCATTTTTTGAGTAATAACAGAGTATTTTATTAAGCCCTTCTTTTTTATACTCATGTACGCGTATATATTTAATTTTCTCCATTACCAAAATTAACAGCGGTTACTATTCATACATTGCAGTGATTACGGTTAGTAAATAGGTGATTTTTTCAGTATTTTATTTCATAACTATAGGAAACATAGATGCGTTCACAGTTTCCAAACTTGGGTCAAAAAATGACTGAATTGGGGTATTTTATAAGGTGTATATAACTGAGGCATAAAGATATTAATAAAAACGTATTTATGATACAGACCAGGGTTTCCCTACCTTTTTCCTAGATCGACCCCTTTTAAAAGAATGGTTTTCTTCCTCGAGTCCCTCACATTTTTACCATGTTTTTATTAACTTGCTTTCTTGTTTGTTTGTGTGTGCGTGTGTTTGTCCCGTATAAATTTTGCAATCGATTTTTAACTAACTTCCCGACTAGCTAGACATTTGAAATTTTTAGAACAGTTCAGAACACGATGACAATGCATTTTTAAAATACTTTTAGCCATCTTTAAGCAGATTTTTACCATGTTTTTATTATTTTCAGTTAATTTTGTTTTGTAGACGGGTGCAGCCATCGTCCGGCCGGAACTGGAACGAAAGCTTAAACGCAAGTTAACTTCCAATTAACTTCATTTTCTTTCAAGTTGATCGGATAATTCATCAAAAAAATTTTTAAAAAGTATTTATTAATACATAGAATTTTCAAGTTTATATGATTCAACTGAAAATTTAAAAACATGGTATATAAAAAGTTCTTTTGATCTTGTATTTATTCTCTATTATATACAGCATACAACATAATTACTCTACTATTAATACATTTGGCCATATAAACAGTTATAATTGTAGTATCGACTTTATTTTTTTTAAAGATTCCTTACATTCCATTCTTTAAAATTAAATCGTAATAAAAAATTAAGTTCTATAAAAGTTTTAAAGTGATCTCCTCCCTTAAGGTCCAGTGGATTTTCCCAGTTCTACCTAGTATTGGTACGAAAATAAAAGCAGACGACTGCATTCGAGGCATATACAAAAGCGTCAAGACATTACACTTTATGTATGCGGATCACTCCGCCCTATGTAAATCTGCATGTATAATAATAAAACGTATATTATTTTCTAATAATTACATTCCTAAAAAAATAATATAAATTTAAATTTTAAAACAGAAAAATTTATCATCGACTCCCCATCCCCTGGAATACTATAGACCCTTTTTAAACTTCCATCGACCCTCAACGGATCCTCCTCGACCCCATGGGGAATCCCTGATATAGACTTTTTAATTCTAAATGGGTAAGGGATAAAATGTTTCATATGATAAGATGAAAGATAAATTGCTTGAAATTTCCTGCTCCTAAACGCATTTCCTCACGTACGCCGAGTTCAGGTAAACCTGGAAGAAATAAACCAAAAAAAAAAAACTTCCAAAAAATCCATCTCAGGTATAAAGATAATTAAAGAGAATGCATAAATATATATGGACCTATGAACTTTTTGCTCATCCTAATTTCACTTGCAAGACAGAATTGCTGCAAAAATCTCTCATAATTTTTGAAAGGACCGTGTGCGAATAAAATTAATGCTTTGATTAATTTCTCTCGTAGGACACAATTAAGTTTAGTCGGAAATTACACAACCGTCTAGACACATCGTTTTCTCTATGAATAGTTTCCGTTCATCCTATACTCCTCTAGCAGTTACGTCATGCACATGTGTCTCTTGAACCGTACGGACTTGTAAGTTAATGAGAAATCAAACGAGTCTTTTAAGGAAAGGACTTATGGAAGTATAAAAAGGTATATGAGTTAGTAAACCTGTGTCGTGCAATTCGCATTAGAGGGCACATTGTATTATAAAAAACTGTAGTGTAGAAATGATTTATATATATATATATATATATAATAATAATATGAGAACCTGTAGTATCTCAGACCTATTTTTTATTCTTGTAATGCCTTAAAAATAAATCAACGCTGCTATATGGTACTCCAGACTGTGTTAATCTATAGTTTTTTTTAGGTTTCATGTGAATTATCTTCATGTATTTTGGACAATTTAGAATTAAAATGCTTTTAAGACTCAGGTACAACTACTCAGTTCAAATGTATAAAATTTGCCCTAATCGAAACCTGAATTAGAAGTGCAAGAATAAACATGTAAGTAGATCAATTAAACGTTACTATAATCACCATAAAGAAATCACAATTAAATTTTGCATTACATTGCATCATAATACATGGGTGCGGCATATAACCGCCGATTTCACGGTGTCTTCTAAATACAAGAGTCATAATAAAAACTTGACAATACATTAACAATATCCAATGGAATACAAATTTTGGTCAGCAATGAATGTTAAAATGTGTTCGGTTAAAAGTTGTTGCTCGGTTAACAGTTTTAGATCTGGACAAGATTGTGGTTTCCGGTTTTCTCAAAATTATATCCTACATTTTTTTCCTAAATTTCGAAGACAAAATTCCCCCGCCTTTTGATTTCTATGCCAGGATTTATCACATTTTTTATTACTTGACTTTGCAAATTTCAAGTCTACTGAAGAACTTGTTTTAAAGTTAATGAAAATGAAGTTCAGAAGCTCTTTCAATGCATTTGATTGAAAAGAGTTCCTCATCATTAGAAAAATGTTTCGTATTGTTATCTCAGGAATATGAAATTGTATTCATTCCTGATTCTACAAATTATTTTACTTGCCCAGTTAGAGTAGTTTTAGAAAGATAGAAATGTTTTGCAGCTCAAAAAATTTTCATTTCTTTCTTGAGAACTAAATCAACAACTTCCTATGTCACTTCTTTTTCTGTAGTTTTCCTCTTAACTCCGGAAGCTCTCTTAGACATGATTCTCGTCAGAACAAATAAAAAAGAAATACTGATAAAATGAGAATTAACTAGCAGGAAGTTGTACTATTTATCTAGGGCAAAGATAAAAAATAATACACGTCCAGAAGTACAACAGGTACTCACTCCAAATAATCATATTTCCAACTTGGATATTACGTTAAAATCATGATTTTGTGACTGATATGTTTCCAACGGGTCGTTGATTTGAGATTGATATCCGTTTAGTATAAAAATGTTGTTGAAATCTACAGACAATATTAAAACGTCAAAATACTCACTTTTAGCCAACAAGAATTAATAGATGCGGTTGACTGCCTGAAATGAGAAAGTTTTTTATAGTATGTGTATTAAGGAGGTCTAGTGGCAAATATATGTATTTCGCTTACCACTTACAAAAATAAACTAAACACACATAGTTAGCGATGGCATAGGTGCCGAGGTACATCCTGCTCAAGATACAACATGTTCTCATAAATATATATATGTATATATATATATATATATATATATATATATATATATATATATATATATATATATATATATATATATATATATATATATATATATATATATATATACTAGCTGAAAACCCGCACTTCGCTCGGAGTGCATTCAAGTTAAATACAACGGTCATTTAAATACAACGATCAAATTAAGTACAACGGTAATTTTCTCAAACACTTTTCTTGAACACATAGAACATTTGGAAAAAAATTTCAAAATTTGTCAGCGGGAAAGCATTAAGTTAAATAAAGCTAAATGTCAATTTGCACAAAAAGAAATCAAATTCTTAGGTTATGAAATAACACAAGGAAAATACTCCCCACATAATACAAACATTGAAACCATTAGAAAATTATTACCGCCAAGAAATGTAAAGGAATTGCAAAGATTTTTAGGATCAATAAATGTTTACCAAAAATTTATACAAGACTATGCAAAATTAAGACACCTCCTAAACAAATAGTTAAAAAAGGATGTAAAATGGGATTGGTCCCAAGAATGTCAAAATTCATATCGGAGAATAAAAGATGAACTCATTTCAAAACCAATTTTAACATTATTTAACCCAGATTATCCATGTTACCTTTTTGTCGACGCGAGTCAAGAAGCAGTTGCTGCTGTCTTAAAACAAAAACATCCTAATGGTCAACTACACCCAATTGCTTTTCATTCTAGACAATTTAAAAAACATGAAACAAACTATGCTATCACTGAACTTGAATGTTTGCTATAATTGACTCTATTGATAAATACCATTGTTTCTTACATGGGAAGAAATTCAAAATTCATTCGGATCATTCAGCCTTACAATGGCTCAAAAATGTTAAAAATTTAACTGGACGACTGTTTAGATGGTCTTTAAAACTCTCCATGTATGATTATGAGATAATACATATAAAAGGTAAATATAATTATGAAGCTGATATGCTCTCAAGAAATCCTATTTGTATTGAATTTATTGGGTTTTAACAATTGTGTGTTTTGAATTGAAATTTAATAACTAATGAAAGAACTTTCGCTAAACCTAATTTTTGGATTATTTTGAAATGTTTTGTTACCATTTTTGCAATGTTTTGTTTGTATAATGTGCTGAACTGTGTTTACATTTTCCCAAATATGACCAAACTTCCTAACTGAAAGATCCATTTCTTAATTGATTTTACTTGTTGGGTGCCTAACACCTTTTTTGAAACTTTGTGTGTTGTCCTAAACTAAAATTAATAATACACTTAAAAAAATCTATCTTGGTTAAACTTTCTACTAGAGAACTAGTGTATGTGATGTTTTGGATCTTCTGAGCTAAAAACCTAATGTGACGCCCCTACTTCTTTCATCTTTCAGTAAATTTCCTCCTTCTCGAATACTCTATCCTCTCACCCAACTCTACCCGCGTTTTGGGAGTCATCCCAACCTCATTGTATCCGTCTAAATAAATTGTACTTCACATACTCAGTCACAATGTGCTGAAAAATATTACTTAAACGAAATGACTAAAGACAGGCCATGGGATGACCGCTCATTTTGCCCTCCCAATTCTTACTTAATACTCCCTCAGGCATGACAAGCGCCTACATTTCCTGTTTCTCCATCTTAGTTCTTGACAAGGTGTTGTTTTGGCAGTCATGTCCTGTGGAAGAATTACGGTTGGTCCACTGTACGGCCACAAACACTAAACGCAAACAACTACACAGCCCCTTCACTCCTTAGTAGTAAGGTTATTAAAAATTTGAACCTAGGGCAGTGTGGGGAACACACATTCCAACACACGAACACTCTCTACATATTTTTCCAAAACCATTGTTGTGGTTGAGACTGTGGGAAAATTTTGAACCTGCTCTCCTCTGACCCAACTATGCACAACCAATCAGAAAGTATAATGTGTTTTAACATAATGAATCTATCATTGTGAATTTTTATAATAAAAAGTGTCAATTATATTTATGTTTTGCTAAGGATGAATTTATTTATAGATAAATTGTAAAATTATTGTGAAATTTGTGTGTGTATCATAACTCGAATATCAAAAGCGCTTTTCTTGTAACCTAGGTTAATGTGAAATGATGTTATGTAATGAGACAATGCTGAAAATTAAGTATATGAGAAAAATTATCCCATGGGAATTTGAATTTATAAGTTGAGAGAATCTGTAGATGTTGAATCTATAAGTTGATTTTGTAAGGGGATTTTGTAATATGATAAATTGATAAAATCTGTATTTTTCAATTATTAATATGTGATGTCTCTGAGTGTTTACAGGGGCCAAGCATGATGGTCGACCATGGTTTTTTCATCATTAAGTTGTTTTCATTCACGTATACTTCATATTTCCTTTCTGATTTTATGTAAATAAATTAAATACATCTGTAATTGATTGAAAATGGAACTGTTTAATATTGTGAGAGTGAGTGGACAGATTGTAGGACTGTCAAATTATTCTCCACTCAGGATCAGAGTAAGCATCTGGTAAGGTAGAGACTTATTTGTAACCCTAATAACCGTCCAAGTAACCAGTGAAAATTGTGATTAATATTTTAGTGTGTTTAAGTGATATATTTTTGTATGTTAAGTGAGATTTTTCAGATAATGCCTCTATGTTTTTCCTATTGTTTCTACTAACCAATGATTACATACATTTTTTTTAAGACTTGAGACCATTTCGATGTAAAACTGTTATGAATATGCACTGTATTTTTAAAGACCACTGCTCAGGTCATCCTGAATAAATAGAAGAGTAATGTAGGAGTTTCAGAGGAAAAATTTAGGAATTAATTGATGGGTTTTGATGGGAATTTGTTGACTAGGGACTGCAGCCCTACTCAGCATTTTCCAATGGGTTTATTTCAGTTCTGGAATTAACTTTTTTTTAATCTTCTGGGGACGTGCTGCAGAGAATTAGCTACTCTTTGTGTGCACGCCTTCAAAGGGATGGGGGAAAGTTGTCAAAACATAACTGAACTGTCAAAATATAATTGAGAAGTACGGGGAAAGGGGGTTTAAAATAATAGGAATCTAACATTTCATTTACAAAGCGCGCGTATTTTGCTGTGGGGAAAATCATCTTTTTAAAGCGACTTTGAGCGGAAAGCGAATAATTCTAGGCGAGAGGATTTATTTTTAGAAGTGTACAGGGTTTGGGCGCGAAGTTAAAAATGCACAATCAGCAATAATAAGGGTCCAGATGACCAAGGTTGACGTCTGCACATGCGCCGTGCAGCAGGAGCTCGGAGGAAATTAAGTTTTGGCTGTAGATGGAGTGTGAATTTCGTTGCTGGCAGTCGCTCGCGGCGGCGTGCGACAAAATGGCGAATTGACAAAATGGCTACGTGAAATAGATTACTCTGGAGCGTGGTTATGTCAATAAACGCAATAAATAAGGATTTGAATAAGAGTATTGACTGCGTCGTGAATCCATTCCCTACCATTCGTCCAATGATTTAAAGAAGATGTGGACTGCTTTATTCATATTTAAACATGGGAGCAAAACAAGGTCCGTGTCATATATATATATTGATCCTTGTTAGGTCAGATTCATTGACTGAAATTTGTGATCCGAGGTTTTAGCCCTTGTCAGCATTTGTTCTTTAACAGGATGTTCCTGTTACTTCAGGTAACACTTTACTAAGTACAACATATTTTTTTTAAACACGGAAACGTGCTGAAAATAACTATACATATCTCTCGGTAAAATATTTTACTCTTTTCCTCTCCTAGATAGGAATATGTTTTAAGACTGATCAGGCGCTACATAACACATATTTCAAAAAAATTTTGAATAGGAAATGGAATACCTATACGTGGCAAAGTTCTGAAATTTTCCAGGTAAATCGTCAGAACTTTCAAATGAAATATTTGGTGATTTCTTAAGAAATTAGCAAAAAGAAAGCTTAGTTCTTGGTTTCTATTACCAACCAAATAATTGCTTCGAGAGCGTAGTAAAATATGAAACGCCAGTAGGTGACGTTTCCGAAACATTAAATTCTTCATTTATTAACAAGAACAAAAAATTGCTGAACAGCTTTTGGAATATTGAATGTAGCATCTCATAAATCATGTCACAGAATGCAAATTTCCCTCGAAGTAAACAGAATCGTTAATAGTAGTTGTTAGTTTTAACAAAAGACGTAAACTTTAATTTTCTAAGCAATAATTAGGTGTAATAATTTGCATAATCATGTTTTACATATTACGTAATCTTGCTATACATAATTCATCAAAATTGCTGTGTAAATCAATGTTTTTGTATTCTTTTAACATGAAAGATTAAATGTAGAGAAATATCACATGTAATGTATTATGAACTGACACTTACCTGGCAATATTTAATTTTAAACAAAGTTATTAATGAAAAATTCTCGTATCTTATAAGATAATGATTTTAAAATTCGCCGTGTTGGTTTTTAATCTCTCTTTTAACTTCTGTTGCATTAATTGAATAAAGATAAATTCAAAATTCTTCCAAACGAGATATAGATTCTGGTTATTAATCATTTCTTGAAAATAAATGGTGTTTGCTTACTAAGCTAGAACAAATGGAGCAAGGTGTTTTGATATAATATTAACGCAATTGTTGCAGTGTTTGCCAGCTCGTTCCGCGGTATCGCGAATGTCGTTATTTATCATGACCGAAGCGTTTATCGCACAAAGTTAATGATTCATTTTGTCACACATTTATTGATAAACTGAAAGCTCCTAATAGGTTTCCGTTTTCATAAAAATATTAATTTTATGAAATTTCTATGGTTATAGCTATGCAAACATTTTGTAGTTACAAACTGTAGTTACTAGTGTTCGGAATGCTAGGTAAATTCTAGGTAAAAATCTGAGAGGAAAATTTATTATTTCGAGTTAAATGAAAGACAATATTTCTTTTTTTTCAGTTAATAGATATTGATTTTGAAGACTACTTTTTAAATTAGTTCTTTTGTGAGTACATTTTTATTGCTATCACACATATATGATTGTAACTCAACAAATATTGTACAGTTATAGACTATTTTGTGAATATGAGGTAAATTCTAGGTAAGAATCTATGAGGGAACTTTAATAATTTGAGTTAAATGAAAAACAATATTTCTTCTTTCTCAGTTAACAGATATTGATTTTGAAAACTCTTTTCAAATTACTGCATTTCTGACTACATTTTTATTGCTATCACACACATATATGATTGTAACTCAACAAATATTGTACAGTTACAGACTATTTTGTGAATATGAGGTAAATTCTAGGTAAGAATCTATGAGGAAAATTTAATATGAGTTAAATGCGAGAGGTTTTTTCTTTTTAAGTTAACAGATATTGATTTTGTTAACTCGTTTTTATTTCGTACATTTCTGAGTACATTATTATTATTGTCACAGATGTATGATTGTAAATCAAAAAATATTGTACATTTACTGTCTATTTTGTGAACATGAGGTAAATTCTAGGTAAGAATCTAGAGGGGAAAATTTAGTATTTTGAGATAAATGAAAGATATTAATTTTTATAAGTTAACAAATTATTTTAATAAGAAAATAAATTATTTTTGATGCAGTGCATTTCTGAGTAACGTTTTATTTTTGTCCCACACAGGCAAAAATTCTTTCTTTATTAGTTTAATTCATAAGCATAAAAATGATCTTGAAATGTTGAAATTTAAAAATTTTATTCATGTTGGAAGAAATTAAAAAGACATTATACACCTTTTTAAAAACCTCTGATTTTTCAATACTAAAAGAAATATTTGTTTGCGATGAGGGGGGGGGGATGAAATTTATCTCCTTATGTCTCACAAAATGCGTATATACTCAAATGTTAGCATTTTGAAAACTATTCAAGGATTGCTATTCAATAAACTTTGTAAAGTTGATGAAGGGGTATTAAAATTCAAAACAAATGTTTTGAATAAATGAATAATTATTTTACTGGTTCACATATTCAAAAATGTTTGAATAATTAATAAATGTTTATCATTAAATTCACCAAGTCGGAGTTTTAAATCCAAAATCAAGCTTTTCCCACAAATTTGTTCGTAACTAAATTAAAAGCCTTTTTAACGGAGCGATTAAGAAATTGATACTCGCATTTTCAGTAAATACGCTTTTTGCAATGTTTAGGAAAACAAGTGTTTGTTATAGGTACGAAAAAGATTGAAAGTATATTTATTTGTATTTCAAAAGTACATTGATATTAAAAAATTTGCTTTTGGAAAAGACAGTAAAATCACTGGTTTTTTATTTCATTTATTTATTTAATTTCTTTTTGTTGGATTATTGAATTACTGGATTTTTACGTTATTTCTGATTTACTAAAATTTTCTTCTCCAGAGATAATTTAAAACCGTTCAAATTTAGATTTTGTGTACAGAAAATTTGAAAATACATTATTCTGAATAAAAAATAAATTGAAATTGCATAATATATTTCTGAGACAGAAATAAAACCTAAAAATCACTGGTTTTTTATTTCATTTATTTATTTAATTTCTTTTTGTTGGATTATTGAATTACTGGATATTTACGTTATTTCTGATTTACTAAAATTTTCTTCTCCAGAGATAATTTAAAACCGTTCAAATTTAGATTTTGTGTACAGAAAATTTGAAAATACATTATTCTGAATAAAAAATAAATTGAAATTGCATAGTATATTTCTGAGACAGAAATAAAACCTAAAAATCACTGGCTTTTTATTTCATTTATTTATTCAATTTCTTTTTGTTGGATTATTGAATTACTGGATTTTTACGTTATTTCTGATTTACTAAAATTTTCTTCTCCAGAGATAATTTAAAACCGTTCAAATTTAGATTTTGTGTGCAGAAAATTTGAAAATACATTATTCTGAATAAAAAATAAATTGAAATTGCATAATATATTTCTGAGACAGAAATAAAACCTATTGACAAAAATTAACAAAATAATTTTATTTCACATTTCATGAAATTAGACATGCGTGTTGAACTACTGCGATTCCTAATTATAATACAGTTGGTAATAAACCAAGACTTTTGTCTGAAACATCTATTTCTGTAGAGCAATCGTAACTTCCTTTCATGTGAATTTTGTAGGTGGAAGGGGCATTGTTTATGTTATCACTTCATAGAAATTTAGGTACTGCTTCTAGTTAAATTTACTTGAAATTCATAGAAATTGCATCTTTCTGTGCTGACTACTTTAGACCTGTGTAATAGCATACAGAATGATGAAGGGGGAACTGAAGGGAATTTTTATGTATAATTCATAACACTGAGGATATGCAGTCGTGGAGACAGAGAGATATAAAGTGTGCAGAGACATAGTTCGGTTTACAAAGAACTGTATTCAGTTGCAGCACCTTGAAGACATATTCCAGCGAATAACATAAAATAATTATTCAGTTAGCAGTAGTGACCTTATTGTAGGAAGCATATTGCCGAACTTACCCAGATATGGAAAAGGGAAGACGGGCAATACATTAGACGAAATGTTGATGTTTGCATAACAGCTGCTAAGTTACAAGAGCAGATACGTCGCCCGTTCGGGCTTATATAAAATAAGAATTTACCTGTTTTACCACTAGGGTTAGAATTTTATAATTGGTTAGAATTTGTCACTTGGTCTGTACCATCGCAATTTTCAAGTAATTTCGATTTATGGTGAAATAGACCAGATTAGGGGAGAGAAGGTTTCTTCGTTCTGATAATGCGTAATTATTTAAAAACAGGACATATATATTACATACAAA
Organism: Dolomedes plantarius; assembly: GCA_907164885.2. Classification (NCBI taxonomy): domain Eukaryota; kingdom Metazoa; phylum Arthropoda; class Arachnida; order Araneae; family Dolomedidae; genus Dolomedes; species Dolomedes plantarius. Next base: position 51,254,619 of record OU015495.1, read on the forward strand.
CTGAATGAGGGCATCGTTTCAATACCATATATAGGGCTGCTATTGAAATTTCAGCATGCATTGCATGTTTGGAGACTGTTGCGCCGTGAGTTTTATATATATATATATATATATATATATATATATATATATAATATGTGTGTGTGTGTGTGTCAGTTAGTGTGTGTGTTACTCACAGAAGTGTACTAAAGCGTAAAGACCTCCGTAAGGCTACTAGACTACAAATCTATGAATGCATGTATGAGCCAAAAGCGCCGTAGGGAAGTAAATGTTGGGCTTGTATTGCAACCATAGTCTTTAAGGGTTAAATATCTACTGAAAATTAAGAAAAAATAAAATTAATAATGGCGTATGAAAATATTTTATACATTCTGATTAGAATCTAAATGATGTTTTTCTAAAGTATCATTTTCAATTTTTCCATAATAACAAATATTATGCTGAACAAATATCTGATCATATTCGTCTCTGAAGAATTTATCCCAGCAAAACATAAATGTTTGACGCACTACAAAAATTTTAATCTAGAGAGAACAGATGAATTAAATATCGTATTATGCATCTCAACAACTCCTTGTTTTATAGTAGATAAAACACTCATTGTTTGAACGTTGTACAGCATAGAAATATACCGTATCATAAAACACTAAATGTTGAAAATTGCATGTTATATTATGAAATTTCGTTAACGCTTTAGAGGCATTTTTTTTTCAAATATCTACACAATAATTTTTAGCATAATCCTAAGAATATATCATTACCAATAACAAGAATGTAACGTAATTTCACGTTTGTAGTGTTATCATATTACGCCATCTCAATTTTGTTCTGTAGTAACAAACCCCAAAACCCTTAAGAAAAATTCATAAGTCCATTAAAGGTTTAGATATAAAAACTTTTAAAATTATTATACAATTTTTATGTATACTAAATGCAAATAATGATATTTATTATTAACTGTTAAGTAATCTTAATTTTCATTCTACATATATTCGTATATACGAAGAAAAAAATATACCTCATGTTGAATTTTAAAAGGATATCTTTCATAAAGTAAGTAAATATCCTCCGAGATTGCTTCAAATACACAAGTTTTTAAAAGGCTTATCATGAAATAAATGGCGTAAAAAGGATTTTTTTTTTATATCATATCCCATTTTACTTGTCACATTTTTAAAGTCTCTCTGGGGGATTTTATGTCGTTTATTAAGTGGTTACATTTATGGAAAATGTTTTTCTCAGAAGCTGAATTTCAATACTGTATGTTGATTAGATTTAGTGACGGAATTTACCATAAAACACAGAAAAAAATAAAAATGCAGACAGATGTTTATACGGTTATTAATAATTAATGATATATTTTAGCAACTGACATAAGATTTCAAAACATCTATTTGAGTTAAGATCTATACTGACTGTTCTATTCTAAAATATCGGTAAACATTATCTCAAGTTTGCATATAATTGACATTTATTTTTAAAAGTCAAAAATTTTGCGCATGCAAGTGTTTGAAAATTCAACACAAATTATTATAAGTTTGAAGGACCAGTGACTATTTTACTTCCAGGCCTTAGTAATATTTCCCGATATACTTATTTTCAAAAACTAGTAAAGCACTATTTGCCGCTAAACAGAATGTTTGTTTATGTTTAAAAATAAGAAAATTGGTGTGTTTGTATTGTCCTTCAAAAGTATAGTTAAGGATTTTGAAAGACACTTGATTTACTCTGTAGAATGTGTTTTTGTTGTTTAAGTAGTCTTTTGAAATGTCATACACAATAAATGTTCCGATTTTCCTTACAAATGGATTTCATAGTGCTGGACAACTGCATTCGAAAATTAATGCTCGTTGTTTTCCCTTTCTTCTTATTCACTAATTCTTTTTTCTAAGGCAGCAGGAATTTTGTCCCAAATACAATTAAAATTCAACTTGACACATTGTTGGAGGAAATCAGGAAGCAATTTTGTCGATTACTTTCTTATGGAGCACCTGTATACTAGGTGTACTGACGACACTCAGGAATGTCCATGCATTAGCTGGTAAACGAACACAAGACCACTGACTTTCTTCAAGCCCACGACACAAACTGCTATACCATGTGAGTGGCGTACCGAAATAATTGTATTGTTATTGATTTGTAAAAATGTACATTTATCAATTTCGATGAAAAGTCACTTAACCCCTACCTTCTCGCTTCCGTCAAAATTTCGGGGTGCGGTTTCGCCTTCTATTTGTCGTGCCTGTGATATTTCCGGGCTGGAGCGTTTAAAAGTAACGCTCCAAAAAGATTAAAACAATTCATTTCATTTATCGTGAAATTTTTTTATTTCTTATTTTACATACCAGATGGCAGCACCAGGCTATTTACAATGTAATTGGGGATGGGTTTTGTTTTTAAAACTAGATGTAACAGATCAAGAAATAAATGGAATCCTCAAGAAAAATAGGCACTTTTATTAACGTTTTCTTGAAAATTATGCAATCGTTAAGAGATTAATGACAGTTCTTTGCATTGATTTTTACATAAATATAAACGAATGTGTAAATAAAGCTATAAATCTACTTAATAGATTTAAATTATTAAAATCCAGGATTTTAAAACTGATATTTTACGTATCCATCTAAAATCTAGTCGCATTTGATATATATAAACAGATACACACACACACACACACTTCGGAAAATGTGAAATGCTTCGAAGAATTATAACGAAGATTAGTACGATACTTCCATAATGAATTACATACATAAAGAGCAATAAAAATCAGATATCAGAACTTATCAGGGGGGATATAAAATTAAGTGTATTTGGATAATGGAAGTTGTCATCATATCAGGTAATTTAAAAAAGTAATAATATATAAAAATTTCAACTGTATTGGAAGAAGAGGACGTAGAGTATTTTCTAAATTAAAGAAACATCAGGTAGTCTCTTCTAACGAAACTACCGCAGGTTATTAACGTAGGATTACTTATCGTACGTATGTATATCTATATATATGTACGATAACATTTTGACGCATTTTGGTACTTTTCTGTTTAACTGCTTGCTGCTTGCCCAAGCGATACAGATTGAGTTTGGCGCGCCGCCAAAATTATAACTCGCGACGCAGGACGTCTGAAATTATCCTTTTCTGATGAACGAATCGGATGAAAGTATCCTTTTCGGTTCTGCGTGAAGAACGTAATACTACGGTCAAAAACTAAATGGCAGTTCTCAGTTGTTCAACAACGGTTTGGACGTGACTTTGCATTCGTAGTAATATCATGGATTTGGTATACTACAGTGCTGGCGATTAGAATTCCAAGGTAAGATGATACAAACGTCAAATTCGCATGAAAGGAAGAAGATGCTGGGATATGCAAATGATTAGCATCTAAGCGTAATCGAACGATGCAGGGGGGGGGGGGACATCATTTCGAACTCTGTATAAAAGGCAAGTTACACAGCGGGTTTCTCATTCGGAAATCGCATTTGAATGTTGAAAGGGGAAACGGCTACCAGAACGTGTCGGAATTCGATATCGGCAGGATCGGGGCCTATCGAGAGTGCGGTTTAACGTTCCGAAATATTATTACTCGCATTGGGCGGAATCCAAGGACTATCATGCGAATATGGAATCTATGGGTTCAGGAGGGTCATACTGAACGTCATGCAGGATTTCAACGGCATCCCGTCACTAACGCCCGAGAGGTCAGACATGTTGTCAGGACGGCCTTGCAGGCTCGCAATGCCTCATAAAGGACCTTGAGTCAGGAAATGGGCTTGCTTGCAGGACGACAAATATCTGCACGGGCAGTTCGACGACGTCAGGATCAGTAAGGACTGTCTGCACGGCGACCGTTATTGCGGTTACTCTTCAAACTGCAGCATAGATAGTCGCGGCAACAGTGGTGCGCCTAACGACAAGACTGGATACTGGAGTGGCACCACGTCGTCTTTTCAGACGAGTCCAGGTTCTGCGTGAAGAATAATGATGGATGTATCCGTGTCTGGAGGCACCGAGGAGAACTCCCGTGGCCTGCTTGCATAGGATATCGTCATACGGGCCCTGCACTTGGTGTGATGGTATGGGCATCGGGTACAACACACGAATATCTCTTGTTAGCGTCATCAGTAATCTGAACAGCCAGCGTTATATTTCTTAGATCTTAAGGACCGTGGCTGTGCCCTATCTTCGAGGCTTCGGAGAAGTCTTCTTTCAAAAGATAACGGAAGATCGCATGTTGCCCGTCGTGTCCTGACCTACGTGGACACAGAGGGTGTTCGCCTATTTCCCTGTCGAGCTCTTTGTCCCCACCTCCGACTCACTGGAAACATCTGGTCTTGGGTTGCTGAGATACTGGGCCGCCACCGGTCTCCAGCCACTACGATTGATGAAATGTGGCATAAACTTGAAGCGTCATTTGAATGACTTGTCCGTATCTGTCATCCAAGCCCAGTTCGACTCGAAGCGAAACCAGGTTAAAGCCGTTTTACTAGCCAGAGGTAGCAGCTGTGTGTATTCATTTCGGACCCTGCATACCCCCAAATTGCCTACAAATGCAATCATCTTTTCGTCCAAGTATGTTGTATACGGACAATAAGAAAAGTTTTATTATTTGCTTTCCTTCCTGGTGGTTTGAATCAAATCCAAACGAAGAAAAGTTCACTCATGCTCACTCTAAGATGAAATTTAAAATTAGTATGGTTTCTTTCATCGCTTAATGCAAAACAAATTGCTAAATTGCTTGAAAACAGGTTTCTTCATAATTTGCTTTCCTGTCTTGGAGATAATCAACACGAGATTTTTAAATGGAATAAATATTTTTTTTCAGAAGCAAAATCCTTTTTGTAGTATTTTTTCCTGTCTTTCGTCTGAAGAAACATGTGGCTACTAAAAATCACATTTTCGATATTCTATAAGTAATAAACGTTGAGGTAGACGAATAAATCTTTTCAGGTAAAGGAAATAAAAATATCACCTTAATTTAGGACGAAAATCCAACCTGTCTTTTCATATTATGGGTCATATTATTAAACTTAACAACTATTATTACTGTTATATATATATATATATATATATATATATGTATATATATATATATATATATATATATGTATATATATATATATATATATATATATATATATATATATGTATGTATGTATGTATATAGTCATAGTCATAGTCATAGTATCCTACAGTGTTAGTGACGAGAATACAAAACAAAAATTCCATTGTTAAAAAAATACACACATCTTAGATCTAAAATTGAATTATTAAGAGTATTCAATAAACGCATGTAACTCAGGTAAATTGTTAACTTTTTAGTTCCAGATATGCTGGTGATCTTTTTGAAAATGTTTCTAAATGGTTGTTGAAGACCATATACAAGAGACGAGGGTTCCAAATCTCTAAACCTCGAGGTCAATAATCTAAAATTGAAACTTTTCAAGTTAATTGAGTAAGTTTTATTTCCGATAAATTTTCCTGCTTGTATCTCTTATTCTACTACTTAGAGGTCGCTATGTTGGACTGGATGAGCTGCTTCTTTATTTGTTTATCTTCTTTATATCTATCATCTTTTAATACAGGAATTTTCCGGCTGTTGTGTATTGATATGCTATCTGACGGTTCAGTGACAATATAATAATCATCCAGTAGGGGCTAGGAGTGAGATTCCTTTCTGAAATATCGTATTCTACCAATATCTAATAACATTATACCCGTTCTGGTACTCTCTCTACGGATGTCCGACGTTTAGTTAGTAGAATACCAGTTTCGAGACCCAGCCTGTATGAGCGGATGTTAGTTTGAACAATTTTCCAGCAAAATATATAAAGATTTGTTCAATTTTGTTTAGTATAATTGTTAAATATAACTTCATTTTATTTAATTTTAGTGAAATGCTATTAAAAAAACTATTTTTCTCATAGAAATTAAGTTAGTGACGACCAAATAATTTTACTGTACCCAAATTTTATTGCCTGTCGTCTTTCGTTTCACGACAGACCCGGAAGTAACCCACGTTTTCCATATTTCTATGCTAGTATCAAAAAGTATAAAGGCGTTGAATTTCAAAATTGAAAGACGGGTATATTTTCTTCTGCTCTATAAAATTAAATTAAATTTTTAATTATATAGTCTGCTTTTTTGAATGCCACTTGACCGCTAATTTTACAGTGGAAAATTATGCCCATTACTAAAACAACCTTGGCCCTATTTTTATTCAAACATGCACTTATTTCTGATAGTTAATTGAAAATTCTCATTTTGGTGCGTAATTAATTTGATGTCCGCTACCCGTGACTGTGGGAAATGCAAGGGAGGAAGTTAATCAGCCCTAAGGAAAATCGTGTTCAGAGTCAAACTAATCGCCAGCAATGATTAAATGCATATTAGAGGAAATTAAAATGGGAATATTTTTGAGTAAATGGAGTGAAACCATATGTTTTGATAGAACAAAATGTCAACGATTCTAAAATTTCCTAAATTAAAATGGGGGTTGATTAATGTCAGTATTAATTCATTTGAATGTTTTGATAATATGTTTGGAGTGGAAATGATTAAAGATTAAAATTTGTCTTATTTTATGAAGTAATTAATTTGCGCTGAAATTATGCGCAAATTTGATGAAAGCTTTTAGTGTGTAAAGAAGAATTTAGTATGCATACATGGTGATATGAAATTAACCATATCGATCTGAAAACTTATGAATAGATGAACACATTAGTTGATCCCCTGAAACTTTTATAGTTAGTTATTAATGAATAATTATGTTGATGGATGATTCTATTTTTTACAAACAACGGAACATGAAAAACTGCAAATTTATTAAATATGCCATCATATTAACCCTAACTGAAATGTATCATATGTTGGAGAAATTAGCTTATCTATTACTAAAATAAATTGAGTTAATCAATAATATTATACTTTTAAGAGTCAAGCTAATTTGTAGTACAATGTTTTCTTACTCAAACAACATTCCCTTACGAGTTAAGTTTCTCTAAAAAACATATTCTTGTAACCGTGTCAGAATTGAGGCTATAGGTATGCTAGACCTCATTAAAAATTACACTTGTAACAATAAAATAAAATTTTCATGATAATTTCCCCTATCCTGCCAGAAAAAGTAATAACTTGCAGTAAGTCCTTATAACTAACAATTATTATTATTATTATTATTATTATTATTATTTTATAGTGTTTTTGAAGAAACTGATTCCAGACATCATCTCAAAAGCATTTAAGATGATTATCTTAATTCTCTTTTTTATCTCAGTAATTAGGATTCTGACCGGGGATTACTAATTATTTCACATATAACAAGAAAATTGTTGAACATTCTTGCCGTCTGATAAGAGATAATTAAAAAAGCATTGTATGCACTGTAGTAGCATTTCTTAGATACTCTTCATTCTTCCCTAAGAAGGATAATGTCTTAACAGTCAATTTGGCGAATTCTCCATAAAAAAAATTTATTTTTATTGTCTTAAAAGAATGCTAAATATGGACTTCATTCAAAATCCGTTTCTGAATATTTAACTGGGACGATTTTCAATTAATACAATTATTTTTTCAACAATAATGTCTTTATTCCATTCAACAAATTTGGTAAAATTAGAAAAAAATTATATCTTGAGAGGTGTATCTATCCAATTTTATTTTATCGCAGGGTAGTGGGGATGCCATCATATATCTAACACAACAACCTCTTGATAGTTCAACGTTTACGTTTTAAACTAAAACGTACTTCTGTGTTATATATGTCAAATCAGTCTTTCATACTCGTCTGTTATGACTGAAATATAGTAAGGGATGGAGATTTGACAGTGAAGGAATTTGAATCCAAAGCATTAATTTTAAGATAAATATCACGGTTGATTGCTATTTACAGTTTTAAATCATGCTCACGAAATGTAACATCTTGCTGTCGGTCTTCCGGCTACACGAATGTGATGAAGTTCATAATCATCAAACAATTAGAATAGAACCCCACCAACTACTATAGCCTTATACAATGTGCTATGGAAATCGGGATTTTACAGCAATTCCTTTATTTATGGATTTTGTTGGTTTAAATATTCGAGAAGGAAGAATAAATATAATATATAATTTAATAATGTAAGATAATATAAACAAATCAGACTAACAAAAAACTAAAAAGCGAGCATAGACTGCCAAACAAGTTAATATAAAACCTACCCTAGCAATGAAAACATAAAACTTTTCAATAAAAGATTCCGCAGTCGCTTCAAATCATCATATTGAAAAAGGACAAATATAACTGAAATAAATAATTATAAGAAGAATGAAGACAAAAATCAAACTGAAATCAAGCACTGAGGGCTCCACGCACCAGAGGCAAGATTCTGTAGAAAGTTTTTAATTAAGGTTCGGTCATTGGGAACTTAAATTAACAAATCCTAATAGAAACTAAAATTAAACTCATGGCGCAACAGTTCGCTGTGGACCAAAGCCGGCAGTGCCCGTTTCCGCTCTCTTAACCGTGAGCTTCGGGTGCCATACAGCATATGTCTCAGTCAGGTGGTCAACCTGACGTGGGAACCCCAGAGTTCAGTTTCCAAGTTTGCTTGGTCCGCATTTTACCTACCCACTCAAATGATGAAAGGCTGAGTCGACCTTGGCCAGTAGCAGGATTGAACCCTGGGCCTGTAGCGTGGCAGGTTGACGCTTTTAACCACTGCGCCACCGGGCGTTTAAACATAACAGAAGTCGAGTAAAATTTATCCAAAGATACATTTTTCTTACCAGGAAACAAAGTTTCACTTTTAGGAAAGTTTTATTTTTCTGTAGAACTTTGTTTTAGTCATGGTTTCTCTTTTGGTGGTTCTTCACAAGAAAACTGTAAATTGTTTTTAAAATCATACTGAGAAAATCGCCTCATTAGAAAAAAGGAACGATGAAAAAAATACAAACTTTTAAAGTCACGTTTAACAGGAAAGGCGTTAGATTTTCTAATGAAAGATCCAAAATTTATTAGTCCTTATAAGATTCTAAAATAATTTACAAACAAAAATTTTCTCCCTCAAGATTTAAATGACTCCAATGCTAAGTCAATCAAAAATCCATCAATCAAAATTATGTAGAGTGCCTTCGAAAAGACCAGCTATTGAATAACTTATCGTTCAATATACACAGTTTAATCTTAAAGCATTTTTTTTTGTCTTCTTTCGTTTCTCATAAACTTTTGATTGTTAAGCACGTATTTATGTCAAATGTACAAGAAATACATAGCTCTCTAAGCCTACGCCTCTCTCTGCAATAATGCAGCAATAATTTTCCTTTGCGTGTGTAATCTCATATTTTGTATATATATATATATATATATATATATATATATATATATATATATATATATATATATATATATATATATATATATATATATATATATATATATATATATATATATATATATATATATATATATATATATATACACTGGTGTAAGAAATTAAGAGAATTTGCAGACTTGGTCGATTATCTCTAGGACTACTGTACCGATTTTAATGAAATTTGATATGTACATACATTGATACAATACAAAACAAATAACCATTCAATAATTGTAATACACACGCATAATCGTGCGTAACACGCATTGGAGTCGGAAGGTATGAAACAGCGGTTGCACGATAAAAAAAAAATGGGTTAATAGATGGTGTTATTTTGCAGCAATCGGTTAATTTCGAATTGTAACAGTAAAAATTAGTAACCACCAACGTTTAGATGATGGAATGAGGTGGAGAATTGTGGGGAGGGTAGAAGCAGGCCAATCTGAAGTCCAAATTTGTAGAGAGTTCAATTTAACGCCCAGTGTCGTGTGTAACGTATGGAAACAGTTCCAGGACACCGGATCCATCGAGAGAAAACCTGGGCAAGGTCTTCCAAGAGCCACGACGCCCAGAGAAGATCGCCATTTGTCGATTATAGCGAGGCGTAACAGGAGTGCTACAGCTTCTCAGCTCTCACATGACTTGTATACAGCCATAGGAACCCGTGTATCAAGGGTGACTGTTTTCAAAAGACTTCATGAGAGAGGGTTGTTTGAAGAAGACCTGCTGTTTGCGTCCCGCTCACTTCTACGAACAGGAGAATCCGTTTATCATGGTGCATAGAGCATAGAGATTGGAGTATGGATCAATGGGCAACCGTTCTCTTCACTGATGAGTCCCGGTTCAGCCTAAACAGCGGTTCAGCCTAAACCCGGTACAGCTTAAACTCCGTACGTGCATGTGGAGAGAACCAGGTACCCGCTACCTACCCTCCAATGTCCGCGAAATCGACAATTATAGCGGAGGAGGTTGAATGGTCTGGGTAGGCATCATGTTGGATGGCCGCACACCTCTCCATGTCTTTGAAAGAGGCACTGTGACTGGTGTGAGGTATAGGGATGAAGTCTTGGAGCCCTATGTTCGCCTTTTCAGGGGTTTTAAACTTTAACAGCTATGTCATTGACTTAGAAATTTTGCTTTGTAATTGCCAAAACGAATTTAATTTTGTTTAGCTGTCACAAATTTTTTTTAATTCTTTTGTTTGCATCACATGTAGAGTCGACGCTGCATACTGTTGTATTGTCTGGTGATGTTGCTAATGTGGGCTGGTTCCTACTAAGCGGTTTTATTGCTAGTTAACACGACACTAAAAAATTCTTTTGTTTGTCTTTTGGTTATTCTGCTACTATTGTGAAATTTTGCGAACGGGTTTGGTCAATGCCTAATATATCTTAAATAAAGCAACTAATGGGAAACTAATTTCGCAGTATTTATGTTTATTATAAATTTAGAGCTACCAAGCTTAACTGCGTACTTCTGCTTTGTGCCTATAAACATAAACATAAATAAATAAAAATTAATGATAATAATAACAGCAAACTTATAACTAGATATATGTATTTTTAAAATTTTGTTTTATTTTCTTATCTTCCTTTTATGCATTGTATAAAAATTTGTATGCTAACTGTGTCCACTGTGCTCTTCCAGGTGTGTTTTCCTTACCTCCATTTCTTACCACAACCACCACCTACTGTTTGCCATTCTGCCAAAATCATGCTGAGGGTTCTACAAATCATTTGTGCTGCAAGAGAACACTATCCGGGATCAAGTGTTTGCTGCAGTTCAAGGAGGAGGTCATGACATCGCACACTAACACTACTGGAGAGACTCTGTGCCACACATAAACTGTACATTCAACTAATCATTTCCTTTCTCTCTTACTGCATCATCGAAACGATGAGGACGATGTTACATCTTAGAAAATCCATAAGATCCGGATGAAGTTCTTCCTGAGGCAAGTCTCTGCTGACGTCAACATAGTTACTGCTGTGTCATTCTCCTCTCACCAGATGTTCTCCATTCTCCTTTTCCTTAGCAAGTGAAGTATCTTCGCCGTTCCGCCAGATTTTCTGAGGAGAGAGTTTCATGCTCGAGGCTGACCTGTGTCTATGCACTAACCTCTTCAAAAATGGACTAGTTTTGATTCTTGTAGACTCGGCATGTAATATAGTACCCTCGGCACAAGCCAAGATCTTAAATCCGAATTAGGATTTATTTGAGATTGTTTTTTATGATCTACATGGTAAATTTTATATTTTTGTTTTTCTTTCTTCCTATGAAAGGGGGGGGGGGGAGATGTGACATGGAACTCGACTTTTGTAATTATTTTGATTAAGATACTGTTTTAACTCTAAAAAAATACTATTTTCTTATTTCACAATTTCGAAAGAACATTAATTCGGTTCCATGCACATTTATAAGTGTATTTATTTTATTTTGTAAATCTTAAATTGTCTATGTGTTGAAAATCATTCCTGTGGTTTTTTGTACCGGTTTTCCTGGAAGAAGGGAATGTGCCTCCTGTATGCAATTAAGTGTGACCTGTAACAGTACGGAGAGTACACAAGGTTATTTACACAAGAAGGGAGAATTACTTGCCACCCTCTCGGTCAGTAGGGGGACATACTTCCTCCTTAGCAACGACCCAGCAACCATCTTTTTAACAATCATATATCTGAAACTTGATAATTGTTCTAGAATATTTTCTGTCCTCTGCGTTTTCTGTGCTTGGAAGTTTCAACGGTTTTTTTTGAGTTATGAAGTCATAACGATTTTTTTGATAATTTATATATGTAGCTAGGTTTTATTATGTGTTCAAATAATTTCTTAATGCATGCAGATAATTATTATGTTGTTTCTGTGCAAATTGTAACGAATGATAAAATTAATTTTAAATAAGAAGAGAAATTAAATGCTAATATTATTTATTGAAATTGAGTTTGATTTTCTAATTATCTCACACATGTGTCAGAATATGTTTTCTCCAATTAACAATTTTAAAAAGTGCCACTATACGATCATCTATTTTATTACATGTTATAATTCCACATAATATATTCTAAGTTATTAGGGGCATTACTTGAATGACACGCTTCTTCAACAAGTGCACAGTTTCAATTATTTGTTTATACACTAAATTTTTTATTTATACACTAACAGCTCCTTATATGCTACGAAATACTTGGAGAGAACTGGGTTACCGTTTAGACGTTTGTCGGGCTACAAAAGTTGCACACATCAAAATCTATTGATATTAAAACTTGGTGAGATTTTCTTTCTATTTACATATTTTTTTAAAATTGCAATGGGTAGTTCCGTAAAAATAAGCCATAACTTTTGTATACTTTTATTCTGGACACCCTGTATTAATCGAAAAATTTATATTCTAAATTCATCTATTTGCTCCTTCCCTTACTATATTTTAACCGTAATCGCCGGGTTCTAAGAAATGTAAACTTTTTAATATATGCATGTAACTATTCAATTATTTATTATTTAACGCATTCCTCCTAATTTTCGAGAGAGTGGGAGACATTTAAATTGATTTTGCACTTTCAGTTCTTTTCTCTTACAACATATTGCTCTAAACGTTTCGGAAAAGACTGATCCTAAAATCAGCATTTTAACAGAATAAAACAGCCTAAACATACATTTATAAACAGATGTAAATAATAACAGATGCGTTTTAAATCGTGTTTGTTCTTTCTGGCATGACGTATACTCCAGAGTTTTTGATTGAGCTTATTCTCATTCGGAACACACACTGCACTTGTCATTCATTTGTATGAATACTCGTGTATGTTTATACACCTTTAAAGGGCATGTGTTTTGAGGCCATACTGAAAAATGGAGCACAATCCTAAATTTTCATATTCTAGATGTACACATGGGAAGTGATATACATAAACATACATTTATAAGTTTTAATGTAGTTAAATTTTAAAATTTCCATTATTATAAAATTCATGCATTCATATTCTATGAGGTATAGAATTCGCGTTATAAGCATGAAAGAACGACAAAATAAAGATATATGTTTAATAACTCATGAATGTTTCAACTTTTACAATTAAATATATTATATAAGGGTAGCGCTGTGGGACACACTCGTTTATTTATCGAAGAAAATTTTATCAACTTTATTAAGTGTGACATTTTAAGTGATGCATGTGAATTAGTTGTTGAAAAATTTTAAAATGCGAAAATAAGTTTATAAGTTTAAATAAATTTTTAATAATTTGCTACTCGTATTTTATTCAAAATTTAGAAGATATTATAGTTTTTCAAAGTGTCTTCGTAAAATTATTACACTGCGGAGGATATGTAACGAAAACGTTATAAAACATACTTCTCCAAAAAATAGTGGCACGTATCCTTGAATTTAAATTTTCACATCTTGGTTTTGAACAGCACTCATTTAGGCACAACGGAAAATACTAATGCAGAGAATACGTTTTATTTATGTAGTCCTAAACACGGTTTTTGTGTATTCAAGTATAAGACAAAAACTTCGCAAAGTAGCTCAAATTTTGTGACATTTAACCACCGGTGCTATGGAAAATGATAATGCCAAATGAATCAATGTTATAACTAGTAAAATATAAATAATTCAACAGAGGAAGATATTTATTACCAGGAAGAATGCAGACAAAATAAACAGAAATCACGTACTTAGAGCTAAACGCACCATAAATGCAAGATTCTATAGCGGTAAAAGAACTAAACCATATAACGAGGCAACCGACCGGTCTCTTCATCAGGGACCTTAACCGAATCAGTTACCTCAAGGGGGAGCTTTCTCAATAGGATGCAGGTCTAATCAAAAGACATCCCGAGGCCCCGAGATCCCCGTTAAAACAGATAGTCAAATCAAATGAAAATGAACAAAACTCCTGCAATTTGAGCTAAACGCACCATAAATGCAAGATTCTGTAGCAATAAAAGAACTAAACCATATAACGAGGCAACCGACCGGTCTCTTCATAAGAAGGCCAAACCGAATAAGTTACCAAAAGGAGGAGCTTTCTGAATAGGATGCAGGTCTAACCAAAAGAAATTCCAAGGCCCCTAGATTCCCATTGAAACCGATAGTCAAATCAAATGAAAACAGACAGAAATCCTGCACTTAGAGCTAAACGCACCATAAATGCAAGATTCTGTAGCAGTAAAAGAACTAAACCATATAACGAGGCAACCGACCGGTCTCTTCATCAGGAGGCCTAACCGAATAAGTTACCTCAAGGGGGAACTTTCTGAATAGGATGCAAGTCTAACCAAAAGACATCCCAAGGCCCCGAGATACCCATTGAAACAGATAGTCAAGTCAAATGAAAATGAACAGAAATCCTGCACTTAGAGCTAAACGCACCATAAATGCAAGATTCTGCAGCAGTAAAAAGTAAACATACAATCCTAAAAGAACATAAAAGGTGCGTTTAGCTGTAAGTGAAGGATTTCTGTTTATTTTGCCTCCATTCTTCCTTTTAGCAAATATATTTCTCTGAATTATTTAAATTTAAGAAATTATAATTGTCTTTTTTCAATATGAGGATTTGTTGCAACTGCGCAATCTTTTCTTGAAAAGTTAAATTTTTTCAACGCTAGGGTAGTTTTTCTGTTAATTTGTTCGGATGTCTGCATTCTTTGCATACATTATTTTGTGTTGAAATATTTACATCGTTTTAGTTATGAATCAGTGTTCTCATTCTCAACATTTCTTGGTACTTACATTTTAAAATAAATATCAGACATATTTCAAATGTAGGAAAAATTAATTTCGACATTCCGCAAATTATTGTAAGAACCGTTGACATTAAAGAGAATGTTTCAGCAGCCTGAAACCGAAAATAAATTAAGCAAAAAAAGTTTTTCATATCATTACTACTTTATGCGAAGAAATCACAAGACTTCCTTCCAGAATTAGCATTGCAAACAGAAATCTTCTTTTGAACAGATTTATGTGTGACGCTAACTAAAATTAATTCCTGACCACATCTAATTCCGATAATGGTATTTTCAGGATATTCCTCATTTTAAAGAAAAATCGCTACTCTCGTTAGCCATTTATATTTCTTTTACTCTAAAGTAATCAATTAGCAGGATATTAAATCAGAGGAGATAATATTTAAAAATCCATTCGGATTTTTGAAATATTAGGTGTCGCACTGCTTCATTTGTATTTTTGTTAAAAATGACTTTTCTCCTTGAAAGCACTAATTAAGTCGGAGAAAATGAACCGTTACAAATTATTCAATGGAAAAATAAATCACTACCCTAATTCAGAAAACAGATAACTTATTAAAATTTTAGGAAAATGAAATTTTTGATTATTATTTTCTGTGTATTATTTTGCATTCTTAGAAGATTAATGATTCCAAGAAGCTTGAGTAATGTATTTTTCTGAAGTTTGCAAGTAAATAATTGAAAATAATATTAAAAGGGCCTTAAAACGATATTTTATAACTTTTAATTTTGGAAATGTGACGTAAATTGAGCACAGAAGGTTTCAGTCTGTCTATAGCATGGCTGCGGCATACACGCACAGGGTCTTCACACGGTTTTTGAATCACCTTACAAATTTCATTCAATCATCATAATTAACATTTGAAAAATAATATGTGCCCATAACAGATTTTCAATTCTATATTTTTATCAACATTACTGTCGGAAAAATTCCTAGTTATTAGCTCTCTACCAGATATGTAGCATCAGGATTTTTATCACCTGTAAAGTTAAAATACATATATAAACCGGACGACACCCCCCCCCCCCCCCCACACACACACACACGAGCGAAAGAGAGAGACATGTTTGAGATAGTAATGAATAGGGTTTTAAATTAACACTGGCGGGCTTGTGGCGACCCTGTGGTACAGCGCACTGGTTTTCGATGCTGAGGGTGCTTGGATCGAATCCTGTCGTAAAATGCCTCCGTTTATATCGTCCCTTCATAGTGCGTAATGCTGTCCACCTATATGGTACCCCAATAAAAAAAATGGACAGTAAAACCGCGGCGTAATATATGCGAATGTTTAACGACATGTGCATCCGCTTAAAAAAAGATTAACACTGGAGATCAATACTGAAGGAGCAATAAGTTTTTCCAGCTGCTACTTTGAATGAAGTGACCTGGATGTGGAAAAATGATCCTAATGTTACGTTTGGAATTACAGAACCGATGAGTCAAAACAAAACGACAACAAGAACAGAATCGAACAGTAAAGGAAATCTTCTTCGAACAGAAGAGGTGACACTGCACTGAATGTTGTATGTCTTGTAACAGTGAAAGTTTTAACAAAGAGTGGAGGCGGCCTTTTGTATCCTATAACACCAACTCGAGCACTGGTGAGGCTTTGCCCCTAAGAATGACTTTGCGGATGAGGAGGATTTCTTACAGCAGATAAGTAGAAACCATTCTTCTGTGAGTGCATTTTTGAAATGCTGGATAATGGGTCAGGTCACACCGCTAGCTGTCTTGTCAGACCATCGAATATGTGTCCAATCGGACTCAGATCAAAGGAATGGGCAGGTCAATCAATGCGCGTAATATCCTCATTTTACAGCAGCTCCTCAACATCCGCAGTGCGATGGGTCGTGAGGTTCGTCATCCACAATGAAAGTCAGCGCCGAGGAACAGACACACATGGGACAGGATTGTAGTATTACTGCATTGCAGTGCTCCGGCTGCAGTACCACCGTCCCGTTTCTGTAGATATATGCAACTGTCTTTCATAATGCCTCCCTAGACCAGAACACTTCTGCCACAGTGTCGATTATATTTACGTTTGTGTAGTGATAACGTGATCCAACATCTCGCCGGCCAGAATCACTACTGAGGCTTACGCGATAAAGATAACGTGTTTCTCTAGTGCTCTGTCATCCACTTCTTGCGCTCTTTACACCAGTATAGACGGTAGCGCCGATGGCCATGTGATAACGGTACACATCATACGGACCGGCAGGTAACAGTCCACCTCGATGGAGTCGTCTGGTCACAGTAAATTGCCATACCTGGCTTCCGGAACTGTTCTGCAGATGCTTTGCAATAGTTGTATGCCGATGATCTGTCTTCGCTTTCCCAGCGATAAATCGGTCATCATTGGCATTGGATTTTTTTTTTGCTGACGACGATTCCCAGCCCTTCCTTCTGCAGTACCTGTCACTTGGAATACCGTCCATGCGGTGAAACGACACTAGGGGAGATTACTCGGCGGCCAAATTCCTAAAACTTTTCCCAGTTTCCCAATGAATCTGCCTCGTGTAAAGTCGTTAAATATTTCCCAGTTGACATATAGTGGTCTGCAGTATGGAATGAAATCTTAGGCATTGTTTGAAAAATAGGAAATAATTCCTTAACTTCTCCTTTTATCCGTTATTCGCTATGACGATACTTCTGAAGTCATGATTCAACAATTTGAATATGCACCAGATTTACGGAATATCCTCGGTAATGCAAACAGTCACAAGTTTTTTTTATTTTAATTTCCAGCTTATAACCTTTTAAAAATAGTAGCGTTTGTCCCGTTTCGCATGTTAATGCTATATGATATAGATATTATAAAGGAATATTTAGTTCCTATGTGATTGGATTTAATAGTTGTTTAGGCATTTAAATAGTTAAATTGTTCATGCGCTTATCTTTGATTTCACAGTTTTATATACTTTAATCTGAGTAAATTCTTTTTAAATATGATTAAAGATCTATTTTTGTAGAAGAAATTTTAATTTTGACATGATGTCAGCAATCTGTGTATGATTTATATATTTTAAAAGAATGCATTAAGGGAATGTATAGAAAATACTTTGAAACTTCATGTTATAAGGATTGGAAATCCTTTTTTTTATAAATGAATGACCGACTGAAGAATAAGAATTATCCCTACGTATCGAATCATTATATACATTTGTATAATACAATTTGGTGAAAAATATTTACCCTTAAAGGTAAATGTAGGGAATTTTAAAACAACTAAGATTTAATTAGGGAAGTATGAACGTTATTCCATGCTACAAATCGAAAGATCGTAGCTTAACAGTAAAGTACTTTTTTTAAATAGTAATTATTTATCAGGATATGATGGTATTAGATGATCCGATTTTATACTGATTTTCCTTAATAGTTTAACCTGTAAATAGTAACATCTGTCTGACTTACTCTATCAGTAACATCCGTCCATGAGACTAAGTTGGATATTGCAGCTCATTACTTATATAATTTCCCAATTTTCATTAAATTTAGATCTGTATTTAAGGTATTATTGATTTATAAAATAATATTTACACTTGGTTTTAATTTTAATATAACTTTGTTCATTTTTTAGGCATATACGAAAAGGGCATCTACCCCTAACTGGTAATAAAGATTCATCTACACACGCGTGAGCTCCTATGGAATACAATTCCTGGCAGTTTGAAATAAATATATTAAATATACAAAAAATAAATATATTAAATATATAAACAAACACAACCAAGGTGATGGAATAACTAAAGCATAGCTCGAACATGAAGGTTTCAAATCGATAATTACGCACCCTAGTGGGAAAAATATGAACTCTACCCGTCCGAGAAACGGATAATACTATTTACGGGTTAATATCATTTATTACATGAAAGCAGGTCCGCATCTGACGGAAATCGTTGTACGTCTTTATAGATTTCCTATCCGAACTTATCCGAAATGCTTCGGAAATAATATATTTCCGACTTTAGATATCTAAAATGTTTACTCGTAAAATTTGAGGCAGTTAAGCATAATTTTACACACACTAGTCATTTATAGTTTATATGCAGACTGGAATTACAGCTAGTTTGTAAATTATACAGTAAATGTTTTACATGAAACTAACGTAGTTTTCCGTGAACCTATGTATTATAAAATTTATGGTCATGAGCTTTCCCCTTTTACAGTAGATAATTTTTTGTCGTTTATATCTTTACAGGAAGCAAATTACTTCAGTTACACTTATTTCATAAGAGTAAGTTCTTAACAACTTATCAGTAAAAGCATATCTAGCATACCATTAATGTAATATTTTAGCATACCATTAAAATGTAATATTTTAGGATGCTACGCATCATTAGGATGCTACGCATCATAGGATGCTGCGCATCTGTAGAATTTAAAAAGTAAGATCGCAGTGGCTGTAATGATAAAGGAAAAAATAGCTGTTAAACTCTTAAAACTTAAAAACTTAAACTGTTAAAAAAGAATCGACTAAGAACCGAACTCACTAATGAACACATATTTATCAAAAACAGTACCAAATTGATGCCACAGAATTGAATGTTTATACAAAATGACTTCATTCTGATTTAACTTGATATAAAATTATTAAATATTTGAGAGCAGTTGAAAAGCAAAATTAACCAAACTTAGAAAATTCAAAAACAAAATTTTTTAAAAAATCGAAAAAAAATATTTACGTGTAAACATTTTAATAAGGTGTTAAAATGTTTACACGTAAAATATGGGGCAGTTGAGCAGAATGTTACACACACCAGTCATTTATAGTATATATGTAGATTGAAATTATAGCAAGTTGGTAAATTATATACAGGGTGCGGCAGTAAGAACGTTCCGAGGATGTAAGTAAGTAAACAAATAAATAAATAAATAAAATAAATAATGATAATAAAATGATAATTAATATTAATAGTAAATAAATAAATAATTTTTTTCTTAGGTATAAAATATTTATTTCTCTATCTTGCATTGTAACTGTGTTATTGACGTTCCACATCAGAACGTGCACGAATCTAGAATTGTGCGCAGTGAACATACATATTATAAAATTGATGGTCATTAGGTCTCCACTTTTACAGTCGATAATTTTTTGTCATTTATATCTTTACAGGAAGTGAATTACTTTAGTTACGGTTATTTCATAAGAGAAAGTTCTTAAGAATTTATCAGTTAAAAACATATCTAGTATACCATTAATGGAATTAAAATGTAATATTTTAGGATGTTACGCATCATAAATGCACATCTGTAGAATATAAAATGTCAAACAAAAAAATGACAAACAAAAAAATTAGCTGTTAAACTGTTAAAACTTAAAAACTCAAACTGTTAAAAAAGAATCGTCTAAGAACCGACATCACATAATGAACAGAGCATTTTTCGAAAAGAGAACCAAAGAGATGCCACAGAATTGAATATTTTTACAAAATGACTCTCTTCTGATTTACCTTGGTAGAAAATTATTATTAAATATTTGAGAGCAATTGAAAAGCAAAATTAACCAAACTAACAAAATTCAAAAACAAAACGAAAAAAAAGAGAAGTAAATATTTAAAGTATTAATAGGCAAAATTATGTTAACCTAATTTACGCCAAGAAGCCTTACACTCTAGAAAAGTGATGAGGGTTATTAACTTAATTATTTACTTAAAGCATTCAGAAGTATAAACTTTAATGTGTCACTCTGTTTAAAACAGCCTAAAATGATAACTTCCCGCTTAACTGCAATGAGATATTCGTTGGAACGTGGAAAGCAATTTCGTAATTCTAAAAATGAGTTCTCTTTTTAAGGAAGGAGAAATATTTGTCTCTTCCAGCGACAAAACAAAAATATTTATATTTTCCAAAATGTTACCCCGGTGTCTGAGTTAGGGTACTTAGCAGCCCATATCTTCATGCTCGAAAGGAAATTTATATTCATTCGTTTAAGTTTAGTGGATTACATTAATATTTAAGGAGATTATGCCTGAAATATTTTACAGCATTATGTTAACGAGCCCTGTATTTTTAGAACCATGATTAAGGTATTTATAATTTATGGGATTCAGAAGCCTGGGATAAATTCACTGTAATTAAATGTTAAAGAAAATTGTGAACGTCTAGAGATGCCTGAAACTAAGATAAGTAGCAAAGTGTATATATTCCTGTGAAACTGCATTAAAATCTAATATAGTCCACGAAATAGAAGTGCATGGCATTATAAATGTTTAAGATGTTCTCAATAGGTTTCATTCATATTTGAGTCAAGCCCTAAATGAAAACAAATCCATACTAGTTCTTATATAGACCGGAGTATTTAACGTTTAGGAAAGGAGGAATGAACTACCTACGTAGCAAACTTTAATCATAACTGTGCTTGATGCATGGAATATTGCGGATTTACGAAGTTAGTAAATTAGAATACATAAAACATTTTTTAAGAAAACATCAAAAATAATCTATTTATAATAGTGGGTTATACTAGCATTCATTGCAAACTACGACCCGAGGTAGCCTTGTTGTATGAGTCGGCATTCGGCACTGACATTTCTCGGATCAAATACCAACAAACATCGTTAAATACCCTCATGCCTAGGCCGTATATGGGCACGTTAAATCCGTAGACCGTAAAAATCCTATGAGGTCAGTAGGTGGGTGAAGGTACAATCTGCCCAGATGTTGCCCCTAGGGTTGTTATTACAAAAACGGAGCCACACTACTCAACCCGAAATTTGGTCTGGAACTTCCGACCAGGGGGCATTAGGAACAACAACATTGCAAACTGCAATTGTGTGTTAATACGAAAACGAGTTTCTGTATCATATTTATTTTCCACAAAATAGGCAGACGTAAAAGTACGTTTTGCTTGAGTCAACTATAGATAAGCGATAATTGCGGGCCAATCACGGGTCAATATTGACTCTAGTGATGATTGCTAGAAGCAAAACTAAACAATACAATACAATAAAATACTAAGCAGCGCTCCACGAAAATAGCCGCAGTTGCTCCAAGCAAAACATACCTTTACGCTTTCTAATCTTTAAGATTTTTATTGATAAATAATTCAGAGAGTCTTTAAATTAGTAATACCAGACGGGAAAATATTTTGTAACAAGAAAAATATTTTTCTTGGGATTTTAAAAAGTAACTTAGTTTAAGAAAAGTTCAGAGCATATTCATTAATAAAAACTCAAAAATGTTCACAAAATAACGACGCGCTATAATAGGTTTTTTTTCTGTACAACTAATATTCGATTTCACTTCGGAAATTAAAATGCAAATCTCTATAAGATTCTGTGTATCAAGCAAGTACCTTAGACACAGCTTCAGCTGGAAACAAGAGCATCAGTAAGTTCCTACGGTTTGAAGAAGGACATCTACATTCTACATGTCAAGTTGTCTTCTTTTAATGAAATATTATATATCATTTTTAGCAATTAACGAGAACGAAAGTCTAAAATCTCAAATTTAACTTAAAATCGTCCTAATACATTCATTCCAAATAACTATCTGAAAATCAATTTTCCCCGCATTTTTTATACACAATGTCAAATCTTTATAATCCTAAATTTGAATATCTTTAAACTAAAATTACAGTTTTAAACTGTTTTCAAGATTTTGCGAAAGCAAATCATCAAACTCTGCGTCCGTTCAACTTCTTTTTAAGCAATTATTAAAAGCAAATTTTCATCTGTGATCCGTTTTTTTTTTCTCATTTAAAAACTGACAGCAATCGACGAAGGTATCATATCACATCTTCTCTTTTAGCCATTAATACAAAATATTCCTAACACTTATTTCCTGTGCCATGTCAATACTGGTTATCCGAACACGGTAAATATAAGATAACGAAATCAATGAACACCGGAAATAATCTGTTTTACTCGAGCAAAATATATTGTGAATGAATACAATTAAACATCAAACGATTATCTTTAGGCTATAGAACTTTGTGGCGTAAATGATTACACAAATTGTATCACAATTAATAGCCATTTAAGGGCTTTATTACGGCCATTAGTGTCTCATTTAAAGATTTATTAATTTCCAAGTTTTCTCGAAAGTATCTTCGGCATTTTGCTTCTTCGAAGCAGTTCATCATTTTGGCATGTTTAACACTGAATTATGTTTCCTTTAAAATCTCTGGCTATCATTTAATAATTGGAAACAATGGTTTATTCTCAGGGTATGTGAAAATTGGACCATTGAAAAATATTATCTTCTCATCGTGATATGACATGGATATTCATTTAGAGATGTACTTAGTATAACTCACGATGGTGTCAGTGAGGGCCTGTTCACATACAATCCGTCAGCGTAAAAATTTTTAACCAATCATTTGTCTAGCATTGACCCATTTAACCAATCAGCATCAAAGTAATCTTTAACACTGACGGATTCTATGTGAACAGGCCCTAACTCAAGGCGAAATTTTCCCATGTTCCGATTAGTTAACACAGTAGAAAAGCGATAAGTGAATGGAAGAAATTTCTACCTCTAATTCTCTAATTTCTCTAACTTATTTTAGTGACATTGTATTGTTCTGGTTTACTCAGCCAGTGGAAAATTCTGAAATTATTCCTGAAATCTGAATAACGAGTCGTTGGAGTTAGACTACGGACAAAATGAATTAAATATAAAACTGATAAAAGTGTAGAACGACTTGCGTATCGTATTTAAAATTCATGAAATAACACTTTTATATTTTATGATTTGAGAGGAAATTTATGGGTGAAAATATACGAAAAGTAATGCCTGCATGATTGATAAAAGTTTTAACCAGACTTTGATTTTCAGCATAATTATTTTCCATTTATTCTGAAGATGTGGCAGACTTGAGAGTTTTGAAATTTCTGTCAATCGTAGCTGCGTAAAACAAACTTTATTTTGTTAGCATCAATACAAAAATTTCCAGTTCCGTAAAATTTTGAGAGATTGCGTTATTTCTTAGGCTGAGTAGTTTTGATAGATTTTCGATTCTGATAACTTCCCCAAGTTAAATAAAGTTTACCGATAAGCACTTTTACATTATTTTCCTAGTGAATCGAGAGGTTTCTTAAAAGTGTTTCAGGGTTTATTTTGTGCAAAAGTATTTGTTAGATGAGAACGAAAACAATTTATGCCAGAGCGGCTTCGACAGTAAACATTTTCAAAAAATTTTTTCTTAAAGTACTTCTATGAAATAAATATAACGTTTTAAATTCCTTATACGTAAACATTATAAATAATTCAGTCGAAAGAAAATAATGCTGTCATCTTTACATTCACCAATGCATGTGTCATTTCTAAAACAGACAGATTGTGATTGAGAAACTCGCAGACCCGAATGTTATATTTGACTTCTGACATTAAATACATCCGTGTAAACAGACACGCCGGAAACGTTTCTAGTTTGAGAACTCTGTGTTTTAAATTTAAATTTGAATCTAAAAATCTAAAGGTAATTTGAAAGAAAAAAAAGAATGCTTGAAATCAATTTTTAAAACTTCCCTTACGGGAAAAAAAAGGATTTTAGGTTTAGACACACTACTATTTCGGATATCGGAACCACCAAAAATTTAGTCGAATGATAAAAGGTAAAGTGAAAATAGTCCGAATTACGTTTTTAACGTTATTGTTTCATGAATTAACATACAAGACCCCAAAACATAACTTTTTACCTATTGATATATTATTTTGCTTATTGTACTTTTTAAAAGGATATAATATTTTGTACATTTTCACATTAATTGAAGGCCGTATTTGAATAATGGTCCAAATCCACTTTTAAAACAATTCGAGTTAGCCTCACTTCCATGTTCATATAAGTCATTTAAATTTTATTTTTAAACCAGTACACCTACACCTTATTTCTGCGAACACAGGGCATTACAAATCCGACTTCAGCACTCATTTCTCAGCACTCATTAGAGTTTAAGGCTCTGTATCTCAAAACGAACAAGACTGCAGTTGGACCAATGTTCAAAAAAGGCCTTTATTTAATACAAAGCGTATCAAAAAGGTAAACAGACCACTTCAAAGGCAACATATCTACCTGTGAAACAATGCTCTTAAGTATCACATAGTTTTGAGCGTCCTACAGATTTAAATTGCAATTTGTCTTTTTCTACATCTGTTACGGAGGAGGTGAAAAGACTTTTAACGCAATTTCCTGTCAGTTTTAATAAGCAACACTTCAGAATTACAGTCACCGTTACTGAAGCTACATAACATAGAATCTCTTTTATGTGTCTAAATACTAATTGCAGATAGGATGTCAAGAAAATTACTGGAGGATAGTCATACTGATGTTACTACTCTCTGTGCAAAATCCTTATATTTCCATAGTATATACATATATTCTTTGACTTATTTTTGTATATGCATATATATTTATATATATATATATATATATATATATATATATATATATATATATATATATATATATTAATTTCATACTTAATTTAAAATACATTGCATTTAGAAGACATAAAGTATTCTTCGTCATCACTACTTATTCTTTTAGTAGAATTGCTTCAGAATTTGCGACAGAAAATATGTTGAAAGTTTTTTTAACAAAGTTATCGAAGGGAGTGTGAACACTTTGCGTCTTTTCCTTGTATATTGTCTGATAACAAGCCAGATTATCCTGAATACGAGGATTTACACTTGTGGATCTTTCTTCATTTGGATTCATTGCTTCTAATTGTTGTAGAACTTTATTAATATAGTGAAAAGCTGAAGTCATTTCTAGAGACAATGAAGGTTTATTTTATTTATCGTGTGGATATCTAAACTATTGCCTCACACATTTTTATTATTGCGTCATAATTTTTTGCAGTATTGCTGAATATTGCATTGTATTTTTTAATAATTGTCTGCGATGAAAAAAATACAAGGGAATTGACAGCTAAACTTTATGTATATTTTGGTGCTAATTTAAAAAAAATAATGAAAAATTTCTATCACGTCACGTTTTCTTTAAAAATTCAATTTTACGTGGAATTTTATGAACATTTACAATGTATTTTTTTTTGGAGTTGAATTTCTTCCCTCCCTGCCTTACCATTATTCTCTCGCGGTGAAACATACAGAATACCCTTCTGTGACACCTCCCCGAACACTGCAGACTATGTAAGACAACTTTATCTTGCGTATTTTGGCATGAAACTCAGAGGTTAGGACCAATCGTAGGGTCCTCATAAAGTTTGTGTGCAGTGTCTCAATTATTTACGCTTATGGCTCAAAGGAAATAAGACTATTGTACTATTTGGAATTCCTATGACATGGAGGGAGCCGAAAACCACTCTGATGATTGTTACTTTTGTTCCTACCATGTCCATGGGTATAACCGCAAAATCAAAAGCTAACCTCTTATCCCGATAACATTCCATCAGCCATACCATAACAGTCCCGATAACAGTCCATCAGGTCCTCATGGACCTGATGTACCAGTGTCTTTCCCTCCAACTGAATTGTCAGTCATGTCTTCAGAGTCTTCAGATTCGGAACATCTAGAAGTTCAAAGCTCCGGTTTCGAATATAAGCCCTCTGGAGGCGAGGGCCTCCAGAGGGGAACTTAGGAGGCCCTTTACCTTTCTCTCAGGTTGAACATAATGATCTAACTAGAGATCTGGGCCTTTCGAAAGCGGCAGCTGTATTGTTGGGCTCCTGATTGAAAGAAACAACTTATTGGCCAAAGGAACCTCTTTTTATTAGTACAGGAATCGAGAAAGGAATTTGTTTAGTACTTTGAGGAAGAGAAGAACCTGGTCTATTGTTCTGATGTTCCCGGATTCATGAGCAAATTTAATATTACCTAAGATAAAGATGAATGAAGGCTGTTTATAGATTAATCGAAAATTAGACTTACAGCTGCCCTTCTTCATCACGGAAGCCAGTATGCATCTGTAGCAGTTGGACACTAGGTGCATTTAAAAAAACGCTATGGAAACCTGGCTCTCGTCCTCAACAAAATAAATATGCCGACCACGGTTGGACCATTTGCCGTGATTTGAAAGTTATCTCCATGCTTCTTGATCAACAAGGCGGATATACAAAGTTCCCATGTTTCATTTGTGAGTGGGACAGCCGTGATAAGACTCAACATTGGGTCAAAAAAGAATGGCCGAAAAGACAAAATGTTGAACCTAGCAACAAGAATGTGATTCTGAATAGCTTAGTTGATCAAAAAAGTATTGTTACCGCCTCTGTATATAAAATTAGGTGTAATTAAGCAGTTTGTTAAGGCTATTCCAAAAGATGGCGATTGTTTCAAATGCCCGTGCAAAAAGTTTCAAGGTTTATTCGAAGCCAAGTTTAAAGAGGGAATCTTTGTTGGTTCAGATATTCGCAAGCTTATGAAGGATTAAGAATTTGAGACTAGCATGACAGCAAAGGAAAAAGAAGCTTGGGTTACCTTCTAAGATGTCGTCAGTAAATTTTGGGTAATTACAAGGAACTTGACGATAAAGAAATTGTTATGAATATGCTGGACAAATTTCAAGCGTTGTGTTGCTTCATGAGTGTCAAAATACACTGCTGGTCACCCAAATTGCAACACCAAGAAAGACAAGACATATCACAACAAAATTTATTTTGTAGATAACATGTTGACCAAGTATCAAATGATTAAATTTATAGACTTCTGTGAAGTGTGGTTCCTGCCAAAATCAGTAGCCAGAGTAGCTGCCATTGTTGGAGATCACCGCTGCCACACGCCTCGGCATTGATTCAAAGAGACTTTGGATGAGTTCTTGGGGTACAGCAGACCAAGCAGCTTCCACACGTTGCCAAAGTTGATCTGCTGTGGCAGCTGGGGATGGAATCTGGGTCAATCGTAGACCAACCATGGACCACATGTTTTCTATCGGCGAAAGATCCGGAGAGCGAGGCGGCCAGGGAAGCAATTCAATCTGGCGATTGACGAAGAACCGTTGGACAATGCGTGCCACGTGTGGTCGCGCATTATCCTGTTGAAATATGGTTGTGGGCAAGCCCTGAAGGTAAGGAAGGACAACTGGCTCCAACACCACGGAGATGTAGCGCTGGCTGTTTAAAGTACCGGCAATGCGTACTAGAGGTGTGCGAGAGTGATATCCAATACCGCCCCATACAATGATACCCGGTGCAGGACCAGTGTGGCGGTGCATAACGCAGCTGTTCAGCATCCTCTCTTCACGGTGTCTCCAGACTCGAATGCGACCATCGTGGTGTTGCAAACAGAAGCGTGACTCGTCAGTAAAGACAATTTCATTCCATTCTGCCGTCCACATCCTTCTGTCATCGCACCATTGGCGGCGGAGACGTCTGTGGTTCTGCGTCAAGGGTAGACAAAGCAATGGACGTCTTGCGGACAGACCACTCTGCTGTAAACGGCGTCGAATGGTACGCGCAGACACTGGATGATGCGTTACAGACTGCATGTGGTGTGCTATGGTTCGTGATGTGACTGAGCGATCCGTCACTGCCATGCGCACAATTTACCTGTCATCATGTGAAGTGGTGCGCTGAGGTGGATGCGATCGAACACGCCGGTCCGTCGTACCCTCCTGCATCCAACGATCACATATCCGCATTACAGTTGTTTGGTTTCGTCCAACACGACTACCGATTTCCCTGAAAGATAATCCACAATCTCGGTAGGCCAATATCCTTCCTCTGTCGAACTCGGATACTTGATCAAAAGATGATCGCTGCTTTCGACGAGGCATAATTGATCGTTTTTTTGAAAAAACAAGAGAAACATAATTGCCGAACTTGAAATCGTCGAAATCTCCAAGCCTTAAACAGCGCTTTGAAGTGGCGCCACAGGCGCGCGTGATGTGCGTCTGCGCTGAAATTCTAATCATTTGCATATCTCACCTCCGCTAATGCATGTTGTAAATTTCATGTTATTTGCATGTTTCCTTCAGGGTGTTGCATTTACAGTGGCCAGCAGTGTACATTTCCTTCACTCACATGGAAACTTTTTCCCCGAAAATTTAGGATCAGTCATCGAAGAACACGATGAAAGGTTCCACCAATACATCACAGATATGGAGCGGAAAATATCAAGGAAAACAGCACAAGATCATGCTCGCCGACAACTGTTGGATGTTAACACGAGATAGGCCTGAGATTGAACATAAAAGAAGTACGTCTAAAAGAAGTTTCAAAGGAAAAAGAGTACGTACTTAAATAGGAACTTATTTTGTTTTGTTTTGTTTTGTTTTTGCTCAGATTAAAATCTGTTTCAAATTTTCATGCACACATACGTAATAGTATTTGCTCCTCTTGGTCAATCGTCTAATTTATGTAAGTTACCTTAATAAAAACAAATTAAAATAGTATGTTGGTGATTTTCTTCTAGAAACTGCACCATAATTTGATGTAAAAATTGTTTAAACTCAAGGGAACTTTTTGTTTTTCTCAGAGCCGGCTCGTGCGATCTGACAACAGTGGTTTTCATCCATTTAAACCTGTAAAAAATAATCAATTGCTGAGAAATCAATTTGGCTCACCAAGAATCGGTTATTGTACATAGATTTAAATGAATAAATTTCAATGTTGGCAGATAGTATATGCAAAATTTTTGAGAGAATTCCTTTTCAAATAGGATTTTAGGAAAAATATCGATATAAATTTTACAAAAAAATCCTGACGTTATGCAGAAAAATGGAGCTCATTTTCGAAATCACCACACAAAATTACATAAAACTCAGATCTTGTATATGTTTTCTCTTGCATTTTTCAAAAACTTGTTATGTAATACATATAGGTATGTACTCTACATTCGGGGTACAATATTTTGGGGATTTTTTTTTAATTTAAAAATTTCGGTCGTAAGTGCGAGCAGTCGTAAGTCCAGGAATACCTATATGACAATATTTTTCTTCAATCGTAACATAAGCCCTTCACAACCTAAATAACTAGGGTGTAATTTTACTTAAATAACGATCAGTTTAGAACTCATCTTCATATTTTTATAACGTGTTATTAATATAGCAAATTCCCATGCTGCATTCTAGATTTATGTTTACTAATGGATTTCTCCATATAACATTTCTTAAAATAGATTAGTTTCGGTTATACTGGCTACCCGTCACGTATTGCCAAATTTTGATAGAAGACAAAGATTTGAAGCTAATTTCTTTATTTCACTGAGACGAAGGAGATTTTTGGATTAATTAATTATCATTTTAATCTAGGCACGTTTCTTACTGTTGAAGAATCGAAATTAATTTTCTTCGCTGTTTTTAGATGCAAAGTTTTTGCATTCATCATAGTATCAACATCGGTAATTTTGCTCCAATTGATTCGTTCATATACGCATCATATTCGTTTCTTTCTTTTGGACCTTGAGTAACATAGAAACACATGAATTTTTCAAATAAGATTTAATCACAATAATTTTTTTGTAAAATTGAAACTCTTTTCAAATGATACTGCACTACAAAAGAGCCAAAATTTCAGAAAAAGTCTGAATTTTTAAAACTTTGAATTATTTGTAGTTTAAATTCAATTTCTTACTTTTTATTTATTACATTAGAGAAACCACTTATCATTTTTACCTTATAACCATAAACAGTTTCTAGGTGTGTTAAATATTGTAAAAGTACACTTAAAGATATTTTTTTTAGATTTTAAATAGGAGTCGTAAAATTCCTTTAATTATTTAAAATTTTTATTACTTCTTTCGAGTATCCCTGAACGTACTTTCTTTTATTTTATTAAAAGCCGAACTTGCCATTTTTATTTAGAATTCATTAATAAACTAAACTTTGTCTTTAGCACTTTTACAAAATGCCCTGTTCATTATACAAGTTGTTATTTATATTTCATTTGAAATTTGTATGTGTAGAAAATGACATTTATCTGTATTTATGCAAACTGTTATATACAAAGGTTTTAAGTATATTTTCAAACGTATTAAGCATATTTGTTCTACTTTTATTAATTCAGGAAATTCTAATGATTACTTTCGGCCCACTTTGATTATAAGTTTAAAAATATATTTTATGTGAAAAAAACCAAATTTTAAATATTTTGTATTCTTCAAAGTGCATAATTAATTTACATTAAAAACAAAAAGAAGCTTCTTTTCGGCTTTAATACTTTGAAACATTAATTTTATTATTATATTCAAATAAAGTAATTTTTGCCTTTAAAAAGCTTTATTTAATATTAACGAATTAAAGTTTAAAAATTGAAAATTAATGTATTATTTAGAACCAGGTAAATTCCTACTAAGTATTCCGGATAAATTTCGAAATGTTACTCCCACTTTACTTATTAAAATAAAATGTAAGTATATTTTAAGGTTATCTTTTCTTTAATAATTAAAAAGCAAAATATTGTTTCAGACATCTCTCCTTTCGTAACGTTTTAAGACACCGTGCAAAAGTATAAGACGACTCCCACTCATTCTTGACATTGTAAAGATAAAGGTTGTTGCCAATTTAAAAATTATTATATATAGTTCAGACATTAAAGATAAGTAAAAGAAATAATAAACGGTCTGGAGAGGAGATAATGCCAAATTTGGAATCAGATTTTATCATAATTGAAAAGTTGGATTTAAATTAAAAACGGTGTGTTATTTCAATAAGAGATTAACTGGAATTATGTAAATAAATAAATAAATTATATATATATATATATATATATATATATATATATATATAAAGCTGTAATTACATATATAATTACATAAAGCGTGTTTGCTTAATTGCGTTCTTATATATAATAAAACATAAAACGCTCATATAAAACCATTCCTGATGTTTGATATGTGCCCGTAATTATCTTAACTATCGGCCTGAATATTGGTCAGTGTAAAAGTAATTCCATCGGAGAATTAAACTTGCAAGATAAGAGGTAATTTACATTTATTAATTTTGAAATATGGATGACATTACGTTCAAACAACGTTTTACTCTTCTATTGCGCATAAAGCACAAGCTGATAATTTCACCTATTCCCTACAAGAGTCTTATGAGTTAGAAATTTAGGAGCTCCATATGCTAGCTAAAAATTCTATACAATTCGTTTATTTCACTTTTAATTTAGTCTGAAAGCGAAAACAATTGAACGTCAACCACGGACTAGTGAAAATTTTGCATGTTTTACGGACGTATTATTCTCGGGTACATTACATTGTTAAATATATCATTTGAGTCAAATGTAACACAGTACGAGTTAAATGTAAACAGTATTATATTCAAGATTAAGTTTTTGTATACCATAAAAATGAACGGGTAATTTTTTTATTAATTGAAGAAAAAAAGTTTGTTAAAGAATCGCAATATTTAAGTATCAAAATTAACGATTATAAGGATCTTGATTTTACTTGTTTTAAGTAATGTAAATCCATCCAGTATGGTAAAATATATTTATACAAAACAATGTTACAGATTACGATTAAAAACTTGAATTTAAGGAAATTCATATAAATTCACTTGAGGAAAGTTTATTTTCCGTTTGAATGCCTTATAAATGTATTATTGCAATTTGCAATTTTTTGCTCCTTTTGACTAGATTATATTTTTCATATACTTTGATTAGTTTCTTTATTAAATGTTTTATTGTTTTTGACAGTAACTTTAATTTTATATTCTTCATGTTCAAGTTTTAATGTTGAGAACATTGAAAAATTCTCTACGCATCTCATAGAGAAATTTCTACTTCATTATTCATAGACTGATGAATACAAATGATAAAAACAGAACTAATATACTCAACTACAAAGGTAAAAAATGTATCTTATTAAAATGAATCCCATATCCAAAAATTTACATTCTCATTTGATATAATTTGATCTCTTATGCATTTAATTCAATCATAATCGCAGTGCTTACATCATATTCTCTTGTGTAATTAGAAAATATTGAAAAAATAAATTTTGGTATTACGACATAGCTTTGTATTGATCAGTATAGAAGATTTTTTTCTTTTTCTTAGATAAAGGAGACTTTCAAGGGAGATAAGCAAATCGGCAATCTTTCGATTTAATAATGACGTTTTATGATGATAATGCCTGAGCCAAAGTAACTAAGGGATTATTCAATTATTTCCAATATACAGTTTATCAAATTTCTGAAATTTCAAAGATAATTCTTGATAAGGATGATGGTCTTTTAATTTATTCTTTTATTTTTTTCCCTGTGAATGATTCATTTATGAAAAAATTAAAATTCAGTCTTACTGTTAGGATTGAGAATGATACGTTGAAAATAAAAATAAAACACGTGTTCAATAGAACTATATTGTCTACTATATGACTATGTTTGCAAATGATTGCAAGTAGTTTAAAAACTGAAAGAATCGACAATTATTGCTGCTTGAAGGAAGTTTAAAGATATTCAAGACTTTATTTAAATCCTAAATGGTATGCAATGCTATGTAAATGGTTCATTAAAAAATGTTTTTAATTATAAATACAGTGGTACCTCCACTTACGTGTGTCTCGACTTAGGAGTTTTCGAGATACGAGCATTCTCTCGATAGATTTTTTGCTTCGAGTTACGAGCTAAAATTCGGGTTACGAGCAAGCTTCAGATATCCCACCGCTAGTTTGAGCAGCGAATGCCATGTTACGTGCTCATCAAATGAGAACACAAGAAGCATTAATATTTACAACCTTTATGTACAATTATTATACAATTGTATACATATTATTCTGAGACTACTATCCAGTCTTAAACCGAGAGATTAACACCCGGGGCAGCTTGCTCTGCCGAAACTTGAGTCACCCTCTGAAACCGAACAGCGCCCAACCTCTCTCGCATAGAGATAGCTACA
The DNA here is from genome assembly GCA_907164885.2 of Dolomedes plantarius. Taxonomy (NCBI): domain Eukaryota; kingdom Metazoa; phylum Arthropoda; class Arachnida; order Araneae; family Dolomedidae; genus Dolomedes; species Dolomedes plantarius. The sequence goes on from OU015495.1 coordinate 51,288,454, forward strand.
GTTCCTTTCCCCACACTGGAACTCCCCATGGGGTCTAAGGGATGGGATGACCTTGGTCCTAGGATCGCAAATTCTCCCCCTTCTACGGATTCTGAGAAAACATTCTTCTGTTTTTCAGAAATAATTTTGACATTACATCCGCAGTGAACGATGCAAAAATTTCCGAGCTTCCTTGTTTCACTCGTTCAATCTAAGAGACTAGCTGGTAATAACAGCGAAAGTGAGGAAAGAGGGGTGAAAAGGTAAAAAATCAAAGAATAAGATTTAATTTTTCAGTTCATCCTTTCTCCACCTCTTCCATCAGCCTCTTCAAGTCTGATCTCGAAGGTAAATGTTGTACATTACACTTAATAATACAAATTTATTGCAGTACATTCTATTGCACTGCGTTTTTATAACATGTTCGTCGTCTATAAGCACATCTTTCTTATTTAAAAACATGTAACAAAAAATTGCGGTGATTTGGAGGAGACCGGAACGAATTAATGGCATTTCAATTCATTTCAATGGGGAAAATTGATTCGAGATACGAGTATTTTGAGTTACGAACTCCGCCAGGGAACGAATTAAACTCGTAAGTCGAGGTACCACTGTAACTTAATTTTAGTAATATTAAAAATCAATGTAACAATTGGAGAGGAGGGCAAATAAAGTGATACAGGTGAAATATTTAGACTTAACGTTATTGTCTATTCTTGTCTGTACACATAGCAATGATATTCTCTTTGTCAATTTTCTATAAAGTTTTAATGCTTTGGACTGATTTACAGAAAATTTATGTCGGTAATCTCCAGAATTCTGCAGAGAACTTAAACATAGCCTAAGCATATTACATATTTCCCAACATGCTAATATTGTAAATAAGATAATCAGGTGGATTACACACATTAAGTTTATATAATTTATATTTAAATTCCGCACTCCCCCCATAACAAGGTTCTTCATGTCCTTTTATGAGGTTTGCGTATATTCAGAACATTTATTTCTTTAATTTTGTTCATAGAACGGAATTAGGACTACAATGTATATCAGTAAAATAACTTTATACTAAGAAGGCTGGTAGATATAGTAGCCATGCAATTTGAAGAAAATAAGAAATTGATTGAAATTATTGAAAAGTTTTAATTTGTTTTCAAACAAATTTGAAACTAAAATCGCTTTTTTATTAAAGAATAAATAAAAACTATAATTGAAAGTTCCAAAAAATAAATAATGGAATTTTTATGTTTATATTACATTTGAAACCTAAAATTTATTTTTTGTCCATTATGAGACACAAATAAATGCCTTTTCTGTCTATCAAAGTGTTTTTATAAAGGACTCTCAACCGCTGCCGTTAACGAGATAACGACTGACTCATCAATCGCGAAATGTTAATTTTCGAAAATTAAACATACTCCCTGTATTCCTTTTTGAGACTAAACTAGTTTTTTAAGCGTTTTGTAGATACATATACACTGATTATCAAAAATAAAGGAAAAGTCACAAAAATAACGATTACTCAAAAAGTTACGCGTAGGATTTAATGAAACATATTCACATTATATAACACATAAGTAGGTATAAAATAGCATAAAAAGAAATTGCCACACAATTATGGTGTTATAGAAACTCGCATATGTATACAATGAACAAATCGGATGTGTCAGTTTGGAATAGTAAAAATACCTTTAATATAGCGTATAATCCCCCCGAGAAGCCATACAACACATACAGCCATGTGTGATGCTGTCAGTTATGCGGTCTATGAGTTCGGTAGGAAGTGAAAGCCATTGCTCTTGCAAAGCAGTTGAAGGCGTGGCTAGGGTCCTAGGACGAGGATTGAGAGCAGCTATACGTCGTCCTAAAGCGTCCCAAACATGCTCGATAGGATTCAGGTCCGGTGACCGAGCTGTCCACTTCATGCGCTGAATTGTTTCCTGCTCAAAATAAGCATCCACGATGCGAGCCCTGTGCCGTATCGCGTTATCGTCCTGTAGCTCGAAAGCATCACCTATTGCCCTGGCATAAGGGCGCACATAAGCATCAAGGATGTCATCTCTATAGGTGTGAGCATTCACATTTCCACGGGGAAAGACATGGAGGTCTGTGCGTCCACCCAAGGAGATACCACCCCAAACACAGACATTTCCTGATCCGTATGCAACTGTTTCACGGTTGTGTGATGGATGAAAACGAGTTCGAAGTTCTCTCCAAATCAAAATACGTCGAATATCGCTTTGGAGGCTAAACCTGGACTCATCCGTAAAGAGAACAGCCCTCCATTGGACATGCGTCCAGTGGACATGTTGACGTGCCCACTGCAAACGTTCCCACCCATGGCGTGACGTGAACGGGACGCAAATGGCTGGTAGCCTCGCAAAAGACCACCTTTGGGAAGCTTGCTACGCACGGTTGACGTTCATACCAACCTCCCGGAGGTTGCAGCAAGGGAGGAACTGTTCAGACGGAGTTGCGGTTCAATTCCTTCGTGCGCATAATGAGAAATATCGGTCATCGGCATTCGTCGTAGCGTATGGCCGTCCTTGACTGAACCTCTTGGATGGCGAATCCGTGGTTAGAAATTGTTGTCAAAGTCTATGAACCACAGACGGACCCACATTTAGCCATCTGGCCACTTCTGTCTCACTTTTTCTTGCCTCTAGTCTCCCAATACCTCGCCATCGCAGTTCTTCGGTCAAATGATGCATGGAGGTCATTGATACAATTTGGCTATGTCAGATGTCTAATCTCAGCCTCCCAGCGACAATTGTCGCCTTGCTCTGAGACATGCACTTTTATGCTCCTCGAAAATGACGTATTCGGACTGCGGCGCCACTATTTTGCATAATGTAGTGTTTTGCATAATGTTCAGCACCTTTTACTTAATAACATATTCAAAATATAAACAGATTGGCCTCGTTTTGAACGTGTTATCCCTCTTTTTGTGATTTTTCCTTAATTTTTGATAACTAGTGTATTTTTAAGTAACGTCTTGTGAAATTACTCTCAAATTAACCAAATGTAAGTGAAGAATCATTGCATTATGCTCTATTTTGCAATAGCTAATTTTTACATGAACTGGCTGCTGAACTAAAATTTGCTGTCTACAAATCCACATTAAAAGACGTTAAAAGATGGGAAGGCTGAAATGAAATCTTATCCTTTGAACTTTTATGATTAGTGTTGTCTTGGTCATTTTGAAAAAAAAAAATGAAATTGTAACGCGATGTACCAAACATAATTTTATTGCCACTCGACTTTACGTCTTTACCTGAATGACTGATGAATTAATATTACGAAATATCTCTAGGATTATCTTATACTTATGTTCATACCTTACTATCTTCTCCAACAAACCAACCAAAGGTCCTTTATTTACGCTATTGTGAGTGCTTACATTTGACTGCTATCTGTTTACATAAAATTTAAGTCTACTCCTAATTCGTTTGAATTTGAAGCTGTGCAGATGTCTTATGATTTCAATCTTAACAAATGACTTTCGACCAGCTACTCAACAACCAATTACTTCATGCGCAAATAAACTGCGGAAATGTCCTAAATTTTTCCAAGATATAGAGATATTTCATATTGTGAATTCGATTGCACAAAATGTATTCATCCTTTTTGCATCAATGCACAAGATTTTACTTTTCTTTCGTGTGCCTCAATACTCAAATCATTGAATTTTGTGTTAACAGTTTATGTACTCTGCTGATATTTTTTGATCAATTAATCTTTGAATCCTTGGAAATCGAACACTTTTGTTGGTGCTGTCAAGGTCCTGAGATTACAAATAATTTCTGCAATTTAAGACTCCTGACTAACATTTCTTGCTACGATAAAGAAAATTGAGTAATTAAATGAAAAAATAACCTCCAATAATTCCTGAATTAGTCACTCAATGTAAGATTTTACTTCCATCTCCTGAATAACCTTGCGTTATTCAAAATTTACAGTACGCTAATGTTCAACAGCTATTGTCTACACGTAGCACGAAGCCATTGACCTAAAACATGGATTTTCTCCATGGATGGAACGCATTTATTCTTTACACGTTGTCAGTATTATCGAATCCAAGTTCTCTCAGGAAGGCGACAGGGAATATTGTTGGACTCACCATTTCTGCCTCAATTAGGTTTCATGTGAATGTCATAATTTTTGGATTTCCTTACAGCGACTTCTCGCTTTTTAAGACAGATAAGGCTTTGAGGGTAAATATTTCTTTGCTGATATTGTACGTTCCATAACCAGTTACTTCATAAGCAGATAGAATGCAGAAACTTCTTAACTACTAAGTCATTCCAACACGTGAAAAAAGTTTGCATTGTGAATTATTTTTTTGCTCACTCAGAGGCACTTGTCGCTGGACATTCGCCTGTATGTACACCGCGAGACCGCTGTCCATTTATTTAAGGGGGCACCGTACATGTGGCTACCCCCTACAAGCCGTTCCCGTAATTTAGAACCGAGTCAAGTGACGAGACTGGTACACTTTATCCCGCACCTCCAGAGGTAAATTTGAGGACTTGGAGGACATTGTGGCCACGACAGATTTTTAGTGCACCAGCAGCCATTAGTGTACACGGCGGTGGATTTGTAAGGGACGGGTATCGAGCCATTGACGCTCAGATCACTGCCCGTTGCCTTTGCCAACTGGGCCACCGCGGCCATGTATTGTGAGTTATTAGATTGCACGAAATGTATGCATCAATTTTTGTGCCAATGCACCAGATGATTTTTTCTTCTTGCTTCCGATGATTTAAATCATATTACTTGTGTTAAGAGTTTATTTATGATGCTGATATTATTCTTCCAATAAATCTCCAGATCCGGCAATCCACCACTTTTTTTACAAAAGTCGGACGCCCTTGTCGGGAACGGGACGCCCGTTCAGATGATTTCCGTCACTTGATTTCAACATCACGAGTATAGTAACATTGTGTTATTGAACACCGAAGTTAGCAATACAACCTCCAAAGAGGAGGGTGAGGAAACCTAATTTTGTCAATTCCATTTTTGCAAATTTATTGAAGGAAATTTTTTTCTCATTTGACGAGTTTAATTTAAATTTTACTCTTTTGGGGAAACATCATTAATTCTTATTAAATTTACATTTGTTCGTAGAAATTAAAGTAAAATGCGAAGTGCTTTATTTGCGAGTAATCTTTTAAAATGTTTTAACATATTACTAATAACGGCAAGTGCCTCCGCATTAGGCTAAAAAAAGCTAATAATTAATATATATATATATATATATATATATATATATATATCGAACAATGTCCGAAAAAAATGCCCACATCGCGAATGGATCACTGACAAATGTGCCAAGTCCGAAATGTTACATTATTTCGGAGTCTCTGCACTTGAATTTTATTAATTCGCGTTCGGGCAAATCAGTAGTGAACCAAGTCCAATTTCTCACTTGGAAGATGGGTGAAACACCCCCAAGCCCGATAATGATAACCCTAGCTCCCTTGTTTGCCTGTCGCCTCCGATACCTGAGCCTGGTTTTTTCTAGCGTTTGTAAGTGCTACTGTTCACGATGTCCTCTGTTGATGGCGGTGTTAAATCGGCCACGACTACGTGTGCAAATGAAGTGAGGGGTAACTTACTCGAATCTTTGGGTAGTTTTTTTAGAAAGTTCGGGCGACAACAGTTGTGTTTTCCCGTTCGAAAAATATGAAAACTTGATCATGGACGTGAAAAGCAGTGTGGACAAAAGAAAAAACAAGCACCCCATCAGCTCTAAGGACTACAGAAGACTAAAAAGGTATGAGGTAGTACCTATTTGCGACATCGAAAAATTAATTTAAAAAATGACAGCTTATGACCAAACCATAAAATATTTGTGTCATATTGACGAAATTATTCATAAAGCTCATATGGATTTGGGTCACAAAAAAAATAAAATGTATGGAAAAGGAACTACAACAGAAATATTGTAATGTGCAGCGTAAAGTGATCAAGCTGTATCTTTCTCTCTGTGATCAGTGTCACTTGATAAAAAAGGGTAAAAACAAGGGAGGCGTTGTTAAACCAATGCTTACTAACGCATTCCGAAAACGAAGACAAGTTGACCTCATTGACATGTAATTGACATGATTGTCCCAAAAAAAAATTTAAAAAAAAGCAAGCGGACGAAATTCTAAGAGGCAGTGACACTAAATTTCCTCCCATGAGCATCGGTCAGAACTTTGTGTTACGGATTCCAGAACTTGACAGGGGAAGAGCTGCGTCCAGAAATTTGATAACTTTGATAATGGAAGGGAACGATGATGGGACACAAACTCGGTACGAAATCCAGAATATTGGAGAAATTATATTCCAGAAATGAATTCCAACTGACTGAAGACAGCTTCTTTTCTGAAAAATACGTTCCAAGCTTCGCACACTCACTTCGAACCACGGTTACCCTGAAATCAGGAAGCTCACAAGATTTCGACCACTGCAATTGTAGAAAGCAGTGTGACAGAAAAAGATACAAGTGCCTATCAACTGGCATCAAATATAACTCAAAGTGCCATAACCATTCATTCTGTAAGAATAAGTAATAGTGCATTTTTCATAATTTTTTCCATCATTTATTATACTACTATGTTTTCATTTTATTCTACTATGGACATACTTTTTTAACTGTGAGGTTTTTAAAATGGTCAACACATATTGTTAAAACGATCTTGTAACTCATTTCATTCATTTTATTTAGTCAAATAATTAGAGTTGAAAATGATTGTTTTCTGACTTTGATCATTCTTCAACTGTACATTCACAAAGTGAGCAATTTAAAATGCTCAAAGTGCGAAATGAAATTAAGTTTCGTACTCTGCGCACTTCTGATTTGCCCATACGCGAAACGATCATTTGCAAATGACCCAAGTTCGAAATAATGTAACATTTCGGACTTGGCGCATTTGTCTGTGATGCATTCGGGTTGTGAGCATTTTTTTCGGACATTGTCCGATTTCGGAGTTGGTTCCAATATATATATATATATATGGAATGTAAATCGAAAAAATTGCATTATATTAGACAGTTTTTATTTCGCGCATAACAGTATTTCTTCAATTTTTCCGTTGAATTTCATTGATTAAAGCAATTTCAAATATTTTTCAAACTAAAAAATTATGATTTTTTTATACCTCCGATTGCATAATATTCCAATATAAACGTTAATAAAGGAAGAGTTTTTATATAATAAGAAAAATAAGCTTTTAGAAAATAAGCTTCAGAAATAAAGCTTTAGAAATATAAGCTTTAGAATAATAAGCTTTTAGAAAATAATATTAATATAGTGATTAGTAAATACAAATCAAGGTAATTTTGTGACTCAAGTATATGAACTTCATCTTATTATTATTGAACTTCCATTTCCTAAAACTACACATTAAGTGAAAAACAGGGTTATGCTTTATTTAAAATACAACGATAACAAAAAAATACATAATTATGACTAAAACATCAATGACAGAGGGGAAAAAGTATGATTAACCTAGCAAAAAGGAAATTACTACATTCGAAAGTTAATTTAATTGAATGTAATTCTGAAAATCATTTATTTTCGACATTTATAATCAAATACTGTTCATAAAGCTTAAATGCAGAGAACAAAAGATCTAATTATAACTGTTAAAAGAAGAACTTGTTATACACAAGCTTAACAAGACTCAATTAGATTTATTTCTCCTTTTTTCTAAGGAATAAAATTTAGCATCTAGTCCACAATAATGAAATAGGAAAATAATCAAGATGATAACAGTAATTTATCTCAAAAATTTGCGAGCGTTCATTTGAGTTTGTACATCTAAATTGTCAAATTAATTAAGCCTAAATAACAAAATCGTCCTACACATTTTTTTAAGCAGTGATAGTTGAAGGGAAGCCATTTAAGAGAAAGAAAGCATTTTTATTTTTTATGAAGCAATCAGTTTAATTGGATGTATTGTTAGTATCCCTAGCAAAATCATCACTGCAATTTGAAAATGCAGTGGTTTACGAAGCGAAAATCATTTTGGAAAACAAGGGTTAGTAAAAATGTGTATACTTAATGTGTATACCTTAATGTGTATACCGAAATGTGTATGCCTAAAACAGGACTGTGTATAATAATAGTTTAACACATATAATAATTTAACAGATAAATTCAGGCGTATATCCCTTCTCGACAACGTTCTCGTTTTATTGTGTGATGTATATAAATGTTGTTTTTTAAAATAAGATTTCCTCGGATGTTTTAAAAGAAATCAAAGAAAATTTCATCAAATAAATTATGAAAAAAAATTTAATTGATCATGATAAATTATTGTTTTCATTTTTATGCATAATAAAATTTCCAATTTTTACAGTAGAAAAAAAAATTGTATACAGCTACTGCTTTTATAAAGATCGGTTAAAATAACAAAATCTTGAGAAAGAAAAAATGCAACAGGAAGAACTACGGAAAATGTAGAAATGTCACCGGAATCATGTCGAACATTACACAGAAAAACAAATATTTAAAAAGTGACCAGTAGGTAAGAAAGGCAGTTAGGAAGTACTAAATAACATATATACTCTACATAGTCGCGTAGATTATGTTTACCTATTTATGTATAAACTGGCTTAAAGCTATCACACACACACACACACACACACATATATATATATATATATATTTACTTATTATTTATTTATTTATTTATTTATTTATTTATTTATATACACTTATTTATTTATTTATTTATATACACTTATTTATTTATTTATGTAATGACACAGGTAATACAAATTCAGTAATGAAATTGACTGATACGTATAGTGAATAATTCATATACCTTAATAATTTCCCATTTTCTGTCATGGTGTTAATACACAAGGAAGGCTACGATAAAGAATTACTTTTACTGATTTTTAACTTTGCTTACTTTATAAACGGTATTTAATTTTTTTCTATTATTTTCTTTCGTATGCATCTTGGGGCAAATTAAAGAAAGAACTGTTGGTCTTTTAATTTCTCTTAGCTGTATTTGAGCTAGACTTTGATATTTTCAATAAGATATTTTCGAGAGATTCCTTCTTTTCTATTTGATTGATTTGAAATATGTGTACATGTATAGCACTCCGGCAAGAAAAGTGACACAACTGAAAAATACACCATTTGAGAAATATCAACTTAAATAATACGATACAGCTTGAACTAGCATTACAATAAAACTGATTCAACTGCCCTCAGGTGGACGAATTGCGACATGGAGATGTGTTGATTTTCGTGCACGATGGGGCTCTTCATACATATTTTTCAATAACCTCAAAATTGCCATTTTTTAAGGACACAAAATTGCCAGGATACAAATTTGTTGAAATTTTTGAAAATTTTTTATTGCATCAAAATTTTTTGTGCTTTTACGCTTAAAATGACGTTTAAATCATGCTTCTATTTTAATTAGAACAGGATAAATCATAATTTTTTTTGCAACATTCTAATAGTAGCCAAACGTTGTTTAACCTGTAAGTGCGTTTTTCTGCATGACGGGTTTTTTTTTCCCATTTCTCGTCTTTAAATTGTTATAAGTCAAGAACCGTTAAAGATAAATGGTTAAAACTTGGAACATGTCATTTTCAACTCTTTTACTTTAATTTCGACTCAGAAAATTTGACAAAATACTTACTTTTGAAAATATGATTTTTAAAAATAAGTTACATATTTTTTGGTAATTTTTAATCTAAATATTTTTAATTTCTTTAAAAATAAATATTTCAAAAATTCTGAATCAAAATTAAAACTTATATATTTCTGTTTAATTAAATAAAAAAATTTGAAATTCGACAAATAATATTTCGAGTTATACAGATTTTAAATTACCCCCCTTTTATTAAAACTTTTAAAATTCAAAAATTTTTAAAAACTTTTTGAGAAATTTTATGATATGATTTTATTTAAAAATTATATGGTTGCCCATCACAAAAAATTCAAAATTTTATTTCAATAAATAAAAAAATTTAAATGTGTCCCGTACATATATAAATTAAAGAAACTGCGTATGCTAAGGAGAGATTTTTGCTAACGGCAGAATATATATATGAACAATTTTAATTTTACAAGCTGAGTGTAATGCACATTATCTCAAAGTACGTACAGAGCGCGGCAGATTCCCCCATTTCAAAAGATAATATAAAACGAACGAAACAATTCACAGGATAAAAGCTTTATATTTTCAAAAAGTACTTATAATGTAGTTTGTATCCACTAGGTTTCAGAAACATGATTCATGTGACTCTTATAAATTGTGATGCACTGGAAAAGAGGTTCTCTAAAGTTTTCCATTACTCTTTTAGTCATTTCTGGGGAAATGAAAGCAATTTCCTCACGGACTCTTTTCACAATTTTAGGTGTTCTAATGTTCCGCGGATGATCATTTGGTTTCCTCGGTAATGCAGACCCACTGTCTGTCCGTTTTAAACTCGTTGTAGGATTGTTTTTCGACCAGAAATGGTGTCAGTTGCATGGAGTCTGAAATGCGTCCTAAATGCTCTCTCTGTCGCGGTTATAGAATCATTGATTTTAAAGAATGGCTCGAAAACTAAACCTCCATGTTCACCGGACCATCTCGCGATGTTTACTGACAGCTAGAACATACAACCGAATTATTGCCAGCTCCCGTGTCGCCAAACCCTCACCAGTCTGTTACCAGTGACATTCAGAGATGCGAGCGTCGAGTCTTCAGCACCCTGCTTAAAGATAAAGTTTGTTTTAACGGAAAAAAAATCTATTCTGTCCAGATCTATGAAGCAGTATAATTGATAAATTAAGATTAAAATTTGAAATCCTACCAGGTGATGAAGAAAATTTAATCAAGTACATAAAACGGAAACTTTGCAAAAATGACTTAAAGATTAAAGTTCTACTTATGAACACGTATGATATAGGTTTAAGAAAATTTATCTTATACATTCACTGATAACTTTAATAGGAACCATTGTAGCTGGAAAATGTATTACCGCGTCCTGTAGTGGTTAAGAATTCAAACCGATAAGATAAGAGAAATTCAAGAATGCGTTGAAAGCAAGCATAAATAGGGCAAAACAGAATTAAAATTTGGAATTCGGTACTACTCAAAAATATTCTAAGAATTTCTAAGATATTATTTAGTTTTATTGGATTTTATAATAACTGTGTCATATTTAGTAACTGTTGATATTAAAAATTTTGAATGATTATGAGGTGACAGCTTTGTACCAACCTTCGAGGGAGTCATTATTGAATATGCGGCGAAATGCAAATATAACTTATTTTTAAGGTTTTATTTATAGCATCATCAGACATAATAAAACTACTAATCAGCTTATTAAAAAAATAGAAACCAAGGTCAAGTGCTTTAAATATTAATAACAGTTGAGTTTTTTTCTGCATTGAAATTAAAAACTAGGAAAATTAATGTCATTTAAATTCAAAGAGGCAAATATCCCCTCACCTACGAAGATAAAATAATTCTGGTTGAAAATATATAAATAAACTTATGTTACACCACATACTTTATTTTTCTTACTCGTTAAAAATTAATTTAAATTAGAAAATCTCGTACGAAGCTAATCTGAATCTAAAACGGTTATGCTCTTCTATCAAAACTGTTCAATAAGAAAGAAGTTTTGAAATCACTTTATTGTATAAAAATTACAGATTATTTTTATCGTTTATTTCTCGTTACATACATTACTCAACAACTTCTTTTTACAAAGATTATTCATTTATATTTATGTTAACGTTAAGATGAATTTACATACAAATAAATATAAGACATTTAATTAAATTTATCTATTGAAAAATATGGTTAATTAATATTATTAATTTATAATTTTGCAACAAACATCGGGAAAAAATAATTTAAAAACTGTTTTTTACACAGTAATACCATTAATAATAATGCTAAAATTTAATGACCATATTTCTTGTGTTCAATAACTAAAGCTATTTTTTATAAACATTTTTGTATTAAATAGAAGCGTAGTACAGAAAATTACAAACAATTTACGTTATGTACTTTATCGGTTTATATAAAAAAAATATTAATTTTAGTTTTTCATTAAGATGGATCTAGTGTAAGCGCAGACTAAGAAAAAAGGTAATACCTTAAGAGTGTTTTTTCATCAGGCTTTCAGCTACTTTCCGGGAAAACCTAACAAAAAATTCCATAATTACTATGAAATAAACATGACGATTCCGTTTCTTTTTTCGCTAATCTTTTCACGTTTACACTCTAGTATTGTTGTTTGATATTAAACAAATAGAAAAAATAAGCTCTTTTTCCCATGTATTTTTTTCCTTGCAATAAGACCGCTGTTAACCTAAAAACTTCATATAATGGAAAAGAGGAAATGATATTTTTGCCGGTAATACTGACCTTTTTTATGTGCTAGGATTTTATATAAACACACCACTATAAAATTCTATTTTTTTTTCATCGCTCTGTTTTTATAAACGGCTTTATGTTATTTTTACCCAGGAGAATGGGAATTTTTATTCACTTTCAGTTGCAAGCGTTAGATGGATTTGAAAGGAGAAAAGAAATGCATTTCAAACAAAACATTTTATATTGCTTGCGTTCCATATTTTCCCTGGAAAAATAATCTGAAGAATCAAAGGGTGAAAATTTAACTGAATAAAATGTCATTTTTTTCGGAATGGAGTTCAGAAAAGGATTCAGAATGTATGTTTCATTTTGTGTTTCCGAAATTTTCATCTCTTTGGGAAGTTTGTTCTTTATTTGCGAAGTTAAAAACCAAAAAACTGGATATTTATTTGATAAAATGAAACATAATTTATTTTTGTTTTGCTTCCTTAAGTGAAGAAAATTATGGAATGGTCTACTATTAAAATTTCATAAAAAATGAGAATGTTTGGTATGGTTATAACAAAATGCCCCCCCCCCCCATTTCTTTAGTGAAATTTATGTGTTTGTTATTTTTATAAAACACTTAGATTAAATAAATTAATAATGAAATTAAATGCTATTATAATGAATGATAAGAATAAACTAGGGATACATTTTGTTTACTCTTTCCCTTAAATTTTAAAAATTGCCTATATACATATATAAAATACTGCGATATTCCGATTAACTCACACCTCTATTATTTCCAGGCCTTAAATCCCTCAATAAAAATTACATTAAAACTGACATTTTAAAAGCCCCGCTGTTTACAGATGTGTAAGAAGCCCATTAAAATAATATATTTAAAACTGTAGTGCAATCGTGGTGTCAAACGGTCCTTGCCGTTCGTTCACGCAAATGAAGATGCAGATATCCCGCGAAAGACGATTATTTAACTTGACACATGACACAAACGCACAAACCAAAAAGAATAAAATTAACACTCAGATGAAGGTTTTTGGCTCGCTGGTCTATTCGCACAGTACATCTGTCTCGCTGAGAATCTTCATATAAAGCCGTTGCACAGTCTTTCCCCTAAGCTTGTTGAGCGTGCTACCTCTGGCTTTTCCAAACCTCAACTGCCAATATCTTGTCTTGGCCTTGAAAACCGTCGAGGTTCACAACTATCTCACTGGAAATTCCCCGTATGCCACCCACCGCATTTTCGTGCAATCTCTTTTCTTGGAAGAACGTTGTCCTCTTTTTTTACCATGTTTTTATTAACTCTCGTTATTCTTGTTATATTAAATGAGATTACAAGAGTAATTGTCAAACAAGAATAATTGTCTAATTATTCTTGTTTGTGCGTGTGTTTGTGTGTTTGTCCAGTACAAATCTTGCAATCGATTTTTAACCAACTTCCCGACTAGCTAGACATCTAAAACTTTTAAATAGCTCAGAACACGATGACAATGCATTATTTTAATACTTTTAGCCCTTTTTAAGCAGAATTGAAATCCTTTTCAGTTAGCTTTGTTTTGTAGAATGGCGCAGCCATCTATCGGCCGGGACGGGAATGAAAAGTAAAACGCAATTGATTACGCATTTGATACCTCTTTATTACGCATTTGATAATTTTCTTTCAAGTTCATGGGATAATTCATCAAAAAAAAACATTTTTAAAGTATTTATTAATGCATAGAATTTTCAAGTTTATATGATTCAACAGAAAATTTAAAAGCATGGTATATAAAAAGTTCTTTTTATCTTGTAATTATTTCCTGTGGGAAGAAAGTGCTCCTCTGTGGACTCTGTTGTTCGCCACCTTTTCCTATACCTTAGTATCAAACACTGCCTCTAGATAAAGGCGTCTAATACTACAGAAAACCTGTTTTTAAAGGTACATACTCTCAGACATATACGTGGACATTATATTTACAGTTTCCTATATCTGTAAAATCCCAGTATACGGACTCTATTGGAACTTGCATGATAACAACGGAATCTCAATAGTCGTAATAAAGAAAAGAACAGTTATTATCAATTCTTTCACTGAAGCAGCCGGGCCAAAACATTAGCCGTTGAGAGATGGTTTCTCTGTGTCAAATGTTGTAGTTATATTACTTTAGAGCATCGAGTTGAGAAATCTTATAGACAAATTGATACTTGTCAAAATAGAAAAACTGGAAAGATGTAAATAAATCTGAGAAGTCCTGGAAAAAAAGCATTTTTTTCATCTCCAGTAATTCACCATATTCATGATCATCTCTAAAATTTTCCTTTTATATGTGATTCGTGCAGTTTTCAGCTTGAGTTCCAAATGCAGAAAATTATAACGTTCCGGACACAAACTTAGAGAGATACAGACACTACCCTACTTACGAAGGAATTACGTTCCAGACGGCCGTTCGTATCTATATTTGTTCGTAAGTCGTTATTTCGAGTTATTATAAAATGACCGTACTATCCACACCTATTTAAGTATTTAATACTGCAATATCGATAAAATACGGCACGTTTTTTCATCCTAAAATACAAAACACTATACTGTATTGTATTTTATAGGTTACCATATTTTATAGAACACGATTTTTTCACTACTACGTAATTTCTTTATAATCGCCAGCTTAGTTTCCATTGAGGTGGCTTGCCGCTTTTTAGCACTGCTATCATCTTCACTTGCTTTACACTTACCATTAACTGTGATAGATAAAGTATAGGCTAAATATTTCAATTTTTTTTTGTTTCCATTGGCGCATTAAAAAACGAACATCAAAAAGACAACAATAAATCTTTAAATGAAAGCGAGCAATCCAGTAGCGTTCCCATATTGATGTTCGAGGAAGAACAGGACATCTGGACAGGTAAGGCAAGTCCATTTACTCGTGAAGATCACACAAGTTACAAAGAGGGTCAATAACCACGTTTATGCTACATAGACGTTTACGCAGGCAATCGTGGCCAGATATGAGACTAAACATGGCAACAGGTTTCATCCTAGGCCACTGAGGGACATTAAGAATCTGATTAAGCAATGGTTTATGAAGATTGCGATTTTTGAGTTCTTCGCGGAAAAAATCCTTGAAGATATTCTTTATTAGACATTTGATATTATCAAAAGGAAGTCTGGGATTAGTTCTCTGAAGGACAGAGGCCCCCTTCTTTGCCAAGAAGTCGGACGCCTCATTTCCGTGGATTCCACAGTGGGCCGGAATCCACTGGAGAACTACTATCTTATCAGTTATTTCAAGATAAAATCACACAAATAACTTGGAGCACAAGAGAATATATCTTCCTTTATATCTTCGCCTGCTATCGCTGGCGTAGATATAAAGGACTGGGATGTAGGGTTTGGCGTATGCTATTTTGCGGCAGAAATTCGGACTAAACAGAATTGAAGCAAACTTTGAAGTTGCGAGTGGCAAAGCTAGCGCTCTGATCAGAACTTTAAAGTATGTGGGATCGAATCCCATTCTTGGTGCCAGGTGACGACAACGAAAGACTTAAGAATACACCGGCCCTACCATAACTCTCAAGACTGTGAGTATCTCTCCTTCACTATACAAATTCTGATCTATCCCAGAGTGCTAAAACCGTACAAAATGAATCCATTAAAACAAATTCAGCCCAAACCATCTACGAAATGTAATACAGAAGGTAGCCCATCAAGCTATCATAAAATCATTGTTTACAACATTAACATCCCTATGTGCCAGCTTTATTACCTACAGGTAACATCTATATAACTTTTATATGCACATGATAACGCTAAAAATGTCAGACTCAATAACAACTGCTCAATAACAAGTGCTATGTCTGAGGGAGCACCCCTCCACTTTTACAAGGGGCATACGAAGGAAAGAGATAGAGAACACTAAAAACTGTTTCAGGAAATCTCATTTTGTAATGAATAATTAACTGTCGCGTCTATAGTAGCATAAGAGTTTTCGAATTCGGCGTTCAATTCTGTTATCTAATTTTTGTTGGCATGTAGAGTTTTAACTGGGATATTTTTTTATATATTTATTTTGCTACCATTTCTGGTATAGTTTAACTGTAAAATTTCTGCATTTTTCAAGATTCGGGCACCAGTTTTTCGGGCTCTTACAATCTTGGATTTTTAATAAAGTCTAAAATAGCATTATTTCCACCAGTCGCACAATAAACTTAAATATCAATTCTATCTTCACTGCGTTGCAAGCACTAGCTAAGTTGATAAGAGTTATCATCTTGATGCATTGTTTTCAAGTTGTATTCAATTTACCTAAGGGTGTTATTATTTCGCTGAATGCAAAATTATTTAACTCCAGGTTCTAGGTTAGCCTGAGGATGGACGAATGGCTAGAGCGCTGGCAATCGGTCCAGATCCTATGGATTCGAGTACCACTGTTGCATGGTTGTTCGGAATCGGCTTTAAACTGTAGGTCCCGGTATAATTAGCCCTCGCGTAACAACGACTTACCATAGCGCTCTAAACTAAACCAAACCAAACCGAACAAAATTTGAATCGCGACCCTGTCTGTTCGTATACAGGAATATTCCTAAGTCGGCTGGTGTCTGTACTCTTAAAACATCCGTTAAGGGGTCAGGTACATTTTAAAGGCCAGGAGACCCGACAAACATATCCCTATTTTCAATCATCAGTAGGTCAAAAAAAATTATTCAGAAATATGAAAATTTAAAGTGAGTTAAACACTCTTTCTTCTTTATAAATAAGGATCTCAATTTTTTCTAGTTTGAAGAGAACGTTTTGAATTGTTTACAACTTCAACAATTGTTATGTCATTACGTACGTGATATCACTAGAACAGTTGGCTAAAATACCATGAAATTTTATCCAAGGGCAATATAAACATGTATCATCAAAATGACCGACTATTATGTCATTCCTATCATAAAAATTACAATTACAGTAAAATTTACCAAAAACTTCTTTGAAAAAAAAATAAAGAACATTTTTTCCTATGGAGGACTAAGAATTTTGATTTCAAAGTTGGTCATTTAAAAGATATATTATATGACTTAATTTTCAAACTAAAATAAATGTGTATATTCATTAATATACACATTCAATGCGGCGCGCAGCAACGTTGAAAAAAACAATGGGTGAAATTTTTAAAAATTGAAAAACATATCTTCAATCTAGAAAAAGTTTAGAGCCATTTATATAAAGAAGAAAATGTGTGTAACTCACAGTAAAATTTTCATATTCCTGAATAAATTATTTTCATAACTAATTATAATTGAAAATAAGGACATCTTTGTCCAGTCTCTTAGCTTTTAAAAGGTACCTGACCACTTAAAGCTACAGAAATGATGTTTATGAGGAGTAAAGTTTTCATCATATTTAGCTTAAAATTATGCAAGTATTTACAAAGAAACTTTGCGGTTGGATTTTATTACGTTGAATGTAGTTGTTACATGACCATTTCTGCTTATTTATTTAAGGGTCAGGTAACTTTTAAAGACCTAGAGACCAGACAACATATACCTAATTTCAATCATCAGTAGTTCCTAAATAATTTATTCAAAAATATGAAAATTTTAAGGTGAGTTAAACACTATTTCTTCTTTATAAATATAGCTCTCAATTTTTTCTACCTTGAAAAGGAAGATTTTATTTGTTCAAAACTTCAACCATTGTTTTTTATTGTTACGTCACTTCGCACGTGATATCACCAGAACAGTTGCCTAAACTACCATGAAATTTTATACACGCACAATATAAACATGTGTAATTAAAGTGACTGACTATTATGCCATTCGTATTATAAAAATTATAATTACAGTAAAATTTTTCAAAAACGTTTTTGAAAAGTTTTTAAAAAATTTGAAATTTGTTTTCTTAAGAAGAACTAAGAATTTTGATTTCAAAGTTGGTCATTTAGAATATAGTATTTGATATAACTTAATTTACAAATTAAAATAAATGTGTATATTCATTAATATACAGATTCAATTCTGCGCCCAGTGATATAACATTGAAAAGCACAATGGTAGTAATTTTAAAAAAATTAAAAACTTATCTTCAAGCTACAAAAATTTAAGAGCCATATTTATAAAGAAGGAAGTGTGATTTAACTCACCGTAAATTTTTCATATTCCTGAATAAATTAATTCCAAAACTGATTGAAAATGGGGATATGTTTGTCGAGTCTCTTCGCTTTTAAAAGGAATCTGACCCCTTAACATACAACATTCAATGTTTTTAACTTTCAATTCTCTAATTTATATTTTATATATGACCATATTAGGAAAATAAGGAAAACATATTTTCACGACACTACTATATAACAAAAATCAGATGCTCATTCCTACATATAAATTTTCTGTCCTGGAAAATAGCCAATGAAATTTAGTCGCGAGAAATTTCTTTCAATTCCGAGAGTTTCTGAAATGGAAGCCGTATAACTCTAACATTGCCACGAATTTGGTTATATATATATATAGACTTAAAAGAAAGACCCATTACAGAAAATGGCATAGCATTCTTGCTTTGAATATAGTGACTGTTTGCAGCGTGCTTCGCAGAATGTTTTTTTTGTCTCTTTATTTTTTCCCTTTTCTAAGTTACTTCGGCTTTACGATCTTCATAGAAAGGAAAGATATATTTTAAAATTGTAAAATGAGGAGACATAACGGTCAAATATAAAAACATGATAGTTTCTACAGTCGCATTTATTCCCATTTATTTTAAAACAATGAAGTACAAATTAGACAAAATATTTTTTTACTCTGTGATAAACTTTATGTTGAAATGATTGATTTGTATTTCATTATTTGTTTGCAAATATTTTTTCCGTTAAGTTTCTTTTACAGAAAGCTCTATGACAAATAGTAATAATTTATTATTATCTACATTACCAATGAAATCAATTACTAATTACTGCATCAATTTTAAAGAGCTTGTATAAAAGTATGTGGAAGTCCTCCAATTTTTTACAATGTTTTTATTAACCCGCTTTCTTGTTTGTTTGTTTATGTATGTGTTTATCTGGTACAAATCGTGCAATCGATTTTAACCAACTTCCCTACTAGCTAGACATTTGAAATTTTAGAACAGCTCAGAACACGATTACAATGCATTTTCTTTTAATACTTTTCGCTATCTTTAAGCAGCATTAAATTCATTTTCAGTTAATTTTGTTTTGTAGAGTCGTGCAGCCATCTATCAGCCGGGACGGGAACGAAAAGTTAGCTTCCAATTAACTTCATTTTCTTTCAAGTTGATGGGATAATTCATCAAAAAATTTTAAAAAGTATTTATTAATACATAGAAATTGTCAAGTTTATATGATGCAACAGAAAATTTAAAAACATGGTATATAAAAAGTTCTTTTATCTTGTAATTATTCTGTTTTCACATATAAAAAAAGTATATTTTCAAATTTAGATTTCTTGAATAAAAATAAATAGCAATAATTATACTCTCCGTTTAATTTCGTCATCTTTGAGTTTGTTTAAAAATATATCAAGTGAAAACTATTTAATGTTTTAAAATACATAGCAGCTGAACAGAAATGCGGTATTTATATATATATATATATATATATATATATCTATACATTAAGTTTTTACTTATTTTATAAGCTTAAATACTCATTTATTTCACGTAATAGTTGCAATCAGTTCTCTGATAACAGTTATCTTTAAGAATATTTTATCAACATTTTCTTTTATCAATATTTTCACTGTATCTAACGATGAAGTTCCTTTCATTTTATAACATGCATTTTGCCAAATTAATGAGTTTTACATTGTTACAAAAGGAATGTTTACTGCGTTTCTGTGAGGTATACATTTTAATCATACTAGACAATGATTATATACAAGAGTGACTTAGAAAACGATTTAATGACGCTTGACGTTTTTTTTTTGTGCTTGTCGGAGGGTAAAGTTACACTTTAAGCTTGAGAATTTTCTAAACTATTTTGAGTTAGTTACAGAAAATTTTCCTAATACAGACTTTGTATACAGTTACTGGAATAAAACCGAGTACGTTTAAAATAACGCTTCACTTTAAATTAAAATCATTCTGACAGCTTTTCTTGATTCTGCGAAATATAATCTGCGATAATCTTATCGTTTTCCCCGGATAACATGAGTACAGAAACTGTATTTATGACAACATGTAGACTAAAAATGTCAAATAACAGGATATTTTTAAGATTCGCATTTAAAGACTTTTCACAGTTGAGGCAATATATAAGAGTATTACAAATTAATGACAAATTTGGCTTAAAAACGTTTCTGAACAGTTCCTCACAGGTAGTTTATTGTAGCGCAATATAGTTTACTGTTAAAGCGGGAACTAGCAGGTTTCTCAAAGTATGGTATATACCAGGTGTAGCCAACCGGTCGAACGCGATCGACCGGCCGATCTTCGACATGACTTTAGTCAATCGTGAGCCCTAATTTCTTAAATATATGGACTATGTTAGTGACGATAAGCTGCTCATTTTCCACAGAAAATGAGAACTAATCGATCATCGAATATAAAATCATTGAAAGGTCGATCGCCAACTAAAACAGGTTGGTCAGCCCTGCTAAATACTATCAATTTTTAGCTGTTTGATCAGTAGAAGTAACAATTATAATAATTGTAACGATCATCAGTCAAGATAAGGGACAAGAAGCAGTTCTTTTACTTGAATAACATTCGTGTATACAGACCTGATATTTTAGGTCGTTAGTCTTTACGTATTATTCCTTTCTTTCATTGATGTTGAATTTTTTCTGCACTATGGATTTTTCCCATGTGCCATCTGCCTGTTTACTCAAAATCAATTAAGAATTCTTTACAGCGGTCAAGTAAATACAGTTACATTAACACTTGATTCTTTTCTTGCTTAGTGGGAACATCTGCCTGGAAGGCAGATATACATGGAATATCTCTTTCCCAGGTGTTCCTAACTAGAAATTCAGAGGGAATTTGCGGTTTATTACATTTCATCGTAGCGCCACATCTTGATTCTTGATCACCTTCTGTTGAACAGAACCAATTAATACAGACTATACTGCGTTTCGTTTTGTAGGGGAATTTAGTTAGTCGAAAATTTAGTTAGTCGAACGAGTGATTGGGTTGGGATTTTTAATTTTCGCTATTAAACTAATTAAACTAATTATTATTAAACAAATTTAACTAATTTTTACCTGACCTATAAATTAAACTAATTTTTACCTAATTAAACTAATTTTTACCTGAACCATAAAAGACTGGCGTCACAGATCACCCTTCCACACTGAAGTCAAGATGTTGACTGAAGCATCTGTAGTCTCACAGCATCCAAGGTCGAAGGGGGGGGGGCGTTGAATAAATAAACCATAACTACCTAAAAGGCAAATGTTCCCACCGAAGGGTTAATTAAGTCACAGTAAGTGGGAATAGAACTCGCTTTGATTGTGGTATTTTATAAACTACACTAATCAAAGGAATTTTATTACACTTTAAACCCTATATTCCGGGATCACAAAGCATTCAATGAAAATGATATTCATTTTCATTGAATATGCTAATTAGATCAACCGTAGGTGATGGTCAATGTGTTTATACAAACAATTGATAACTTTACAAATTAATATATGCCTTGCTTATTTAATGTCATTCTGTAGCAATCTAAAGTAATAAACTGCAAAACATGTCACAACAGCCTTTGTGTATGACACCTCATTTTACTCAGGGGATATCACAATTAAACATATGAGTGTAATTAATTAAAATAACCGGATTCCATTGTTTAATTATGACGGGAAACATTCTTAATGTTTACCCTTGTAAAAAATTATTATTTTTTAACCATACCATAAATAATAAAGCATTAACTTCTTTTTTTAAAAAGACATTTGAATAAAACTTTTCCCCATAATATTTAATTACAATAATTTAGGATATGAAATAACCTTCACTCAGTTATTTAGCCACATTTCTTTTGGAAATTACGGCCATTGCTTTTGGCTAACAACGAAAATCATGTACAATGATATGACGGAATAAAAAAAAGTACCCGAGACTGCCTTCACAAAAAAAGGTATAAGGGCATTTTTTTGGAAAGTCGTTATGTGATTTTTTTTATGTTTTGAAAAGTCTCTTGCTCAACATTAAAACTGTGTTTTACTATACCCTAGGAAATAAAGATAAAAGCATATCTCGGGTCCATAATTATCGCTGTTTCTGCTTATTAAACTGATTCAAATACAAAATATGTAATTGTGTCGGCTTAAAAACGTGCATGTCTGCGTAAAATTCATTTTGCTCTTAAAACATAGATGTCAAGCTGGGGCTTTTTTTTATACAGGCCAAGTTTTCATTTTGAAATTTAAATTACGATGTGACACAGAACGTTGGATCCGAGTTAATTTAGAAGTATTTAAAAAAATTGCTACATTTGAATGCAAGAACGATATCATTACTATCTTTGCAAAAAAGTATAATGTGATAAAATTCTTTATTTTATAATCTCAGTCACAACAACTAAGGAAAATTTTAGTTTATTTTAATATTTTGAAATTTATCTTTTAAAGGTAAAATGAGAATTCAATTTTAAAATCTCTCATTTTGAGGCTTTATACTCTGGTACCTTTAGATTACGGGGCCCATTTTTCTAATTCTTTCTATAGAACGGGAAATTTCAAAGAATTTACTTGTAAGAACGGCAATTCAGGGGTTTATATATATATATATATATATATATATATATATATATATATATATATGTGTGTGTGTGTGTGTGTATATATATTTGTATATATATATATATATATATATATATATATATATATATATATATATATATATATATATATATATATATATATATATATATATATATATATATATATATATATATATATATATACAAATATATATACACACACACACACACACATATATATATATATATATATATATATATATATATATATATATATATGTGTGTGTGTGTGTGTGTATATATATTTGTATATATATATATATATATATATATATATTTGTATATATATATATATATATATATATATATATAAATCTTCATTCTTGGGCCCTTATTCTTGGGATACATCCCACCCCGTAAGGAATAGGTTAATAATATTCGTTTCGACATTAATAATTAATCAATAACGTCAAGTTATTGTTCAGAATTATCAGTCAACATTGCTATATCTTCCTATAAATATGATCTGGTTAATGCATATATAGCTATTTTTATATGTGATAGGAAACCAAATAATTATACAATCAAAATAAAAGATAATCACTATTCAATAAAAAATTAACTTACGCTTTCTACCGTTGATAAGTCAAATAGTGTCTGATAATAAAAAGTTGTTTTTGGACAAATATCATCCATCTCCCTAAACCAGGACAAAATCAACGAGTTTACAGATCTCATACATAAAAGATGTCATCATAGAAATGTATGATATCTAATGAATCAAGCATATTGCTCACCATCATATTAAAAAAAATTTTGCAATAGTAATTTAATTGATTTAAAAATAATTATTTCTCTCCTAACAGGATACCTAAATAAATAATATAAAATTATTAAGAATCAGAAACGAGGAAATTGTGTATTTTGTTTCGCAAAATTGTAATCTATATATAGTATAAAACAGTTCCATAACTGACTGACTGACTGACAGATAACGTACAGACCAAACCGCTGGACGTAAAGGACTGAAATTTTGCATGGCGATTTTTTCTTATAGTGTTAGGGTGCACTAAGAAAGATTTTTGGAAAATTCTCCTTAGTTTTTTTCAAATTAAATTTTTTAGCTGTTTTTGTAATAGTCTTTAAAGTTTGCATTTAAAATAATAATCTAAGGGTTATAAAGTTATATCACGAGAAAGATCTTAAAAATTAATTTAAAATGAAATCTTTTTCAATTCTTTACCTTCAGTAACTGATTTTTGGTGAATTTTTAAAGATTCATTTTTAGAATTTTATTTATTAAATGCTGATCACGGGTTTTCATTTCGTTTTGTGATACTTTAAATTAATTTCACGTCACGTGCATAACATCGAAATAAATTGACCAAAATATATTAAAACATGGTAAAAGATAAAATTTAACCACTATAGTAATTGGGATGGAAGTTTTTTAAGAATTTAATTCGAATTAGTATGTTTTATGGACATTGAACATACAAATTAATTGCATACATTGACCGTTGTATTTAATATGAATATTTCTTTCTACATTATTTTGTCTATAAAAATATCGGTTATGATTTTTTTATAAATACATATTTTGGCATTAATTGCATATATTGACCATTGTATTTAATTTGAATGCACTCCTTAGCAAAGCACGGGTATTCAGCTAGTATAAAGATGCAGCTTAAGCATCTATTTCTAAAGCAGGAAACATAGCATAGAAACATCAATACAAAGAAATAAATGACACTACATATTTCCCATTTAAATATGTAATAGAAAACTAAATTTTTGCATGGATTCCTTATTAAGTGCAGGCAATATGGTTTCCATTTTTGGCATCCAATATAAATATATCACTTTTCATTAGTAAAATTAAGCTTATTTTTCAAATGCAGAATGCATTTTCATGGGGATTTTATACAGCAGCTTCCGCATTCTGAAACGTGCAATGTTTAATTACTTTACAAATGTGTCGTATCTGGAGAACGTCAGTGCTGATATAATTCTATGTTAATATTTCACTTTATTATTGTATTAGTGCTCGAATCAATACATCCGACACAAACTAATTATTTTTCCATCAACTAAAGGCCATTAAACAGAAAGAGAATGATAAAGCAGCTCCAGAACTTATCTGAATGACAGAGAGTTTAATTACCTTACGCAACGTATGTTCCAGTTTCATAAATGTGTTTTGGTTAAGGCAATATTTCGTCCCGGAATAGTACGGAGATAGTTAGAGAAGCCTTGCATGAATATATGGCAGCAATTTATTTAAAGCTTTACAAGATAATGTCAACAGAGATAGAAAGAATTATTAAAGCATGATCAGAAAATAGTGTTGAAATTATCTTTACTTAAAATGCTGTAATATAATGAAAGTTCAACTGCTTTAATTGTTATTGTGGTTTGTCTCTTGATAAAACGCAATAAATTCTAAAATACATCGTGAATAAAAATGCCTGATTTTAAGCAATTTTAAGCTAGATTTGTTAATGTAATGTCTAAGTAAAATACATTAAATAACAAGCAGGTAAATATGCTTGAGAAATATTTATGCATTAGATATACTTTAAGACTATAATATATGAAGGTGTAGTCTCCTATGGATAATGAATTATGATAGTCTCCTGCAATCGACAGGTCTATTAAATACTATTGCGACATTTAATTTATCAGACACTCAAAAACATTTAAAGTATTTTCACATTTAAGAACTTATTAATTATCAAAAGAAATAAAGTAACCGATTACATCATTTGCTATAATTATTTTAAGAAATTTTAAATAATATTTAAAATATAGAATATTTAAATTTGCAGCTGTTAATTATTATTTGGTGTGTTTCTAGTATTCTTTAAGAACGCAAAATGGATTGAATTGCCATGCAAAGAATAGCCATTTCTGTTATTTCCTGATAGTTAATTTTTTGTTTTTTTCTTCAGGAATATAGTTTATAAGATAATTCAATTGCGAATCAAAATAGAAAGTGATCTAGGGCAAATGTGAATTTTACCTCATTTTATATTAATTGCATTTTTAATAATAAATCACTGTTTTAAAGATTGTAAGCAGCTTACATTAGTGTTCCCTAAAGAATTTTTTTTTCATTTAATAAATTAAATTAACTGCTAAGTTGTATGATTCTATTCATTTTAGCATAGTTTTCCTTTAAATGTCCAAGTATTACGGAAATGAAAAGGCGCCGGTCGAAGCTCAAAACACGCTTATAAAGTTAATGTGCTTCTATTGTCCGACGCATTTCCCTCATACTTTTTGTGACTGAACTAGCTGTATACCCGTGCTTCGCTACGGAGTACATTCATATTTAATTCGACGGTTAATGTATGCAATTGATGTTATATATATATATATATATATATCGTAACGGAAATTTTTATAGACAAAATAATGTAGAAGAAAATATTCAAATTAAATACAACGGTGATTGTATGCAATTAATTTGTATGTTTAATATCCATAAAAATACTAATTACAATTAAATTCTTTAAAAACTTCCAGCTCAATTATTGAGGTGGTTGAATTTTATCTTTTACTGTAATATTTACTTTAATATTTTTTGTTAAATTATTTCGTTGTTATGCACGTGACGCAAAATTAATTTAAAGTATCACAAAAAGAAAAAAACCACGTGCTCGGCCTTTAATAAATTAAATTCTAAAACCCAATCTTTAAAAAATCACCAAAAATCAGAAAATAGAGTTAAAGATTCGAAGAAAATTTCATTTTAAAGGTATTTTTATGGTCTTTATTGTGATATAAATTTTATAACCCTCAAATTATTATTTTAAATGCAAACGTGAAAAAAGTTACAAAAACAGCTTAAAAATTTAATTTTAAAAATTTTAAGAATATTTCAAAAATCTTTCTTGGTGCACCCCTACGCTATAAGAAGTATCGCCGCCGTGCAAAATTTCAGACCTTTAGGTCGAGCGGTTTGGTATGTGCGTTACCTGTCAGTCAGTTAGTCAGTCAGTCAGTCAGTCACTGAACTGTTTTAAATTTAAAGATGTGCTTAATATATTACTCGATTGAGTGGTAAGTGTTACTCGTTTGCGTCTGATTTGATAGTAAATTACTGTTATTAGGGATTTATCTGACTCTGTGTAATGCAGTATAAGCGTCACCGTTGAGATCTCATAATTATATGTGTCACGTCAAGTTGTAATAAATTATGCCTTTATAAAATATTCTACTGTAGATGCATTTTATATATAATTATATAAAAGAAAATGCAAATAAAAATGTTTATTATTGATTCTATCTATAATCTATAATTTGAAGATCAAATATTTTCTTATTGAACGAGCAAAACACCCTGAACATTCTCTGGTTAGTAAAAAAAAATATTACATGTGAGATAATTTGATAATAAACTCCACAACAAATGAAACTGCTCTGAAATTTCCCACGTCATTTACCAAGGAATCTTTTCTTAATTAAATATTCACAATTTAATGAAATGATAATTTCACTTCCTTTCTCATTAGGTCAGCTCAAAATCCAATTTGTACGAAAAAAAAAGATTCAAAAGTTAAGTAATTTTGAATGATATTTTTTCTTACCTTTTCATTACATCAAGACATACATGTAATTCCAGTTGGATTTAATCGATATAAAGGTCGAATTATCTTTCATTTAATATAACTTAAGTTAGCAAAAGTAATTCATTTTTCATTTGGACTTGACTTTTTTCTCAGCTGCATGTATTCAAACTTTCTTTCAAAAAGTTCCTGCAGAAGTTTTTACTTATCATCAATTTCTTTCAATCACTTTTTTTCCCTTTTGGCAGTACAACTACAGTTAGATTCTATATTTATCTTTGAAACCATATTGATCTTAGAGGAATCCATTAAAAACACATATAAAACATTTCTAAATAGTAAAGAAATAATTTAAGTTGTTGAGAATATTATTTATTTTTAATTTAGAAGGAATATTTAATTTACTTCGTGGAAGTCGTGATATTTAATTTTTTTTCTAAACAAACGGAATTCAAAGAGGACAGTCTGAAATTTAACTTTCTGTCTATTTTTTTAAGTTACGCATTTTAATAAATTAATAAACTTACATGTGTTGAAAATTATTGAAAGTTATGCATAAATTAAATAAAATCCCTCTAAAAATTTAATTAATTTTGTACACAATGATGTATTTAATTAACAAAAAATATCAGTAATGGTATCCACACTTAAAAATAAGGAAAGAAAAACATTATATATATATATATATATATATATATATATATATATACACAGGTGGTTATCAAAATAATGGAAACACTAAGAAACATCATGAAAACCTTTATTAATGCGGCGCAGAATAACCTTTGTCATGTAATACCACCTGATTCAACTTGGAATTGGATTATACAAGTCATGAATAGTGGTTAAGAATATATTATACCATTCTTCAAGGAAAAATCATGAAAGTTCCTGTAGAGATTATGTGGTGGATATTGATACTTTGCTCTATCCGCTTATATAGATCACATTGATTGGATGATATACAGTCGGGAGGGATTGTACATGGCAAGATAAGATATTTGACTTATTTTTCTTGCTCTTCAAACAAATATTAGATTGATAGATTTAGCTGTATGTATACTGGGATTATCATCCTGGAGAACGCCATCTCCTGCAAGAAACAATGTTTGCATCATAGGATGGACTACTGAGCTAAAATTTGGACACATTCCTTCCCCTTCAATCTCCCTTTCAGGGTTACAATGGGGCCTGAAGAAATCCATGAGATTCCATCCCAAACCCTGATAGATATATCTCCATGATTGACAGTTCCAAGCAGCTTCCACACGTTGCCAAAGTTGATCTGCTGTGGCAGCTGGGGATGGAATCTGGGTCAATCGTAGAGCAACCATGGACCACATGTTTTCTATCGACGAAAGATCCGGAGAGCGAGGCGGCCAGGGAAGCAATTCAATCTGGCGATTGACGAAGAACCGTTGGACAATGCGTGCCACGTGTGGTCACGCATTATCCTGTTGAAATATGGCTGTGGACAAGCCCTGAAGGTAAGGAAGGACAACTGGCTCCAACACCTCGGAGATGTAGCGCTGGCTGTTTAAAGTACCAGCAATGCGTACTAGAGGCGTGCGAGAGTGATATCCAATACCGCCCCATACCATAATACCCGGTGCAGGACCAGTGTGGCGGTGCATAACGCAGCTGTTCAGCATCCTCTACGTCAAGGGTAGCGTCAAGGGTACTGGTTCTGCGTCAAGGGTATACAAAGCAATGGACGTCTTGCGGACAGACCACTCTGCTGTAAAAGGCGTCGAATGGTACGCGCAGACACTGGATGATGCGTTACAGACTGCACTTGCTGTGCTATGGTTCGTGATGTGACTGAGCGATCCGTCACTGCAATGCGCACTATTTGCCTGTCATCACGTGAAGTGGTGCGCTGAGGTGGATGCGATCGAGCACGCCGGTCCGTCGTACCCTCCTGCATCCAACGATCACATATCCGCATATACAGTTGTTTGGTTTCGTCCAACACGACTACCGATTTCCTTGAAAGATAATCCACAATCTGGTTTACTTAAAAATTCTAGCTTACTTAAAAGGGATTGCGAAGTTACCCACCGTTTTATGAAAGATAAATTGTGAACTTCTTGCATCCTTTTTTAATGATCAGCCCGACGGAGACAGCTTTTTTGTGATACCATGAGCTATTTAAACTATGCAACTAAATACGTTTCCTTTGTACAAGTTACCCACTTTAGTATCATCACCACTGTTTAACCAACAAATATAGTACATTTCATAGAAATACGTATGTCTTATCTGAAATTAACTATAAAAATATTGTTAGTCTGGCGATCAAACTGGAAGTAATGATAGTGAAACTCTGCTTTTATGGCCTGGGGAAACATCAATCTCAATTAATAGGAAAATAATCTTGTATAAAGTTTTTGTGGAACCAGTCGTGTTATATCAGTAAAAACCTAGACAGTTAAAGGAATTGAGATTCATATTCTTGAACCTTTTGAATGAAATATTCTGAGAGGTATGGGGAAGGGGGGAAGTCAAGAAAATATCTGGTGAAATTCCAACCTTGAATTGTATGAAAAATATTATTATGGGGAACAATAAATTGCATAAAACTAAACTGAATTAAAGGACTATGATATCTTTAGCGAGTCCAAACTGAAAGGATTATATTGGTGCAAGTATTAAAAAAATTCTAATCACATCAATAAGATGACCTAAAACTAGATTTAATTATATTCTAGAAAACCTTTAAAGGTACCTAGGCTATGAATATGGAGAACTATGGCTTCCAAAAGGTTAATAGTAAAAAAAAACCCTGTTATTTACGTTGTTATTTACCTGTTATTTACCTGTTATTACCTGTTATGTCGAATCAAAGATGATTCTCACGAATACATATATTTCTCTAAGTTGAACATTGTAGGACAATAGCTTAAACATTGAATTTCGAAAGACATTGAACACGTGCAGCCTATAATAGCAATTTTTACATTTTTAACACATATCTTTTATGTTTTATTAGTATGTGTTCTATTGATTAAAGAATTTTCTACTTAGCGGCAATGCCAGACGATGGTCGAATGGCTAGGGCGCTAGCACTGTGGTACCACTCTCTGTGGGTTCCAGTTCCACCCGTGGTAAGGACATTTGTAGCCGTTCGGAATCGGCTCTAATCAGTTGGTCTCAGTTTAATTAGGCCTCATGTAGCAAAAACTGAACGAAGCGCTTCAAACCAAACCAAGCCTATTTAACTCCATAATACACCAAAAGTAAAATAACGAAATAGCTGTAGAGTTTTTTTACGTTTCGATGTGTTATATATAATAATAATTATATTTAATATTAGGATTAACATGTGAAACTTATTTTCGGTTTCATTTGTTTACTATGCGTCATTAAATACAGGGTGACCGGGTAAAGGTATCGTAAAAATCCCGATTTGTTTTTACGAAACTACCCTTTAGAATTTAAAATAAATTATTTAAATAGAAAGAATATATTTTCAAGTTTTAATATCAATCATAGATTTCGATCATAGTATCATAGATTTCGAAGTGTGCACCTTTTGTAGCACGACTAACGACTAAATTTTAAATCAGCCCAATTGTTTCGTAGCATATCAGGCGTTATTAAACTTTTTTGCTTAGGGATTCATTAAATCCTTTGTGTATAAAAAAAGATTGAAACTGTGGATGAGTTGAAGAAGCGTATCATTCAAGCAATTCGTGTAATAACTCCGGAAAAGCTACGAAACACTTGGAGAGAACTGGATTACCATTTAGACGTTTGTCGTGCTACAAAAGGTGCACATATTGAAATCTATGATACTATGATCGAAATCTATGATTGATATTACAACTTGGAGAGATGTTCTTTCTATTTAAATATATTTTTTAATTTTAATGGATAGTTCCATAAAAATAAGTCATGACTTTCCTATACATTTAGCCCAGACACCCTGTATTTCTTTATGTTAAATGACAAGCATATTAACATTAAACTAACTGAGTGCATGAGTATTTAAGTAGAGAAAAAGTAAATCCTGTCTATCCGAAGTGTTCACTTTATATATAAAATCATCTTTATTTCAAAGAAACCCTTGAAATCCCTTGCTGTGAAATGAAATAAAATTAGAAGAACATTCAAATTAATATTTGAACATAAAAAGGAAGGCCTACTAAGTATTTAAATTAAAATGAATATGCATATAAATTCAAATACTTAATTACTCACATTAAAGTTTCAAGAATCTTAAATTAAACATGTTTTGCTTCAAATCCCTTTCAAATATAAAAACCTCTTTTTTAATGCGAATCTTAGAAATAACTCTTGAAAATTCAGCAAAAATTTATTATTCAAATTTGAAACAATTTCAGAGTACTTTTTATTGCTCTCATTTTCTTACAAAGAAATGAGTTTCGTTTTTATTTTCAGAGGCATAACACTGAAGTTATTTTGTGTAATTTATGTGCTCCTTTATATTGAAGCATTTAGTTATGAGGGAGGCTTAAACTCCCCGTAGTAAATCTCTTTAGAATATTTTTTTCGCGACCGGGGGCACAATAGATTGCTGTAAATAAGTGCAAATAAAAAAGCACTTTCTAAGCCAACGTCCTCATAAATCGTCCCGAAACCTTTTGTGAAATTTTAAATCGGGTCATTCTTAGACTTACGCATCAGTGTGATACTATTCCCTTTCTTTCAGATAAATGAATAGCTGGCATCTCTTTAGCGCTGAATTTTTCTTCTTGTTTTTTTTTTTGTATTTCGCTTAATTAAAGATAGGGATTACTCCGAGTAAAATTAATTGCTTTCTTTAGGTTTAATAAAGGTAAGAAAAATGACGACTTGGTACACTGTGCTGGTTTTTGTTTTCAATAAATACTGAGATATTGCAGTTCATGTTATGGACATTAATCTATTTAAAGATTTAATAGATCATGACGTGTTAAAATTATGAAGCATGCATAAATGAAAGCGATTTATTTTCGAAATATATTCGTTATCAAGAGAAAACAATAGAACCGTGCACGATAAAAAGTTTGCGATACTTGCGTAGAATTGCTAATTAGAATATTTTGTTTTTGAATGTTGATTATTAATACCTTAATAATTATTTTTTAGTAAATAGTTAATATGCACATTAATTATTTTTATAAAGTCTTTATTAAAGGGCACATTATTTAAAAATATATTTTCTGTTGTATCACATACAGTTTATACAATAGTGACTTTAATAACATTTTGATGATGAGAGTTCAAAGTCCCATGACAAGAGTTCAGAGGATTATCGTAGGATTTTATTTCGTAAAGATTAAATCTCAACGAATATGGTTGACTATTAAAATCCCTGGTTCAGTTCTATGGTTAAAACAGTGATGTTTTAAGGAGGGGTATCTAGGAGATAAATATTTTAGACATCATTAATTTTTGGTTTCCATACTTGTTTTAACTGGCTTTATAATAATTTGATGTGTATGCTGTGTTTACACTACCAAAAAAGCATAAAACTTGCAAATAACTTTAGCCATTTCTTCTTAACACTTCTTATTCTTGTCAGTGTTTTACACAAAGGAAAAAGTTACAACTCTATTACTGTGTTATATATATTAATCAACTCTAAGCAACGGCTTGGAATCGTTGACTAGAATCGATATTTAATCCAGTCAATACAGTCTAGTTCGCGGGAATAATTAATTTTATTTCCTAGAGAACATTACTGATGGACAATACTGGTATTTAGTTGAGGTCAACATTTATAAGGAGTATAAAGAGTAGAAGTGTATTTACAACAGATATATAATACATTGAAGAAAGGAGAGGTTGTCGTCCCGACTATTTGAAGACATTACATGAAGTGTAAGTGACGGGCAGTTAATCCCTCCTAACGGGAAAGTGGAAAGTTAGCATCTTTTTGACACATGACCGTACACGTACCGTTCATCATGTAATGTATTTTAAAGCGCCAGCCTGGTGATCCAAACAAAAAAGGGAAGTAGTTGAAGAAGGGGAAGGACAACATTATAGAAATAAAGTATGGTGCGGCGTTATTATCATATCTATCTATCTATCTACACTATCTGGCAAAATTACACGGACGCCCAGGGGTACGGACTCGGAGTATCCTGGGGCATATATAAATATGATGTTGGTCCTCCTTTTGCATCTATGACAGCCTGCACACGTCTGGAAAGATTTTACACCAGTTTTTGATAGATGTCCATAGGAATCGACTTCCAGGCGTTCATCACAGCTGAAGTAAGAGCTGGCATTGAGGATGATCGATTTGGCTGGCTACGTAATCTGCGTTCTAATTCGTACCAAATGTGTTCATTGGGATTTAGATCGGGGTCAAAGAAGGACAGTCCAGTTTTTAAACACCTATTTCCTCAAACCCTGCCTGCGCAAGTCTCGATGTGTGAATGGAGCAGTTATCCTGCTGGATGAGAAATGGGGCTTACCCGAAATATTGCCATGGAGTTGGGGACAGCAACATTGTCAAGAATGTCCACATATATCTCAGAGTTCATGTTTCTAACCATAAGAACTAAGGAACCCAGGCCAAACCATGCAAAACACCCCACACACTATGATTAAGCCACCACCAAACTTAACAGTCGGCACAATGCAGTCACATAAGAAGCGCTCGCAAGGCATCCGCCAAACCCAGACGCGTTCATCGGATTGCCAGATTGTAAAGCGAGATTCATCACTCCAAAGAACATTTTCCCACATGTCCACAGTCCAATGACCGTGATCTTTGCACCATTGCAATCGACGCTTCGCATTCTGATGAGTGGTGTCTGGCTTGTGAGCGGTGAACGACCATGGAATCCCAGGTTTTTTTAACTCTCGACGAACAGTCCTGCTGCTAGCACTAACGCCTGCTAAACTTTGGAATTCCTGAGTGCTTTTAATCAACGAGGACTTGCGATTTTGTTTCACTACCATTTTCAGAGTTCTACGGCTGGGTTCACTTATTTTTTTCGGCCTCTCACATCGTTTTTCTGCTTTTTCACTGCTTAGACGATCCCACTTCACAATTACACCACTTACAGTGGATTTTGGCTTCTGTAGAATGTCCGAAATATCACGAACAGATTTCCCACAAAGGTGGCATCCCACTATAATGCCACGATCAAAGTCACTAAGGTCCTTTGACTTACTCATTGTCTCACAAACGCATAACTATGACCTGACAAACCACTACCAACACTTTTATAGCTTTTGGTTACGCATCAAATTACATCACCTGCCAGATCCACTCCTTTAGGGGGGTGTCCGGATACTTTTGGCTAGATAGTATATCTGTCTGTCTATCTCTCTCTCTCTCTCTCTCTCTCTCTCTCTCTCTATATATATATATATATATATATATATATATATATATATATATATATATATATATATATATATATATATATGTATATATTATATATATATATATATATATATATATATATATATATATATTATATATATATATTATATATATATATATATATTATATATATATATATATATATATATATATATATATATATATTATATATATATATTTATATATATATATAATATATATATATATATATATATATATATATATATATATATATATATATATATATATATATATATATATATATATATATATCTGTGTGCGCGTGTTATGCAAAAAAGTATCTTAATTTCCTTTTTCTTGTAAAGTACTACTCGTGCCATAAAAATTACTCTTTTCATAAATGCATTTCAACTTTTCATCGTTATATCTTCTCTTAAACTATCCCAGTCACGTAGAGATGAAGGTGGGAGTATGGACCCTGCATTTATTACGGACCCCCTTAATATCTGCCCTATGCGCAGGAGCAGCTGCTCGAAATATCTAAGATCTAGAGCCCCTAGGTGGCTGCAATGGATAGTCAAGGTCATTGACTCCAGTGACCAATTGTTTGTTTTTCGAGTTTTCAAACTTTTTTTGAGTGAAGTAAAAGTGAATATTTTACATATCTATTACTATGTTTTGTAAAATCTTATTCCTGTGCCTTATTCTACATGAAATGAAGTCCCTTTAGGGCTAATTCGAAATTAAATTCCTTTGTAACTCGTAATGTGGAAAACGGGTTTGTTTCCAAGATGACGTTGTTTGAATTATGGATACTGTAGTAGCGCTGAATGTTATAATTCACCGCGCTGTGTGGTCGAAAGACGGCCAAGAACAAAACTCTTTATAAAAAAACAATGGATGCGTGCATATGTTGGGGTAAGCAAGGAAACACGGATAATTGGCCTCAATCATACATTTATTTGACAACGCTCAAAATTCATTTAAGGTGTAATTAATAGTAGAATAATATTCCCCTTCATATTAACATTTAACACATGAGGAATCAGAAGCGGAGGCAAACTATTTGGTCAAAGTAATTATTTTTAGAATCTATCGGGAGGCACTTACTACTGTTGAAGAATACAGCGATGAAATGGCTTTGATGAAAGGGACCCAAATCAAAGCATATTCAGGATAATCATGTCGTGTTACCGGCCCTACCGCTAGACTCCGATGCAGTTCAATCGGGACTCTATATCGTCCGAGCTCTGGGAAAACAGCCAACGCAATTTGTGGACCCTCTCTCGTTTTTTTATTTTCTTGGAGGGGCTGTTGTCCATTTACCGGGGTCATTTTGGCCCGACCCTATTTCTCTCATTGGGCAGTAGGCTGTTTTTCTCTCAGCAGTTCCTGCCCCAAATTTGTCCCTTATTATACTGCTCCTGTTCATAGTCTGCGACGTACCTCCCCACCATAATTTTCATTTGAAATACAATTTGACCATTCTCTGCTGAAAGTTTTATTGTGGGCCATAAAATAACGTCCATCTTGCAATATTTATAGCCTTTTGATCTCTATCAATGGCCACACAAACAACTTTTCTTGTACGTCCTCTTAGTGAACAAGCCTTTATTATTTTTTTTGCCTCTGAAGTTTTTATAAGAGTTTTGTTCTTGGCCATCTTTCGACCACACACCGCGGTAAATTATAACATTAAGCGCTTCTACACATACCAAAGGTGTTTGTATTATGGACCCGGTTCATATTACCAACTACTGGTTTCGATGATGTAATAATATATTTTCCGTTGCGAAAATTCGATTCTACAGAAGATTTCATTGTGATACATTTAAATTTCATGTTTTGTAATCCTTTTGGGTTATTCTGGAAGTTAAGAATGTAAACTGAGAAGAAATATCCTGCTGGCAAGATCGCTGTAGTGAGCAGAAGAAGTTGGGATAAGGTGAAGATGACTGAGGCTTCCCAGAAGGTAAAATCCGGAGAAATGGGACTAAGGAAGCTCCCAGAGTGTTTAGTGTACCAAGAATAACTTTGAGATTATTGGCTTCACAAGTGGATAAGCCACCAACAGATTTGGTTGTACAAACACTAGGGAGAAAGCCTGTTTTACCAGATTACATTGAAAAAGAGTTAGTTTCCTATTTGCTAGATATGGAGTCAGTATTTCATGGTTTCACTCGACAAGATGTGAAGAAATTTACGTTCCAATTGGCTGAACGCAATAACATCCCCTCCTTTCTTAACCGAAGCAGTAGGGAGAGACAGGCAAAGCCGATTCCTTACTCTTCATAAGGGACAAAATTCGACCACAATATATACAGGAACGTCTTATGCACGAGCAAAGGGATTCCCACGTGAGCAGGTGGCTGGTTTTTTTATTCTGGTTTTTTTATTTATTTGCTTGAAGGCTTGTGTTCTGGGAATTATTTTCAGCCAAGCACAATCTTCAATAGATGAGACTGGTTTAAGTGTGGTTCAGTTAAAATTTCCCCAAGTCATCGGGTTGAAGAGAAAACGTCAGCTGGGAGGTCTGACTACAGCTGAACGGGGTTATCTGGTAACTGTGGTTTGCTGCATGAGTGCTGGGGGAACATATTTCCTCTCAATGATGATATTTCCTCGTAAAACATGACGGATATGGTTATGAAGGGAGTCACACCTGGGGCACTTCGAAGAGCTCACCCCTCTGGGTGAATATAAGCCCATCGGTTTACAGAAATGGCCCAGACCAGCAAGAACCATCGTGCATCTTCTGTGATGGTGCATTTAACGATGACACATGCGGAGAACTTTGTATTCGTTGTGTGATGTGCCTACACTGGTTCATTGTGTGTGTACGTATTTTTGATATTCCAGCTATTTAATAAATAAACTTTTCCTTTTTTCATCTTTTATTTTTAAACTTTTCTTTTTTTATTTCCAGCTATTTAATAAATAGATAAAGGATTTTTAAGACAAAACGGTGGGTGTCCATATTAACCTCCACTCTGTGTCACCTGCTAGTTTTGACTTTTTTCCACTTATGTGATTGTATACATCGTAAGATTTCATTTAACGACAAATCGACTTAAGGATGTTTAGATGAGGAGTTTTGGAATAGGTTAGAGGCAGATAATTTAAAAATTAGTCTTTGTATGACCACAGTGATCCAAGAAAGAACCATGGGTCCATAATCCCACCTTATCCTCTATTATCGTATTTGTCTAGCAGCACTGCCAAATCCACACTCTCTCACCTTCAACGCTGGACTAACTTTAAAACTGAACTGCGGGACTTCTCTGGATGCTATACTGAACGAAATCTTAAAGGGGCTCTACGGGGACTCTTTTTCCCCCTTTTATCCTCTATTTAGCCTGTCCAAGCTCTTCTTTAAAGGTACGATCTTTAGCTTTATTCAAAACATGTGTTCGCCTCGTCATCTTGATAGAATGACGTCAAACAAAAGTAACTGAGAAAGAAATCCATACAGAATCGATGAAGACAGAAGCACAGGAATAAAAAATAAAGCCAAGACCGCATAATCTAGAAAGCGTACTACATATATTTAACAGTAGATAAAGATTGAATAACAATTATCATCTCATAATTTTCATCATAAGTGTAATAATGTAATATTTGTTGCTGTTGTTTCCAATCTCCTTGGTATAGAAACACCTTCACCAAGTCCATAGGACCTAGGTCCTCAAATGCTAGGTCCTTGACGAAGGGTAGTAAGCAGCTTCACTTTAAGGCGCGGTACCACTAAGGCTGAAGTCTGACTTGACCTCGAAGAACATCGGTCCACTGATTTTAAACCGAGTCAAGTGAAAGGACCTGAACACTTGACCCGCACCTCCAGAGGTAAATTTGAGAACTTGGAGGACATTGTAGTCACGACCTATTTTACGTGCACCGGACACCATTAGTGAACTCGGCAGTGGATTTGCAGCGACGAGCATCGAACCAGGGACGTTCAGATCACTGGCCGCTGCTCTTGCTAACTGGGCTACCGCGCCCATAATGTAATATTTAAATCCCCATCAGATAAATAATATCCTATTTCTATGTTATCTACTGCAAGCAATATGGATTATTTTACAATATTTTATGTTTACTTTAGGACAAATAGTGAAGTAGATAACATATCTATTTTTTATTCAATTAAGATCCATAGCAAATAAAAATTTCCGATGGATATGCCATAATTTTTTTTTTCTTGTGAAATGTCAAAAAGTTTGAAAAGTTTTCTTCATATATTCGGAAGCAAAAGAACTGAAATGTGTTTATTGATTAAAAATATATTCTTTCAATGACAAGTGTATTTGTCTCCCAAAATAGTCTTTTCATTTAGCGTTTTACCGAAAAGAACATATGCGATAGCAAAATATTTGCGTTATTTCATACAAGCCTAAAGATGCATGCTTATTTGCTGCTCTACTTATAAATGTAAATCCCAAGAAAATTACGTCTAAATAAAGACTCTCTGAATTGTAAAAGGAGAAGTTTTAAATTTAAAATTGTCAGAGTAGAACTCTCTTATTTAAAATGCTTCGTCGGAATGATATATTTTTGTGGTTTGTGGAATAGAATTTTGAATTTGTGATTGGATAACAGATGGCGAAATAATAGGATATGAATTTCGGAAACTATACATACTGGTTTACAACATGAAATGCTTAAATTCAGAATGTAATAACTGAATATCTTGCATCGCCCTAGATCATTTAAATGAATAAGGGATAAAATGCATTACATGAATACTATATCTCATAGAACTTTCATGGATTTCCCCAAAAAAATTCTTATACAAGGGGTTTAAATTGGAATCTTTTTATATTGTTTGGGCTTATATGAACTCTATGTCCCAACTCAACTCAACTCAACTCAACTCAACTCAACTAACGATAGTATTTGTTCTAAAGTAAACATAAAATATTGAAAAAAATCCCTATTGCTTGAAGTAGATAACATAGAAAAGTACATTATTCGAAATAGAATAATATAAATATGGACAATATAATAAATATAAATTTTTATACCATACAAAGAACCAATTTTAAATCCTCTTAATAATATATCTAGTACTTATAAAAGTTTCAGTCTCTTCAATTTGCCTTAAAGATAAAATTTCCTTTTGTAATTCAAATCAAACAACAGAAACTTAATTCTTTGAGAATGTCTTCACTAAAATTCAATTTATCCTTCCAAAAATTTGTAATATAATATTAAATACCTTTTCATATGAGATACAATATATTTTATCCGTTTTCTTAAATCCTTTGTAATATTAAGTGAGGTATCAAATTTGTATTTTATCGGGGATTGAATGTATCACCATGAAAATTGACTTTGAATTCTTGCATTGTTATACATTTTTTATGTTATCTTTTCTTATTGAAATTTGAATTGCAGGTATCGAAATTATCTTTCCACAAATATGATGTTTACACACTTATATTTTTCTATCTTGAAAGTAGAATTTTAAAAAAAAATCTATTACAGTTTTCAAAGCTGAAAACCATAAAGGGCATTTAAATGTTGAAGGAAGATTAATGAAATTTGTATTTTAGAATGTTTTGTTATTGCATTAAAATAATGCTGCATTTCTTAAATGACCCAAACGGATTTTCAGTGAAACCGCATTTCGATAATTTAAACCAGTTTTAAAGAAAATTACCGTAAGATTTTGAAAAAAAAAACTGTTGGTAATGTAACAAATGGGAAAATGTATTGGACTTCATTTATTCGTGTATTCAAGAAAGATATCAAATCTCAGTATAAAGGCTATACAAAAACAGCGTTAATAAGCACAGGGGCATTATATAACAGGCAGATGCAGAATACGCACAAAAATAAATCTCATAATGTATTATTGAAAATGTGTACCCTCAAAACAACCGTTAAATTTTCCAAGATAGTTTCGAAGTTTAACAGCTGTTATTTTCGAATTATTTATTAGATTCTCTGTACACATAATATCCTCAAGAGGCTTAAAAGTAAATTTCAAAGGTGTCTGAAAGAATTGACAACAAAGACGTTTAAACGGTATTTTTAGGTAACATGTTATTTTACTTAAAGTGAGAGACATCATCAAATTCGAATATTTTCAGTTTTCTAATGTCCAATTAAAACAGCCTGGAGTGGAGAAATGTTTTCAAAATTATTCTTTTCGGTTAACCACTTGATGAAATTCTAGCATATGTTTTTTTTTAATATTTTTTACATTTCGATTATTTCTTTACAATCTAAAATAAAATATTATTTCTTCTCTTTGGAAATCAGCTGTGCTAGGTACCCTCGGGCACTCGAATTGAATGAAATGGTTTTGTCGGTATAAAGAAAAATGTGAATTGCGAATTTCTTTTACATTATGCTATTATCGTATCCAAATATTGATTGAAGTAATATAGAAATGTAAATTATTGAATTTGAAACCCTAGTAAGTTTAATACATTTTCAATATTAGTGATTAACTTATTGGAGACTTTTTTGACGTTAAAAAAACTACGACTTTTTTATTTTTACTTTTGGTATTGACTAGAAACAAGCCGGAGAAAACCACTCATCACATAAAATCCTTCATTAAATTATTAAATTCTAAATCATATTGCTTCCCCTGTTTCTCTAATTTTATTGAAATTCAAGGTTGTTATGCCTTCGTAACATTTAATTTTGATTCGATTCCGTCCGTACTGATTGAATAGCTTATCAAAAACCTTTTTGCCCCAGCATAGCTCACATTGCTCTAAGTTTTTCATCAGTTGACATTTTTAATTTTAGTTCACAGTACAATCTTTACATTACTTTTTATTTTTTAGCATTAATCTTAATCAAAAGTTCTGAAACTTAATGCCTTCGTCTAATTTTATTTAATTGAATTCAGTCGGTACTAATATAATTCAATATTTTAACATGAACATTTTTACTGCATCCTAACTTGTATTGCTCAAAAATTCTGTATCTATCCACATTTGTAATTTTAGTTATCAGTAGAATCGTTGCATTACTTTTCATGTTTTAGCCTTAATTGATAGGGAAATTTTTCTTAAGTTAAAAACTACACTTTTCTCGCTTAGTACTGATATGAAACTGGCCAGGAAAAACCAGTCATCACATAAAATCCTTCATTAAATTATTAATATATAAATCCATTTGCTTCCACCATGTCTCTAATTTTATCGAAATTAAAGATTGTTATACCTTTGTAACATTTAATTTCATTTGATTCAATTCCATTTGTACTAATTGAATAGTTTACCATAAACATTTTTGCCCTACCATAGCTCGCATTGCTCTAAAAGTTTTCATCAGTTCCCATTTTTAATTTTAGTTCACAGTACAATATTTTCCTTACTTTTAATTTTTTAGCATTAATCTTACTGAAAAGTTCTCAAACTTAAACAATGCGTTATGTCAATAAGATTTCTTTAAAATATTTCAGAGAAAGCAAATCTTTTGTGAGAGTATAATATTCAGTACAAAAGACAACAACTTTTAAGGTTGGGGGAACAAAATGGTGTCAAAATCAGAAACAATCAGGAACTAAAACACAATTTAGAATCATTCATCAAAAGTCTTTGAAAGGATTTTGTTAGCCGCATTTATATATATAATTAAACTTCAAAAGGGTGTTTACCCTGGAATATTATCCTCATAATGTCTATTTACTTAGCCCGAGTAACATGGATCATCGAAAAACGGCCTCGAAGGTAAAAGATATTTTTCTAGCCTTTGTTAGGAAAGTCTTTGTTGGAAGCAACGGAAGATTCTATGCTTGAATTACATTCTAAAGGATTAGAAAAGTGATTATATTTCAACACCATCGGTTTGAGCTAGACATCAGTTAAACAAAATATATTTAATTGATATGATACAAAAAGTTTTGATTTGTATTTAAAACGATTATTTTGAATTTAATGTATTAAGTATCAAAACAATAAAATTATATTTTACAACGCGGCAGGCACTTTTTCCCTGGAGACATTAACCTACCTACACCACGAATTAGTTGACTACATATTATTAGCCACTTTATAAATGAATAAATAAATAAGTAAATAAATAAATAAATAAATATATATATATATATATATATATGTGTGTGTGTGTGTGTGTGTGTGTGTGTGTGTGGAAGTCAATCTGGTACAACACCATTCTCCATGTTTTCTTTTTAGCCTTGTTTTATGAGATAGCAACAGGAAGCGAGAATTGAATATTTATATTTTAGAGTGCAGTTGAGAACGGACGACGGTACGTGTAACATGTAACGACATATGACGGTATATCTGTTAGTGTAATTTTGTTAATGACTTCGTTAGAAATAAATGTTTTGTACGCGTAATTATCGTGTCATTCCTCGTGACTTCGCCTCCTGATCTTACACACACACACACACACACACACACACACATATATATATATATATATATATATATATATATATATATATATATATATATATATATATATATATATATACAGAGGCTGTTCACACATTTTTAGACGAAGTATATTGTATTTACAAAACTAAATTACATAAAATTCTTGTGTTTTAAATGTTCTATTTGACATCCCTTATTCTGAACTAACTTTCGACACCGCAATGTCCAGGATAATAATGCCTTTTAAAGTGTCAGAAGAGGTATTCTATCCCATTCCTCCTAAACAGCTTTCCAGAGTCCTGTAAGGGTTTTGGGACGACGTTCGGATAACGCAGATTTTAAAAGTCCGAAAGCACAAAAATCCATAGGTGATACATCGGGAGATTTAGTAGGGATATCAGTAAAGGGTATGGCCTTGATACCAGTTTTTTGTTCCATTTCTTTTAGGAAATTTACAGTGGATTTTGATGTGTGACTGCTAGCTTTGTCCTGATGGAGTCTCACAGATTGAAGGCACTGTGGGTAAAGCGATGGTATTTCATTCAGAAAAATTGGCGATAAAATATGTTCCTGATAGTATTTGGAGTTAATCTTGACATTTTTTCCACTCTCTTTATTTTTAACTTGCCATTATAAGAAAAACCAGCAACAATCATGAATTCCTTAGAAAAACTTTCTTTCGATTCTTTGAACCATGTACTTAAATTTTTTTCTCCCCTTTTATGATAAT
This sequence comes from Dolomedes plantarius, assembly GCA_907164885.2. NCBI lineage: Eukaryota > Metazoa > Arthropoda > Arachnida > Araneae > Dolomedidae > Dolomedes > Dolomedes plantarius. The sequence continues at coordinate 51,332,414 of OU015495.1, forward strand.
AAATGGCTTATTTTTGTTGCAATCATTTAAATACACCCCTGATTCATCTATTGTGACAATTGTTTTCCATTTTTCTTAGGATAACTGTTTCTTATATAGAATTCTGCAGCGTGTCCTGCGTTCAGCGATATGATTTGGGAGAAGACGATGCACATTGCGTTTTTTCGCTTTCTTAAGATTTAAATCAACGTTTATCATTTTGTTTACCGTGGACACCGCGCATTTTAATGATTTTGCAACTGTCCTTTGACTCGGGGGATTTTCTTTTAACATTAAACAAAGTACCTTTGCAATAGTCGAAGATGTCCGTTTTTTCCTTGGATACTTGTTTGGAATTTTTGTTCCACTTGAGGCTCCAATTTGACGTTTTTTCCCTTTCTTGTTGACGATATTAACAATCGATGCTTTAGATATCACAAAACCATGACTGTCACATCGTTTTTGATAACGGAGTATGCATATTTCTCTTCGGAAAGAGCATAAATGTAGCCTTCGAATTACTGCTTTGTTAAAAACGCCATTTTGAATAAAAACAAAACTTTCATGCCGCAGACGATAATTTTGAATTTTAAAAACATAGTACAACTGCAATTATTTCTTTTGCAGCAAACGGATTTCTATTTCCGCTTACCAAAATCGTCTAAAAAATGTGCGAACAGCCTCTGTATATATATATCAAAACATAACTGAACTGTCAAAAGATAGTTGAGAAGTACGGGGAAAGGGGGTTTAAAATAATAAGAATCTAACAATCCATTTAGAAAGCGCGCGTATTTTGCTGTGTGGAAAATCATCTTTTAAAAGCGACTTTGAGCGGAAAGGGAATAATTCTAGGCGAGAGGATTTATTTTTAGAAGTGTACAGGTTTTTGGCGCGAAGTTAAGAATGCACGATCAGCACTAATGAGGGTCCAGATGCCCAAGGATGAGGTCAGCACATGCGCCGTGCAGCAGGAGCTCGGAGAGAATTAAGTTTTTGGAGGCAGATTGAGTGGGAATTTCATTGCTATCGGATCCTCGGGGCAGTTTTGATGGGCAGGTCGAGAAAAACGCGGAGCGAATGGCTTGCCCTGGAGCGTGGTTATTTCAAGAAACGCAATAAATAAGGATTAAAGATTATCAACTGTCTCGTCAACAGATTCCCTGCCACTCGTCCAAGTATTTAAAGAAGGTGTGGATTGCATGATTAATATTTAAACATGGCTTATAATATTTAAGCTCCGTGTCATATATATATATATATATATATATATATATGAAACGTCAAAAGGGTGTTTACCCTGGAAATTTATTCTCATAGTGTCAATTTATTTAGCCCATGTAAAGTTTATCTTCGACGCACTGCTCGAATGTAAAATATATTTTCCTATCCTTTGTTAGGAAAGCCTTTGTTCGAAGCAACGGAAGATTCTATGCTTTAATAGTGAATATATTTAAATATTTTTTATTTAGCGTAGAGATCAGTTAAAGAATGGATATTTATTTGATACTAAACAAGTAGTTTTGATTTTGAATTTAAACCTTCAAAGAATTTTAGTTTCTGTAAATTACTTGAATGCAATATATATTAATAGCGCAATAAAATTATGTTTGACAACGCGAAAGGCCCTTTTGCCCTGCCGATATTCACCTACCCATACCGCGAATTCGTTGACTGTATTATTATAGCAGCACCATATCGAGGTGCAAACAATACAGTACATCCTGCTATTGTTGTTGTTATTAATCCCTCCTGATCTAGCGGCACTAAGACCAGGTCCATGAGTCCATATATCATCAGTAGGTCCATCAAATGGCGAGGATTGGTAATAAAATCCTTTCTAGATAAATTTAGGCAAGTTAGGATGTGAGCAGGAGTGGCCTGCTCATTATAACACTTTTCACAAGTAGGAAAGTTTTTGTTTTGGTAATAAAATTTTAGGCACCTCAAGTGGCTACTTGCAAGCCTAGAGATTGCAGTCTGCTAAACTCTATGAACCTTGAAGACAATAGTCCTACCAAGGCAGACATCAATGTACCAGTCATGGACCGGGGCATATCTCAAAGTACATTGGATAAAAGATTTCCGTACGGAATATGCCTTTAGATAAGTAAGAACCGATGAATGCTGTGAACGTTCAGCGGTACCCTCCTTTGCTAGGAAGTAAGCAATCTCATTGCCAAATAGGCCCACATAAGAGGGAACGCACTGCAAATGGATGTCATGGGTCATAGAAAGACGATATAGCTGGTGTAAGATGGACAAGCCGGCACTGTCACACATTGTCGTCCAGTTTCTGGATGGGACTGCAGGTATCTGATAAAATCCATATATCGTTATACTCTGCATCAGTTGCAAATTTCTGATCTCATTGGGGTTCTAATCTCAAGTTTTCAAATATCAATTTCCGAGTTTCTAATCTCAAAGGTGCCGCAAACGTAAAAATGTTGGGAATCCCTACATTAGACAGATGTATAGCATGAAAATCGGTAACAGATCTGACCGAATCTTGAGAAATATAGCTGAGACGAAATATTTTTTACGCAATTCAAGTTTGACATTAACTGCGTCGCCATATTAATAGAGTGTAAAAGTTAATTATTTACAATTAATTTATTTGCTCTATGTAATATAATTTTATGTATGGCATATAAATTAATTATAAATAATATATATATATATATACACACTGCTGGCCACTGGAAATGCAACACCCTGAAGGAAACATGCAAATAACATGAAATTTACAACATGCATTAGCGGAGGTGAGATATACAAATGATTAGAATTTCAGCGCAGACGCACATCAAGCGCGCCTGTGGCGCCACTTCAAAGCGCTATTTAAGGCTTGGAGATTTCGACGATTTCAAGTTCGGCAATTGTGTTTTTCTTGTGGTTTAAAAAAAACGATCAATTATGATCGAAATATGATCAATTATGATCAATTATCGTCGAAAACAGCGATCATCTTTTGATCAAGTATCCGAGTTTGACAGAGGAAGGATAGTGGCCTACCAAGATTGTGGATTATCTTTCAGGGAAATCGGTAGTCGTGTTGGACGAAACCAAACAACTGTAATGCGGATATGTGATCGTTGGATGCAGGAGGGTACGACAGACCGGCGTGTTCGATCGCATCCACCTCAGCGCACCACTTCACGTGATGACAGGCAAATTGTGCGCATGGCAGTGACAGATCGCTCAGTCACATCACGAACCATAGCACAGCACATGCAGTCTGCAACGCATCATCCAGTGTCTGCGCGTACCTTTCGACGCCGTTTAGAGCAGAGTGGTCTGTCCGCAAGACGTCCATTGATTTGTCTACCCTTGACGCAGAACCACAGACGTCTCCGCCGGCAATGATGCGATGACAGAAGGATGTGGACGGCAGAATGGAATGAAATTGTCTTTACTGACGAGTCACGCTTCTGTCTGCAACACCACGATGGTCGCATTCGAGTCTGGAGACACCGTGAAGAGAGGATGCTGAACAGCTGCGTTATGCACCGCCACACTTGGCCTGGCTCGGGTATTATGGTATGGGGCGGTATTGTATATCACTCTCGCACACCTCTAGTACGCATTGCCGGTACTTTAAACAGCCAGCGCTACATCTCCGAGGTTTTGGAGCCAGTTGTCCTTCCTTACCTTCAGGGCTTGCCCACAGCCATATTTCAACAGGATAATGCGCGACAACACGTGGCACACATTGTCCAACGGTTCTTCGTCAATCGCCAGATTGAATTGCTTCCTTGGCCGCCTCGCTCTCCGGATCTTTCGCCGATAGAAAACATGTGGTCCATGGTTGCTCTACGATTGACCCAGATTCCATTCCCAGCTGCTACAGCAGATCAACTTTGGCAATGTGTGGAAGCTGCTTGGTCTGCTGTACCCCAAGAACTCATCCAAAGTCTCTTTGAATCAATGCCGAGGCGTGTGGCAGCGGTGATCTCCAACAATGGCGGCTACTCTGGCTACTGATTTTGGCAGGAACCACACTTTACAGAAGTCTAAAAATTTAATCATTTGATACTTGGTCAACATGTTATCTACAAAATAAATTTTGTTGTGATATCTCTTGTCTTTTTTGGTGTTGCAATTTGGGTGGCCAGCAGTGTATATATATATATATATATATATATATATATATATATATATATATATATATATATATACGTAGGTGCTTCACGCCCGATCAATTTACGAAATTTCGATGTCTTTGAAATCATCATGCAGTCAGCAGTGGTCAGGTGGCGAGGACATTTCAAACCTTAAAACTCCATCAAGCTTTCAAGATGTTTACACAGTATCCATAGAACAGTCCAATTGATTTTACAAACATCTTTTATTAACTTCCAATTAATTACTCAGCTCCATCAAACTAATTCCCAATACCCCACCCAATTGAAATCTGTGCGCCTAACAGCACACGTCCTTTCCATTCCCTAGTTATCCATGGCTCTGCTGACTTTTCTTTGTTTCAACGTTAAAACCAACGCTTAGTGACGCTCATTACTTATGCGTGATGTCATATTGTACATGTTCTTTTGAAAACTAAGCATTTTCTTAGCGCCAAACTGCAAGGCTATACGTCTACCTAAAATAAATTGTTAATCATGTATTTACTAACTAATATCCGGTTTTAAGGTAGTGCGATCGCCCCCCCCCCATATTTTTAGCCTCACACACAGACATATATATACACTGCTGGCCACTGTAAATGAAACACCCTGAAGGAAACATGCAAATAACATGAAATTTGCAACATGCATTAGCGGACGTGAGATATGCAACTGATTAGAATTTCAGCGCAGACGCACATCACGCGCGCCTGTGGCGCCACTTCAAAGCGCTATTTAAGGCTTGGAGATTTCGACGATTTCAAGTTCGGCAATTGTGTTTTTCTTGTGTTTTTTCAAAAAAACGATCAATTATGCCTCGTCGAAAACGTCGATCATCTTTAGATCAAGTATCCGAGTTCGGCAGAGGAAGGAGAGTGGTCTACCGAGATTGTGGATTATCTTTCAGGGAATTCGGTAGTCGTGTTGGACGAAACCAAACAACTGTAATGCGGATATGTGATCGTTGGATGCAGGAGGGTACGACGGACCAGCGTGTTCCATCGCATCCACCTCAGCGCACCACTTCACGTGATGACAGGCAAATTGTGCGCATGGCAGTGACGCATCGCTCAGTCACATCACGAACCATAGCACAGCACATGCAGTCTGTAACGCATCATCCAGTGTCTGCGCGTACCATTCGATGCCGTTTACAGCAGAGTGGTCTGTCCGCAAGACGTCCATTGCTTTGTCTACCCTTGACGCAGAACCACAAACGTCTCCGCCGGCAATGATGCAATGACAGAAGGATGTGGACGGCAGAATGAAATGAAATTGTCTTTACTGACGAGTCACGCTTCTGTCTGCAACACCACGATGGTCGAATTCGAGTCTGGAGACACCGTGAAGAGAGGATGCTGAACAGCTGCGTTATGCACCGCCACACTGGTCCTGCACCGGGTATTATGGTATGGGACGGTATTGGATATCACTCTCGCACACCTCTAGTACGCATTGCCGGTACTTTAAACAGCCAGCGCTACATCTCCGAGGTGTTGGAGCCAGTTGTCCTTCCTTACCTTCAGGGCTTGCCCACATCCATATTTCAACAGGATAATGCGCGACCACACGTGGCACGCATTGTCCAACGGTTCTTCGTCAATCGCCAGATTGAATTGCTTCCCTGGTCGCCTCGCTCTCCGGATCTTTCGCCGATAGAAAACATGTGGTCCATGGTTGCTCTACGATTGACCCAGATTCCATCCCCAGCTGCCACAGCAGATCAACTTTGATGTGATCAACTTTGGCAACGTGTGGAAGCTGCTTGGTCTGCTGTACCCCAAGAACTCATCCAAAGTCTCTTTGAATCAATGCCGAGGCATTGATCCCCTTCCAAGGGAAGTTGGGGTAAGATGACGAACTTAAGCTTCAAATATTTTTCCTGAACTCAATAAGTGGTTTAAAAACCTGAAATTTACAGATAGACTTCTTTCAACCTTTATGTTTTATAAAAAAAAATGAAATGATTTCATCTCCTCTTGGAAGATGGCAAAATATTCCCTTCCCCCAAGAAAGTAATTTTCGTCATCTTACCCATTAAGTGGGGCAAGACGACTAAGGGCGGTGAGTAAGATGAATAATCGATAACAATAAAAATCAAGATATAAAGGGTTATTTTCAAAAATGCAGAGAAACAATTTCGCTTAAGTACTTAGTGAAAAAGGCACAGATTACACTAAAAATACAGTGACAGATTACCCATAATGAAACAAAAACTTAAAGAATTAGAAACAAAAATTAAGAAAAAACATAGGTAATAAAGTTCAATTACAAAAGGGCCTGTCTTTCGCTTCCTTATCATCCCAGCCGGAACGTTGAGCATGTGCCCAAGATTTGTACCTGAAGCACTGATACCATAATGCATTCTTTCCCTCCTCCCCTCAAATAATGCAGTCTTTTTCCAATAATGTTTCAGTATCATAGTCATCGTCCTCCACATATGGAACTTCTTATCATGACTCGTCGGATGACCAGTAATCCCGTTGAAGCATTCTAGTTTTCCTTCTTTTTCTAGGTGTTATCTGTACTCATTTAGCTTAGTTTGACAGTAATGTTTCAGCTTTCCTTTTCAATCTTTCCTGTCGTTTCAGTTCCATCAATTGTGTTTCTGTCATCTTTTTTTCAAGAGCTTGTTTTACAGGAGATCCAGAAATGTGGTAAGAAGGCAGTTTCTTCCTTGGTTTCCTGGTTGTTTTCTTGCTGGCCATCGGAAGTGGACGAAGAGCTGAGGAAGTTGATGGCTGTGGAGATAGGGTTGATGAAATCGTAGGTTCAGGAGGAAAGGTCGATGAAATGTGCTGCTGACAAACGGTAGGATAATCTAATCTAATAAAATCTAATTACTTTCAATAGCATCAGTGGTGTATGAAGCGTGAAAATCTTCGTCTGTGAAAATATCGCTGTCTAGAGGCTCAACGCCAGTAGCTCTGAATCCGTTTACAGCAATTTGGACAGTACTAATTCTAAGGTAGGTTCCTCGTCATCTTACACCATAACGACATTTTCGATTTCAACTTGCTTATCAGTATCCAAGCTTATCGTAAATAAACTATAACATACATGATTTTTAACGTTACGAGTTGTATTTTGAGAGAGAAAAATGGAGGAGAAAAAATAGCTTACTGTAGTCGGGTAATTCCTTGCGCTCTGAAGTCCAAAATTTACAAACACAGATTAAAGAAATACATTTGATCCCCACTACTTACAAAACAATCTCAACTTATATTATTTGTAGTGGGCGTCATAACCCAATACTAGAGTCTTAAGAATTGCCTGGACAGGTGCTGCTATCTATGATTGCGTCTGAGAAATGTCGAGTTCGTCATCTTAACCGCTTCGTCATCTTACCCTACTTTCCCCTATATGACGAGCGTCGTATTACGCCCGTTATAATGTAAGTTGTTGCAGTCATGAATAATCCTTTAGTTCTTTTGCAGTGTAGTGGAAGGCAGTTAAAGATCCAAAAGCACACAGTAATACTTTCGACATCTTTATTAGTTCTATTCAAAGTAGAACCACTCTCCAGTCGCGCATATCTTAGCGCTCACCCTTCTCAAAACGCGGAGCAACCTAAGCGCGTATATGTCATCATCGAATCTTAATTCCCGGTCTAAACTAACCTACTCTTTGTCTTAGGGTACGCGTGACGCAATTTAGTGACGATCACACCGAAGATGGGGTCGGGGCGTGGCTAAGCGCGATAATATTAATAGATTTTCTCCATTGGTACTTCTCAAACACCTCGTGAATTAACTTCAACTTTTGAAACAGGGATTCCTCTTTTCCCGTAGTGCGTTCCGAAGTAGAAAAACAGTGACATTTAACGCTAGAAATTGGATTTAAATTTAAGACCACCTCAAATTATTTAACTATTATTCTTTTCCTAAAAATGTTCTTTAGAAAAATATTGCAAAAATATTCTTTACACACACACACACACACATATATATATATATATATATATATATATATATATATATATGTGTGTGTGTGTGTGTGTGTGTGTGTGTAAGGAATGTCATGGTTCACAGAGACACGATCTAGCTGGTGCAGGATAGACAGGCCGGCTCTGCCGCTCACTCTCGTCCAGTTGCTCAAATGCTGGATAACAATACTTCCTGTAATTGGACATAACGTTCCTGTGTTGCTCCGTCGTATACACAAATGTCTATCGGAATTCTGTCCCTATCCTACTGCATGGAAGTCTGAGAGACAGACCGCTTTACGATCCAATAAAATCTACTTTTATTAAGGTGACTGCCTACGTTCGGAACAAAATTTTTGAAATAATTCAATTTCTTGCCATTTTATACTATTTTTGGTTAAACAATGAATTTTTAAGCATAAACAGCTTAAAATTTTATCCATATGTATTGCATTTTTTGAAAAATTGGGTAATTTAATGGAAATTTTAGCTAAATTTTACCAAAACGGTTTACACTCTACAAGAAAAAGTATTGCAGCAATCTTAATTATTTTTGGCCATTAGTTATAAATAACAACAATCTTCAAAATGAACCAAAATCAATGAGAAATTTTGAGGTACAAGAAAATACAATGGAAAATATATGCTAACATGCAATTTTTCGAAATTTTAGTTGCTCAATCTATTTAAAAGCACCTGCAAAATGAAAAGTATTTCACTTACCTTAAAAATTTTGGGTCATTTCATTTTTCATATTATTTAAAATATACACTGAAAATTTCATGACAATACATTCATTATATTTTGAGATATCATGAAAATGGTAAATTGGTTTTGTAAAAAAATAAGTTTTGAGAAAATTGCAATTAAAGTTTTCAGTTATCTGAAAAACAAAGTTTCGTTAGACATAGGAGTCTAAAATGCCCCAGGATAGTAAGATAGGCCTTCTGTTTCTTCATTCAGTATGCATTTTTTCTTTCGGCGTGCACACAGTCTTTTTCTTTGAATTTTTGCTTGAGGCAAAGATTTTCTTTTTGAGTCGTAAACTCTGTCAAAATCACTGGATTCCAATCCGCTTAACACATAAGAGCCTGTCTGTAAATGTAAATTGTTTAAAACTGTAAGAATACCTTTAGCACCATCATTAAATTGAAGGGCAGCTATGTATGACCCCAGTTGCAAAGTTTTTAATTCAACAAAATGAAGTTTTGGAATGAAATTCCACAGAACACCGTTGAAACTTTCATTTGCATTCTGTGTTTTCCCATGCAGACACTTCTCTAACAATTTTTGATCACACAGCTTCATGTAGATGGGTTTCACAATGTTGATAACACTTTCTGGAAGTCCAACGGATTTATCGTTATAGGTTGTATTTAATGATTTTGCCCGTTTGAACTTGGACCAACTGATAAGTCCTTCTGGGCACTGACCATGCATTGGGTGCTTGTTGCTAGAACAGCAGTGGTAAAAAGCTGCAATTACTGCTTGTTGCATGCTTTGTAAACTACCAACATTACTACGGATTGCAATTCCGTAGTAATTTTGAAGCTTATCAATAAAGCGATCAGTCAGTTTCCCTTTACCTCCGAGTCCTTTAGTGCACTTTTTTAATTTTCGAAGGTGAGTGCCAACTCTCTTCTGGATATGACCAATGCATTCCAGTTTATTTACCGAGTTCTCACCATATATGTTTTTCACAGCATTAAGTGCTTTAGAGTCACCATCACCATAGTACTCAGTATAGCATAAATTCCTCATATGTTTTGATCTCTCAAAAATACGGTAAACACCCACAGTCTCCATATTTGAAGCTGAACCGGTATGATTTCGACAGGTATGTGGTTTAGAAACAGTATCTAGTGTTCCAGACGTGGTACTACATATCCTGCAGAATTGAGTCATTGTTTCTAAATCTAATATTTTGCCAGTGTCAATTGAGATACAGCTGACGCAACCATTCAGTGATGAATAACCCCTCTTCTGCCACGTTCCATCAACTGAGACCCCACAATTCACTACTGCTTTTTTCGTGCATTTCAAATCTTTAATTTCTTTTGCAGCATTACACATACTTTCTTCAACAGCTTTATATGCAGCCTGATGAATTTTCAGTTCTTGTTGTCTGAAAGTTCCTTTAGAAAGGAAAGGCATATCCAGTACTGAGAACAATTTTTTTCCTGCTGTATAGCCTTTTCCTATAAGTCTTAAAGCAAAAACAGCAAGAGTATTTATATTATTAGACTTATCCAACTTTTTTGAAGAGGCAAACCCTTTTGAGAAAGAACAGTTGTTGCATTTTAGTAAAAAATTGGAACACATACCAAACCGTGAATCTTCAGTCAGTGAGAGTTTATTGTTGAAACAGACTGGACAACATAATATTGCAAATACAGAAACTAAAATGTCAATATCCATTATTCTGCTTCCGCAAAGTTCAATTATCTTTGAACTTTCTTCCAAAGAAACACCTTTCTTGCTCTCAAGTTTCGATGAACTTGCAGTATTTACTTCACTACAATCAACTGCAACAGTTTCATTTCTCTTCGAAATGGTGAACTGATTTCCATTAAATTTTCTCTTTTTAGAACGATAATTTTTGCGTTGACCCATTTCTTATGATGTTTTCCGTAAAATTAAAAATGATTTTTAAACAAAAAGCAGTATTTTATATTAGAAAATAGCGAAAGCAAAGAGAGAGAAATATCAGCGTGACGATGTAAACAAACGAACACATGAACTAATTTGTTGCCACTTTTCCATTAATAAACAAATAATATTTTTGGTAAAAACATTTAAGAATAATGTAAAAACATTAGAATAACTTAAAATTACAAAAAAATTAACTTTAGGGCTGAAAATGAGCAAAATACTGCAATTTTAAAACAACTTCCGGTTTGGAGCTACTACTTCCGGTTTCATTTTTCTGGAGACATCATGTTTTATAATGGCTATAACTTTTCTTCTAAATCACGTAAAGACAAAAGAAAAAAAGTTTTGGAAAGATAAAAGTCCAAACAATAAGAAACACAAATAAAAAAAAAATCGACCTAGAGGTCGAAAATCGGTGTTTTCAACGTAGTCGGTCACCTTAATAAAACGAATAAAATGTAATAAAACGAATTTATATCTTTCAGTTGTGACCCAATTTATCTTAAGCGTCATCACGTACCTTGAATGAAAAAGCTCATTTGCCACGCTCCATTTTTCATGCAATCATCAAGTCTGAAAGGTAACAAATCTGTCAATATTTTATAATTTTTTTCCTATAACATTCTTACACCGAGTAAACTAAAAGTTGGAAACTTTACCACTTTAAAACAACAAAATAATGATTTTTTATAAATTATTGACTATCGCCATATTATTAATATTGAAAGAAAGATATTCTTTTCAATATAGTCTTGAAAATAGTTGTGATTATTTTCACATCTCCTTTGCCGTAACTCTATACATCCTACATACAAGATACTATTAAGACAATATTTCAAGAGCCAAATTTATATTGATTTTCAACTAACCGCTAAAATATAACTTAAATTCTTAAATTTCCATCTCTCTATATTAAAGAAAAATGCCCTTTAATTTGACCTAATTTTCAGTTCCAATCAATTTTAATGAAACTGAATAAATACTTACTTAAATTACATTTGTTTTGTTTAATTAAAGAAAAATATTTTAATTAGTCAAATGCATTTTAAAATTTTGAATTAGAATGAATACTTAGAGTTCATTGAATTAAAAAATATGTCCACTCTTATAACATGTTAGATATTAGAGAAATGAATTTTTGGTAAATAATTATTAAAATAGTTAATTATATTGAACTAACTTAAATTTCCTACTTAAATTTTATGGAAAATTTAAGTAGAAAGGAAGAAAATGGTGCGTTTAAAATTTTCTGCCTTTTAAATTTTTATTTTGTATGCCATTACTTTTCTTTCCTCATTTAGGATAAAAATTAAGATTTTATTTTTATTTGTTAAATTCTGAAGAATAATTTTTATATTCTTCGAAAATCCAATTAACATATTCTTTATGTTATAGCAAAATTGTACCTTGGGTGTATGCATAAAGAAAGACCTTTTTTTGAAATTTTATTTTTTTAGTAAATATTTCTTCATGAATTTATACAAAAAGTAAATTCGAAATTAATAAAAAAATAGTAAAAATACTTAATGTTTCTATTCATTCGTAAGGCTTACCTATACATTAATATCTTTGTCTAGTACCTTCTTTTATTATATTATTAAATAAGATCAAGTCTGACGTAAAAGTCAAGGCTTATAGTTTCACCTTGTTTTACCAAATACATTCTCAATTTTATAATACCTTTCTTTCCCTTAAGATATAATTGATCTGTTTTTCATTATGAAAAAATCTGCTGATCCCTTTTAATTTCTTCCCTGCCATTTTCCTTTCACTAAACTGGCTTCATAACCCCATGGAATAACTAAAATAAATCTAAAATTTAGTAGTTTAAATGAGGAGAAGGAAAATTTTCTGTACAAATATATGAAAAAATCCTACATTGTACATATAAATATTACTATATAAAAGTCCCTTGATAATAAAAGAAAAAATCCATTTGAAGCAAATTAGCTTTTTAAAGAAAATATGATGCGTTAAATTCGAATGGATAATGATGTGGGTTGACATTAAAAAAGAACAGAACGACTCCCAAGAAAGTTGTAGTTCCAGCCAGGGGATTTCTAAATCTCGAGATGATTTTGAAGCAGGATACAAAATGAGTTTGAGAGGAACTGGGTCATTTTATCAGTAATCAAATAAATTTTTTAGATCATCTGGCAAGAGGTTTGAAATGTATGACTCAACTTTTAACGTTACATATCTCTGACAAGTCTGGTAAAAAAGCAAAATTTTATAGCAAAACCTTTTTTTCAAGATACATTATATGCATATATTCATCAAATAATTTAAGGATATCAAATGAAATATTCTTAACAGTAATCATAAGATATTAACTTCAAGTAGGAAACTTTTCCAAAAAAATCAGCACGAAGGGAACAATAACATTGATGACTGATTTTGTTTCTCTGTTACTAGGTAGGACAGTCAACGACTGCTGATAGAGCGTCTAGACAACTAGCAAAAATAAATTTCACGTTACTTTAATGTACAAGATTGATAAGCTGTGCGCATTTCTGTTATCGTCACATGATTTTTATCTTTTGAATACAAAATTTCAATTTAACTGTATGCAAATTTTCTTACGCTTTGCAGACATAAATGAAAATACGTTCTGATATATAACTATGACACATTCTTTTCAGTGCCAGGAAAAAATAAAGTATTATTTGCCAATAAAAGGCATAAAAATTAACGAAGGCAAATACATTTTAATTAACCTCATTTCTTGATTAAAAAAAAGAATCCTTGGACTTATCATGCATCTAAATAATTTCAGTTGTTTTCCTTCGCTTTGATAATTTTATGTGAAGTTATAAAGCGATCTCCGAAAAGTGTACATGAAGGCCTTATTTGAATAGTGGTCCAATTCCACTTAAAAAAATGGAGTTAGCCTCACTTTCACGTTCATACAAGTCATTTCTATATTTTTTAAAACTGTTACACCTTCAGCTTATTTCTGCTTCCAACGGAGGGCATTACATATCAGACTTCAGCAGTCATTTCTCAGCACTCGTTAGACTTTAAGCCCTGTATCTCAAAATGAAGAAGAATGGAGTTATACCACTATTAAAATATGGCCTTCATATTTCATTTTGGCAGACATTCGCATACTGTGTTTCCCAAAATAAAGTATTTGAAGGTCTTTATACTTAATTTTTTATTTATTTATTTGAATTAAGTATATAAATAAATACTTTAAGGAAAATCCTAAAATTATCGAGTATATACTATTTTAAGTATATATTTTCTGCTTTACACTGTCTCCTAACTTTGTTATAGATTGTCAGGATTGGCACTGGAAAATGAGAGTTTGTGTGTTATTTGAATTAGTTGAACCAAATATACCTAATACTTTTTTATTTATTTGAATTAAGTTTAGAAATAATTTTTTTAATGAAAACTCAATATTCTGGAGTATATATGGACAACTATATATTTTTTTCTCTACACTGTCTCAGAACTTTCTTATAGATAGACAGGATTGGCATTGGAAAATGATAGTTTCTGTATTATTTGAATTAGTTAAGTTCAGTCCTAATATACTTAATACTTTTTATTTATTTTAATTAAGTTTAGAAATAAATGATTTAATGAAAAACCTAATATCCTCGAGTATATATAGATCTGTATATATTTCCTTCGATGCACTGTCTCAGAACTTTGTTATAGAGTGTCAAGATTGGTGTTGGAAAATAATAGATGCTGTATTATTTGATTTAGTTCAGTTCACTCACAGATTTCAGTTCGTTGGATTTGTTCAACGTTCAGTTGTGTTACAGAATTCAATTCTAGTCCCAGTACGCTGTGATCTAAACATAAGTTCAAAAATTTTTTTTTTTTAATTTATCCTTCATTCACGATCTCAGTAAATAAAAGGGATCTTAATTGTACCTCAAACTCACTCTAGATTTTCAACTAAGTAAATAAGGATTTTAAGTAAATTTTATACTTTGCAAGAATATACTATAATATGGATTTGTATATTTTACAAAAAATCTCATTTTAAATTTATTTCAATATTTGTTACAAAACTGTTGTCTAGAAGTAGTGATACAGTTTTTTATAGATATGAAATATCGTGCTGTTTCTATTTTCCTACAAGTAATAAATTCTTACACGCTTCTTGTCACTGTTAACCAATTATCCCCGATTACACGAAACATTATTTTAGTACCTCACTCAAAAGGCTAGAGTTCTGTTCACATAAAATCCGTGAGTGTCAGCGTAAAAAATTTTAACCAAACATGTACCAATCATTGAACCGCTTAACCAATCAGCGCTGACGGAATCTTTAACGTGGACGGATTCTATGTGAACAGGTTCTATGCTTCACCCAGCTATGTCAATTTATAATAAAATCAGTATTAATTAGTGAAATTACAATTTTATAATAAAATTAGTCAATTTTGGAGAAAGGAAATTACAACACTGTCATTTCTAAGCTTTATAATACACTGAAGTGCCACTGAATTAGGGATACCTACCTAGTAACGAATTGGGCCTCCTCTGGCCTTCATAACGGCTGCCACACGACGAAGCATAGATTCAACAAGTTTTTGGAAACGTTCCACGGGAATGGTTTGCCAAATATTGGCTAAAGCTGTCCATAATTCAGTAAGGTTCTTTGGTGCTGTGTGATGGCCTTTCACGCCTTGTTCCAAAACATCCCACAGACGCTCAATAGGATTTAAGTCTGAGCTTCTAGGTGGCCAATTCATGACAGAGAAGTCAGAGGAATGCTCATCCAACCAGCCAGTAGCCAACCGGGACTTGTGAGAGGTACAGTTGTATTGCTGGAAAACTCCATTACCGTGCGGATAACAGAACAGCATAAACGGATGGAGGTGATCACCCAGCAACTCTACGTACCGAATTGCATTGAGGGAGGTTGGTACACGCACCAAAGATCCCAAACTGTGCCACGAAAAAACACCCCAGACGATGATTGAGCCACCATGCCCTTGTACAGTTCCAGCCAGGCATGCAGGATCCATGGCTTCATGAGCCTGATGCCATATTCTCAGCCTCCCGTCGGCGTTAAGTAGTCGGAATCGAGACTCATCACTCCATGCTACTCGTTTCCAGTCCTCTACACTCCAGTCTCTGTGCTCTCTTGCCCAGGCAAGACGTGCAGCCCGATGGCGAGTATAGAGCAATGGTACTCTCGTAGGTCGACGGCTGCCGAAACCCATACGGTGAAGCGAGTGTTGCACAGTCCGTTTACTGACTGTACGACTGGCACCGTCATAAACTGGGTGGTAATTTGAGCTAATGTTTGGCTTCGCTGGCTACGTACAATACGCCTGAGCCGTCTCTCACCACGCACTGTCAAGGCTAATTGTCCTTTGCAGTTTGCCCGATCGCTAGTTTTTTGTCCCACCATCCATGTATTCTTGGTATACTCTTGACACTGTCGATCTTGAAATCCTAGCTGTCTGACGATTTCGGAAATTGAATGTCCCATACGTCGCGCAGCTACGATTTGTCTGCGATCGAAGGCATCTAAATCAGGCAGTTTACCCATACTGGCAATTCCAACAACTAATTCAGAACAACCACAGTACGCGCTATATATGCAGTTACCACAGCGCCCTCACTTTCGCATACATGATGCGCAGCGCTACACAATTTGCATAGGCTTTGCTATCCCTAATTCAGTGGCACTTCAGTGTATATTTAATGTGTAATTTTAAACTTACGATAATTAATTATTAAAGTCTACCTAAAATTAAATTTTATATCAAATATCGCATTCCTTTCCTTGCGACTTCTCGTAAAAATCCCTTTATTTATTTGACTTCTAAAAGTTTTTTAAAAATTGTTATAGTTATAAATGTTAAGTTAGAAAAGAATGTAACACACTTAAGCTTAGAAAAGTGTATGAAAACTTTTTTGTCAAATAAAGTTTCCTAAAAGTGTAAAAATCCAGGTTACGAAGAGAAAAATATTTCTTTCAGAACTTTTATATGAAGTTTATAGTTTTCAGTATACTTTTTACAAAACATATCTACTATCTTCAAAAACTTTATTTCTTACTTTTACAAACTTGATTACAATTTTCTTTAAAAACGTATGTTCTACAGCTATAGTTTGAAAAGAAATTTTAATTTCTCATATTTTTTTAAAGTGTTATCCCACAAACTTTTAAATACCTAATAGAATATCGTACGAAATTATCCAAAGTATATAAACATTATTTATAATAAATATATGAGTATTGAATAATTATTAAATATTTATAAATTGATGTATATGCAGGAGATAATTAACCACATATTCATGAAGATTAAGTAAACACTAATTTTGGTCAAGGTATAAGCGTAATATTTTTAGATGATATATGGGAATAAAACGATAAAAAGCAGGACTGACTACATATTTTTTTATCTCTGTAAATTTTTTTCGAAGAAAATGATGTCCTTCCAGTATTTTATATATTGCACATAGTTTCGAATCTTGATTAAGCATTCTATTACAGTAAGAGAATGATTTTTTAAAAAAAATTTGAGTACAAATTGCAATCATTATTGATATGACGTAATGTAAATGATATGATATACAGGGTATCCTGGCTAAGAGTATCCAAAACTTATGGCTTATTTTTACGGAACTACCCATTAGAATTAAAAATATTATTTAAATAGAGAGGACATCTCACCAAGTTTTAATATCAATCATAGATTTCGATCATCGTATCATAGATTTTGATGTGAGAACCATTTGTAGGACAACAAACTTCTAAATGGTAATCTTGTTCTCTCCAAGTGTTTGATAGCATACACGAATTGCTTGAATGATACGCTTCTTCAACTCATCCACAGTTTCAATTATTTGTTTATACACAATGGATTTAATGATTCCCCAACCCTTTGAGAGGCGTCGTTTGCACAGTGCAAACGCCAAAATCTAGTGTTTTTTTTTACTTGCATCCAATGTATGCTAGTTAAAGGAGCAGAAAAATGGTTAGTACTGTCATGTGTTATCAGTTTAAAGAAGTAAAAACATTTTCCAATCTTTATTTGGAAATTTTTTTAAGATTCTTTAGGTTAAAAAGAAAAAATTGGGAAATAAATCTGCACCGTGCAAACGGGGGAGGTTGTTGCCCCTGAAAGGTCTAAGCAAGAAAGTCTATTACATTCTGATACGCTACGAGACACTACGAGAAAACTGGATTACCATTTAGACGTTTGTCGTGCTGCAAAATGTGCACCTATCGAAATCTATGGTACTATGATAGAAATCTATGATTGATATTAAAACTTGGTGAGATTTTCTTCCTATTTAAATATATTTTTTTTATATTCTAGCAGGTAGTTCCATAAAAATAAGCCTTGACTTTTGGATACCTTTAACCCGGGCACCCTGTACTTTAATAAAAATGCCTTTGACAAAATGCTAAGTAAATAAATTTAAAATGCAAATTAAACAATACACATTTTAATGGAATTATCTCATTAAACCTAATAACAAATATATACTATTAAAAGAAAATGATCTCTAAATAATTATAAAACCGTTACTGGGATATTTTCCAAATTCTTTCTTCAAATGAAATTGCGTTTTCTGCACGATGAAACTACCTAAATGGCGGAAGATATTTTCTACCGAAAAGGATTTATATTTGATCGATACCAAATCCATCTTGGTCAGAAATCCATACCTCAATTAGATTAGCGAGAATTCATTGAACTCCCGTCATTGAGTTGGAACCAATTTTCTAATAGCCTACGTAATTCGGTTGTTCATCATTTCTAATTTCCGAATAAACGAGGGACTCGTTTTAGAAAAAAAATACGTCCTAATTGCAAATAACCCATCTGATCCACTAATTGATGAACGAATTTCCAATCGAGGGAAAACGAAGATTAAAACAGAATTAGAGACAAATGCTGCAATTAGTGAGTCTTTGGAATTTCGCGCGGAAGATTTTCCTTAATTCATTATTCATTTCAACACGAGAATAATCATCAATCACTATGCAGCCTTAAAGTAATTTCACAAGGGGGTTTTGAAGACGTGGGTTCAGTGCTCAAATTTGCTGGAGGCCAAAATTGTCTCCTCCCAAGTTATCATTAATTATTGGAGTGATTAGAGACTAGTTTTTTTAGAAATCTTCCCTAAGACTCCAGTGATGTTGTTTTTTGTAGGAATAAATTGATAATGCTGATATATGATAGATTTTTTTTTGCATTATCTTCGTGAATATAACAGCTGTGAAAATAGAAAAAAAATCTATTTTTGTTCATTATCCATTCCGAAGAGATTTCATTTCTACACTAATATGCTAAACAAACAAATTGCAAATATATAAAGACTTAATTTTACATACATAAAACATATTTTTAGTAAGCATAATGCTAGGAGCTTATCGAATGTTTTGGGCGCTGGCATTCGATTTCGATGCTGTGGGTTCGAGTCCCACTGTTGCCATAGATATTCGTAAACATTCGGAATTGGGTTTAAACAGTAGATCCCAGTCTAATTAACCTTTTTCTTACGGGGTGGGATAGTATGTATCCCAAGTGTGTATATATATATATATATATATATATATATATATATATATATATATATATATATATATATATATATATATATATATATATATATATATATATATATATATATATATATATATGTCATGAACACCGTGCTAAAAAGATATTCCAGGGAAGAAATACTCACTACTTTTATAAAACACCGGTTTATTGGATTTTTACACATTTACAATTTCCCCATAGCAGCTTTACAAAACAAGTGGCTGCTTCTTAAAAACAGTAAAACTAGAGGTCTGACGCATGCGCTTTACATCTTATTCTAATTATTTAGACATACGCAGTTGCCACATACTCCCAAATTTTAGTACTTTCTGGAATGTTACTCAAAACACTAAATAGAATAAAATACTTAATAAACTCATTAAAACATATAAATTCAAATATTCAAACACTTAAAATTAGTATAAACATGTTAATAAATCAAGTATACATCAACCGTTCTAGAACAGTCACTTTTCTGCCTGTTCTGGTCCGACTCACTAAATTTTTTCCAGAATCAACAGAACCTGGGAGTGGGTTGTGGAGTTCCAAGTTGTATAGTTTCTGCACATGTCTTAAAAGTTCTTCACAGTCAGTTTTAATACGCGCAACTCGGGGTTCGCCATCTTTGCCGGGAATCAGCTCTTTCACTTGTGCCAATGACCAATACGCTTGTTTCTTTACGTGACTTTCAAGAAGCACTATATCATCCCCAATCAACGGTCTGCTTCTCTTATGGCGAATGGTCTGTTGATTCAACTGTCCCAAGTACTCAGTGCGAAAACGCTCTCGTAATAGATTTCGTAACTTTTGTCGATACTTAGACCGTTTATTTATTTCTTGACTGTCAACAATATCGATGTCAGTGACATTTGAGGATCTTAAGTCTTGAAGAAACATAGACAGAGACAACGGTGCTAAGACTTCAGAATCCTCAGTAACGTATGTTAAAGGTCTCCAATTACGAATTCTTTCATCGGAATGCCCAGTGAATGCTTCCTTTTGCTTCCTTTAATAACAAAATAACGTTTCTTTCAGCCCTTTCAATTTCGAGGAATGAAAGGTCAGGTGTCTTAACAATGTTAATTTTCTTCGAATTATTGAAAACCAAAAATCCATACTATCATATGTACAATTTTTTGATATGATGAAAAGTATTCGCAGTACCAATCAGTGTCCCTACCAGTATTACTTATTGTAGTTATAATTATATTACTCCTTTATGAATTGACCAAATCCTCATCCGGGATCTCTTGTGATATGGGCCAATTTTCCTCTTTTTCGTATAACCATTCAGGTCCCTCCCACCATCGCCATTCTATTAACTGATCTACGGAACATCCTCGTGAAGCAGTATCAGAAGGATTAAATGCTCCAGGGATGCGACGCCATTGTGTGGGAGTCGTAACAGACCGTATTTCCTGTACACGGTTATGGACAAAAGTACCCCAACTTTGATCATTACGTATCCAACATAAAACTGTAGAAGAATCTGTCCAGCAATAAATGTCTACTTTGGACAAGCTTAAATCGTTTAAGATAGATGTCAAGAGTCTAGAGCCAATTAAACATGCTAGAAGCTCAAGTCGAGTAATCGTCATGGACTTTAAAGTGGCTACTCGACTTCGCGCATGTATCAAATTGACAGAAAACCCTATCTTTATCATCTACCCGTATAAATGCGCAGGTAGCATATGCTCGTTGGCTAGCGTTGCAAAATATGTGCAAGCTTACTGATTCATCTCGTGATCTAATGTTAAACCATCTTGGCACTCTTATTTCAGAAAGCCTATAAAGACGATCATACCATGATTTGAATTTTTTCGTAAGATCATCTGGCAACACATCATCCCATTTAAGCTTTAAACACCAAGTTTCCTGTAAAATCATTTTCGGTATCAACATTACAGGAGCAGTATAACCTATAGTATCAAACACCTGATGAGGTATAGCTAAAACTAATCTTTTGGTCACTGATTCAATTGTATTGTTTACTCCATCCAATTTACATGACAATGTATCTCTATCAGTATTCCACTAAAGACCTAAAATTGGTACTGTTTTGTTTTCGGCTGAAGTATCAACCAGTCTATTAGGCAAATTTGATTGCCACCCTCTTAAGTTAAAGTGTCCTGAAGACATTATTACCTGCGATTACAAAATAAATTCTTCTAACTCTTCAACAGAATTTAAACTTGCTACACAATTATCTACGTACAATGACTTCATTAATATGTCAGCTGTTGAACTTAAATTGTTGGGAACTCTGTTCAAATGAAATTGTAGTGTTGCAGATAATAAAAAGGGACTAGAAGTAATACCAAAAACAACTCTA
The DNA here is from genome assembly GCA_907164885.2 of Dolomedes plantarius. Classification (NCBI taxonomy): domain Eukaryota; kingdom Metazoa; phylum Arthropoda; class Arachnida; order Araneae; family Dolomedidae; genus Dolomedes; species Dolomedes plantarius. Next base: position 51,353,966 of record OU015495.1, read on the forward strand.
CGATGCCGATATATCTTAATTTGTTCTAAATCCTCATTATCCGACCAGAGAAATCTTTAAAAATCCCTGTCTTTTTCCCTTATAGCGATTTGCAAGAAAGCTTTTTCTATATCAGAAGTGATACCCACGTAATTTTTCCGAAATCTGTTAAGAACAGAAAGTATAATTTCAATTAAGTTAGGTCCTGGAGCCAAACAATCATTTAGAGATGGGGAAACCTACTGTACGTGCAGAAGCATTAAAAACAGGTCTAATTTTGGTCGTGCTATATTATAACATAGCCATATTCCTTTATAACCGGCCTGTGAGGCAAATAGTGAACGTCTTTTCTTTTATCATCCTGCACTTCTTCGATAATACCGAGACACAACCAGTCATCAAACACTTCACCATACGCTTTGATATTTCCTGCAGATGTTAACTTCCGTTTTGTGCTTCACAGGCACTTCTCTGCTAAATTCCGATGGATTTGCCGCGGAATTACTAGAAATAGTACTTGCACTACTTGTATTATTCCCAGTACTCGTACTCGAAAGTAATTTCTCAACTTTCGTCTTTAACATTATGTATATATCTTGATACTGTTCTGAAGCTTGAAATTCAACATCGTAATCCTTTTGAGTACAGGTTTCTTCTTGTAATAAATCCCAGAAACGAGCATCAATGTCTTGTAACTGCTTATATTTCTCAGACAATTGTTCGTAGGTGATTTCTAATTCCGTTAAATCCGATGCACTATCCTTCAGTACTGAGTCTAACACATTGGCAGTCTTCGTAAAAATGCCTCTTAGTGCGCTTCGCCTCTGTTTTACAGCTTCCATAGCCATAGCTGATTTTCACGTAGAATGAAGCTTCAGGAAGAGTAGTGGTAACTACAGTACATGGGCCGGGCCCTCCACTGTTAGATGATACAGCAATGCATAAAACTTCAGTGATCAATAAAAACGAAAGTAGGAAGGACAATAGAAAGTGGGGAAAACAAATAGCTTCGATAGAACAAGTACAGCTAAAACAAGGGTGAAAAAGGGTAGAATGAAGCGAATTCTTAATTCAAATTAAAATCACCTGATTTTTCGTTCATGTTCCGGGCGCCAAGTTGTCACAACACTGTGCTTAAAAGATATTCCAGGGAAGAAATACTCACTACTTTTCAAAAAACACAGGTTTATTGGAATTCTACACATTTACAATTTCCCCATAGTAGCTTTACAAAACAAGTGGCTGCATCATCAGCAGTCAATCATAATAAAATATAACAATCACCAGTAAAGACATCGACGTTAGCGTTTTCCAGCCTGAGTAGTTCCTCGTTTAATCAGACAAATATTGACTCTTTATCGAGAAAAATGCGCGTTTTGAAATGTAATCGGAGCTTTTCATCTTTAAGTCAACCTCGGTCACATTCCACTTATTTATCCAGTGAAGTAGAGGCAACAAATTCAATAAAGCTTGAGGCTACTGAATAATCAATCCTAATGTATTAATTTATTCAATTGTGTTTGGGAGGATAAATTTATCATAATGTTAGGTTTATTGGATTGTATGGGTCAGTCATCCTTTGCAATATTATGAAGTTTTGAAAAATATAAATTCTAGGTTTAAAAATACAGGGTGTCCGGGCTAAAGGTATCCAAAATTCATGACTTATTTTTACGGAACTACCCATTAGAATTTTTAAAAAAAATATATTTAAATAGAAATAACATCTCACCAAGTTTTAATATCAATCATAGATTTCGATCATAGTATCACAGATTTCGATCACAGTATCACAGATTTCGATGTGTGCACCTTTTGTAGCGCGACAAACGTCTAAATGACAATCCAGTTCTCTCCAAGTGTTTCGTAGCATATAAGGAGTTATTACACGAACTGCTTGAATGATACGCTTCTTCAATTCATCCACAGTTTCCATTTTTTGTTTATACGCAACGGATTTACTGAATCCGCAAGCAAAAAATTCTAATAACTCCTGATATGCTACGAAACACTTGGAGCGAACTAAATTACACTTTAGACATTAGTCGTGTTACAAAACGTGCACACATCGAAATCTATGATACTATGATAGATATCTATGATTGATATTAAAACTTGGTGAGATGTTTGTAGAAAAATCACAATGCAGAAATATATATCCAAGAGTTCAAGAAATGTTAATCACCAAGATTTCAACCGTCAGGCTTTTATTCTTTTCACCCTTCATGAGTACAACACTAACTAACTATACACATGCTTCGCGCAAACCGCCAAGCAACCAGGTGGCACTACTAGTACGCCAAAAACAAATATATACAATTACAATTTCCAACATCTTGCCCCCCGATGAACAGGAAGTTCAAATATTTTAAAACAGTTTTACAAGCATAAATCAGGGATATCAAATAATCATATATATCAAGTAATCACATAAAGAATCATTTTAAACATGAAATCAAGACATGAAACATGATTACAAATTCAATTATAAAATTTAAGAAAATAGATAAATACAATTAACTAAGTAACTTCAAATTATATCATCTAGAAAATTATAATGAATTAATACAAAAATAAATTTCAATTTAAACATACCTCCAACAGTCAACACAGTCCTTAAAAAAACGTAACGCTCAAATTTTTCTTTTTTTTTTAACAAATGTATGAAGAAAATATTTACATTATATACAATATTCAATTTAGTTTAAAATATATACATATATGCAGTTTAATTTTAATCGTTTAACTCAAGATTATATAATAATTGTACAGGTCGTTTTACAACACCCGTATCTGTTTTTATGCTACAAGATCTTATTTTGCCATCTCTACCAGGAAATATATCAACAATCCTTCACAGTTTCCAAAAGTTTCTGGGTACATGCTCTTGATGAATCAAAACAATATCGTTGATTTTAAATTCGCGAACCTTATTTTTACTTACCAAATGTGTAGATCTTAAATTCACTAAATAATCTTTTTTCCACCTATTCCAAAATGATTGCATTAATCTTTCTCTATAATTAAACATTTTAACTAATAATTTCCTGGTAGAGACCTTCACAATGTAATTTTACTGCTGGTAGATTCGTAACTCTTCTACCTAAAAGAAAATGAGCCGGCGTTAAAGGAATCGGCTCGTCACTAGTAGTATAAACATAAGTGAGTGGTCTGGAGTTTAATGCACCTTGAATTTCCGTAATGACAGTCTCCAGCTGCTCTCGTGTCAACGATGATTTTCCAAGAGTTTTTCTTAGGGCAACTTTTACAGAACGGATCAGTCTGACATAAATTCCGCCCCACCACGACGCCTTTTCAACAATATAGTTCCACGTAATTTCATGTGTAGAATAGAAGTCTTTCACCTTAGGATCACTGATTGTTTACCACCAATATTTCAGCTCGAGTTCAGCTCACTTAAAGGTACGTGCATTGTCGGAGTATAGTGTAGAACACAGTCCACGTCGTGCGACAAATCGCCGAAAAACGAACAGAAAGATTTCTGTTGTTAAGTTTCTAACTAATTCCAAATGCACAGATCTCGTAACCGCAGAAGTAAAAAGTAAAATGAACGGTTTATCAGGACTTTCTCTCACATACAAGGGACCACCGAAATCAATTCCAACCACAGAGAAAGGTGGCGCTTGTTCGATGCGATTAGCAGGAAGAGGGGCAGTAATCTGTGTTCCAGGAACCGAGTTAAGTCTTTTACACACAATACATTTTTTAAGTTGAATTTTTAATGGCTTGTCTACCTTTCGTCAGCCAAAACTTTTCTCGTAATTGTACGATAGTATTCGACACTCCGGTGTGGAAAACTTTTTCTTGAGCGTCCCAAATCAATAGTTCTGCAAACATATTCTTAGAAGGGATTATTATAGAATGTTTAGTATAAAACTCCAGATTAGACTTTTGCAATCGTCTTTTTATTACTATCAGATCATCATCAGAAAGCATAGAGTTCAAGTCAAGAATTCTCGATTCCCTAGGGACTTGTTTTCCTTCTTTAAGACATTTGAGTTCATCAAAATAATATTTTCTTTGGATTTGTCGAATCCACATTTTCTCTACTTCTTCCAATTCTTCTGCTGATAATTCATCAATATTTCGATCTTCCTTCTTATTTTTAGCGTTAGAAATAAATCTTTTTACCCATGCTGTTATACGACAAACTTTTTTAATAGAATTGTACATTTCCAAATCCAAGATAAATTCCACTTTAGTGGTGTATTCGATAGTACAATGCAAACTTACTTCAGGTTTTGATTTTTGTTCTTCTACAACATTATTCACTTCTTTTTTAGTAACAACACAATCACTTCTACGCCACTTATCTTCAGGCAATGACAAGAATTCAGGACCATGCAACCATTTCCAAGATCTCTGTAAGTCTCTAACACTACAACCTCTAGTTAAAAGATCATCAGGATTACTCTTACCCTCACAATGTCTCCAGTTTATAGGATTCGTAAACTGTTAAATTTCCATTACCCTATTAAAACCAAAGGGTTTCCATTTCTTAGCAGACCCTTTTATCCAACTCAAAACTATTTTTGAATCAGTCCAAAGAAACATAGTCTGAAACGAGAAAATATTCTTCAAATAACTAACAATCCGCGAAGCAATTAAAGCTCCCATGAGTTCAAGTCTAGGAAACGTTAACTTTTTCAAAGGACTAACTCTACATTTAGACATGATAAATGAGGTCAATATCTCACCACTATCATTCTCGAATCGAAAATAAGCAACCGCACCGTACGCTACAGGAGACGCATCACAAAACACATGTAGCTGCGCATTGGAACTCATTCCATGCATACAACCCGAAAAATAATATCTATCAATTCTTAACTCTTTCAACAGACCTATCTCCGAACACCAATCTTTCAACTTCACTATCATATATTCCGGCAAATCATCGTCCCAGTTTAATCCTCTTTCCCATATTTCCTGCATACGATGCTTAAATCTTAACACGAATGGAGAAACAAAACCCGCAGGATCGAATATTTTGGCCATTATATGCAACACTGATCTCTTACACGCACTTAAGTCTTCTAAACTGTCCAATAAACTAACTACTTCTAACTCAAATTTATCTTCTACCACATTCCATACCAAACCTAACACCTTAAAACTCTTATTTTCCCTATCACTACTAACATCACAAAGTCCATTTTCAACCCATAATTTTTTCAACTCTTTTGAGTTAGTATTCAGTTTTCTCAAATTAAATCCAGCATCACCTAAAATAAACACAGCATCCGAAGACAAACTAAAAGCTTTCGACACTTTCTGCTCTATAAAATAAGTCATCAACATACAATGATGAATCCAACCTCTCAAGGCTCTCCCCTTTGCCTTCTTTAAATTGCTTAACACGGTGTTTGATCGTAGCGACCAATAAAAACTGACTACAAGTGACGCCGAATGTTACTCTGTTCATTTTGTAGGGTACAATATTTTTCTCAATCTCATAGTCGTCAAAATATAAAAAACGTAAGAAATTCTGGTCTTCGTTTTTAACCTTTATTTGCAAAAATGCGCCTTGATTGTCCGCAGAGAAAGCTGTTTTGTTTTCACGAAATTTTACTATAATATCCAAAATGTTATTATTCAAGTTTGGCCCTGGCAACAAACAATCATTTAAAGATGGGCCATTTAGTTTTGAAGAAGCATCGTAAACAATACGTAATTTTGTAGAATCCCGATCAGTTTTGATCACGGGTCTATGAGGCATATAATATGAATCATCTAGAGCTAAATCCTCACATTTTTCAATTATTATTGTATTTAATTGTTCCTTTATAACTGAGTTGTAATTATCAAATAATTGCCTATCTTGATTAAATTTATTTTCTAAAATCTCCTTTTGCGACCACAAAATTGTTTTCTAATTCTTCTTTTGATTCATTCCACAACAAAGATGCTTCATGACGCCCTTCAGTAAACTTTAAGCTAGTTTGAAAATCCTGCAAAACGCGGCATTCGTCAGAGCTCTCATTTGTTTCAACAATTCTCAGAGATTCTAAATCCCAAAAGTTTTTCAGATCGTAAGAGACATTCATCACAGCAACTCTGTTCCACGCTACAGACGTTCACCTCCGTAAATCGGCTTGACAATATTATATACCGTAAATCAGCTAAACAATATTCGGCTGCACTGAACAGTGCAGCCGAATATTGTTTGTGAAATAAATTAGCCAGGTTTTATTTTCTGAGTCTTCCCCGCGTATATTTGCCATAAAAAGTTTCCTCCTAACAAGAGTTGTATTGGCAACTGTCGAGAGCTATCGGCGAGTAAACATCTACCATTAGGCCTCTTTCAGACGAGGACATTCGATGATTCAACTGATTTGCCTTGTTTATTTTCATGTAGTTGACTGCCGTGTGAGGTTCTTTTCACACGAGGCACCTCGCGCGCCCAATTCAAGACGAAACCTTCTCTTCTGGGGTTGTGGCAACGATTCGTCAGCAGCTAGACTCATGCAGGCGAAAAGCGATTGAAAAATGAGGTGGAAGAAAACAGTTTACTACATTAAATGTGTATATATTCTATCCATAGGCTATACTTTAATCTACACCTAAAATAATGACAATATTTCCCATAAAAATATTTTTTTCAGGCAAATGTATTATAATGTACAAAAAATATCAAAATAAAAAAAATTGCTGTAAAAAAATAAGTGATATGTACTTATCTAAATTTGGTAGAAATTGTATAAACATATAAGATATACATGTATACAAAATTTTAGCAATTTGGGACGATAAGTTTTGAAGAAACTGTGCGCACAAGTTTCAAAATCACAGTTTTAAGACAAAGCCATTTAAAGTTTAAATTTTCTATAAATTAATTTACTATTTGCTTTATACATTTGGCCATAAAATCGGTTGTAATTGTATCATCTACTTCATTTTTTTCATAAGATTCCTTATATTCCATTATTCAAAATTAAATCATAGTAAAAAAATAAGTTTTTTTAAGGTTTTAAGGGGATTTCCCCCTTAAATTCTTAAATTTCATAAACTTTAAACTAAATATCATATCTTTCTTCTACCAATACATTTCTTTTACACCAATTTTATAACAAAATATTGGTCTTTGAATTATAATGATGTAGGGGAATATAGAATTAAGAAAGCATCATAACATGGCATTCGAGTTTTTACTTACAAAATGCATTATTTTTATATTTGCTCTATTTAAGGGGGGGGGGCTGCTAATTTTTTTATTACATTTTTTTATTTGTAGGACCATTATACCTCAATCATATTTTTAAAAAAGTTTATAATAATAAAATTGCACATCTGAAAGGGTTAATAAAAAAACCTCCCTCATATGAAAACTATTCAAATTGTAGGCATAAAGCGATGTTCACATTTGCAAATCTAGATAAATTTAATTAAATAATGGGTAAATTCGCGCAATTTGGTGCTCCCACATATGTTTTTAAGTGTAACAGTCATAACCTGTACTAATCGATGTAATGCTGTTTGATAAGTAATGTAAAGAGAGTGACGTATGTCACCATAAGAAACATCAAATAAACAACCAATGATAAAGAATATATTTCGTTGAAATGACCAAATAAATATTTCTGTTCATTTTTTTAATGATAATGCGGTTTCTAAAGAAATTTAAAAATAATTTCTAAAAAAGTTAAAAAATTTGTTTTAATTTTGGAGTTTTTAACCACCATTAACAAAATAACAAATGAACTTGTAAATTTGAATGGTACCGACTACTTTATTGAGCAGGCCTCTGTATTGATTTATATCGATATTTGCTTAATTTACATAGTTTAATAGTAACAAAAACTGAAACCTTCTAATGTTTCCATGGAAAAAACTAGGCGCACCAAATTGCGCAAATCCTCCAAATAATTAATTCAATAATTCTAATAATTTGAATGAAATGTTCTTACCGATTGCATCTTGTTGGTCAGGATCCATGCTGTTGAAGTCGGAATAAAATTTGCTTGCCAATTCCCTCCAAGCTTCACCCCTTTTAATTTTATCGCTATATTCATCACACCTCATGTCCCATATCGCGAGACTAATACGAATTTCTTAGATGAATTCTTCCACATTCAAAATTGCAATTGAAACGCTTTCCATACTGAACTGAGCTCATGCAGCTAGGCGGCTGGTGTGAAGAGCGTACCTTCAGTAATGTGTTTTGTATTGAGTCTATTCATCGGGATGAGACCGTTATCGGCACATGTGCCAGATGGCAAACTGTCTGGGCACCAATTCACTCCGTGTGAAAAGGTTCCGGCGATTCCCATACATTTGCTATGGTGGCTACACTCCTTGACAGCCGCCCGGAAATCAGTTTGATCAAATGTGCCTCGTGTGAAAAGGACCTTAGAAATAAATTTGTTTACATCCGGGTCCTGTAAATTATAGCACGGCAATGAGGTGCCGGTAATATTATCTGTAACTAGCGCTTCTACTTCGATATTTTGTTTGGGATCTATGAGACTGGATAACTTTAACAACACAACTTCAAACTCTTTTTCCAAAGCATTTCGCTGACCGAAGGAATAAATTAATAGTCTCTCTTTTCTAATCGGCTGAAAGTGAAGGATATCTGTAGTCTTTCTATCTAAGAATGTTTTTTCTGAACCAGAATCACAGTATTCGAATAATTTTTGATTTGCTATTCGCTGAAGCTTCAGTAGTACAAGTTTGTAAAAGAGTACTATTTAAATTTAGTTCAACTTTCTTTTCACCCAATGAAGCTACTACAGTTTCGTTTTCAAGTGGAGAATTATCGTTATTAATCGGAGGCTCATATTTAATTTTTCTTAACAAGTTTTCTGGATTTTTCGATTTCGTACAAAATAACACATTATGAGCATTTGAATTGCAATTTTGACACTGTTCCAATTTAACTCTGCATTGAGAAGAAAGGTGCCTTCCAAAACACCGATAACACCTCCCTTCTTTTCTCAATTTAAAACGTTTCCTTTCATCAGATTCAGACTGACAATATTTAGAATTATGTTCAGTAGATTTGCAAAAAATTCAATACGTTTTAGAAAAAATATTCAAGGCTGCAGCTGACGGAATACTATTTTTCACACGATAGTTTCTTGACTTATGACTTGAATAATAGCGATCATTGTTATTATTACTTAAGAATTTAATATTATGAATTCCTGTATGTCGTAAAGAGGCTTCTCTACATTCAATTTCTTTCTTTATAAATTTTACACACTCTGCAATTTCATTAATCTTTTCAGGATCACGTTTTCTATGATATTCTAAACTAAATCATGGGGTAGTAACTTTAATAATATCGGACTCAAGAGATATCCGTACTAAGCTGAACCTACGCCGCAAGAATTTAAATTTCTTATACAAATTTCAAGTTCATCATACAGTTTTCTTAAACCTTTAACATTAGAAGAATGTTTAACACTTTCGATATTCAGAATTTTGCTTAAATTACATGATATGACATTACTAGGCTTTCCAAATCGATCTTCTAATAAATTAATACAAGCAACATAATTTTCTTCTGTTAGCGTAAATCCAGCTACTGTGTTATATGCAGGTCCCGTTAAAAGTGATCTTAAATAGACAAATTTTTCTATTTTCGTTAGTGACTTATTCGAGTCAATAGCTGCCTTGAATGAATTTAAAAATTCAAGAAATTCACTTAATTTCATTAAAAGGTTTTATTTGAAGCTTAGGTAGTTTAATTCCCGGTGCATTACTATTGCTTTTACCAACAGAAGAATTTTCAAGAACAAAAGTGTTTTCAGATACGGAAGCATCTTTAAAGCTTTTACCAACAGAAGAATTTTCAAGAACAAAAGTGTTTTCAGATACGGAAGCATCTTTAGAAACATCGGCAGCTTCACGTTTATTAAGCCGATTTTTAATTTTAAATTTGATACCAATTATTTTTTCTAAATACACTTCGCAAAGTTTTGTTTCTTTTTCAAACTCTAAAGGATCATCAATTTCATTTTCGATTTCGGAATCCAATTCTTTTAAGGAAATTTCTTTTCCATTTAATTGTTCAAGACTTTCTGATAAAATATCAGTTATTCTTTCATCTATGTCAGCTTCTAAATATGATTCTATTTTCGATATTAATTTAGTTGTTCCAGACCTAATTGGTGAACGTTTGCTTTTCAGCTTATCAATTTTTTTTTTCCATTTCAAGATGATTCCGAAATCAAATCACTAAATTTCAAAAGTCTAAATACCTTACCTTGCGGTTTCAATATCTAAAGGTCCCTGGTTCGATCCCGGGTTTCGGCACCATGTAGAAAAATCACCATGAAGAAATATATATCCAAGAGTTCAAGAAATATTAATCACCAAGATTTCAAGCGTCAGGCTTTTATTCGTTTCACCGTTCAAGAGTACAACTCTAACTAACTGTACACATGCTTCGCGCAAACCGCCAAGCAAACAAGTGGCGCTACTAGTATGCCAAAAACAAATATATACAATTTCAATTTCCAACAATGTTATTTCTATTTAAATAATATATTTTTTTAAATTCTAATGGGTAGTTCCGTAAAAATAAGTCACGAATTTTGGATACCTTTAGCTCGGACACCCTGTATAAATTCTTTGCTTACATATACTATAATTATGTTGCAGTATATATAAAGGTAGAATGTATGGATTAAAAGTTTTTTTCACAGAGATATCATTTACAAGCATGTCAATTCACTCTGGTATTAATAGCTAAACTTACTTTTTATGAATTGTTGTAACTTATCATTAATTCTACCTAAATAAAAACTTTTATTTATGTAGCACATATGAAAGTCAAGTTTTACTTGTCGAAATTCAAATAGTCGGGCAATTTTACATGTCATAGAGGGTACTTTAAGGTAAATATTCTTGTTTCATAATAATAATTTGAAAGGTAGTGTATTAGTAAATATTACCAGAGACGGGAAGGTTACTTTTTACTTCTCTAAATTCAAATAGTGGGGCTATTTTGCATGTTTTAGCGGGTTTTTAAGGTAAATGGGGTTTTTAAGGTAACTAGGGGTTTTAAGGCAATTTATTAATAATTTTTAAGGTAGTGTATAATTAAATAAGAACGGAGATGCTATGGTTAATTTTTTTAATTCAAATACTGGGGCTATTTTACATGTTATAGAGGGTTTTTAAGGTAAATATGGTTTTTAAGGTAAAACTCGTATTCTGGTTTATTAATAATTTGTAAGGTAGTGTATCAGTAATTAAGAACGGAGATGTAATGATTAAGTTTTAATTGTCAAAATTCAAATAGTGGGGCTATTTTACATGTTATAGAGGGTTTTTAAGGAAAATATTATTGTTTATTAATAATCTGTAAGGTATTGTATAAGTAATTAAGAATGGAGATGTGATGGTTAATTTTTATTTGTCGAAATTCACATAATGGGGGTTGTTTTACGTGTTATAGAAGGTTTTTAGGGTAAATATTCTTATGATAAGTTTATTAGGGTAAATATACTTATTGATAATTTCTAATGTTGTGTATGAGTAAATAAGAACGGAGAATATGACACTTCATTGAAAAAGATATTTATATATTTAACCAAGTCTTTTCGCTTAATCTGGCTTACAATTTATTACCATCTAGCTTTCATTGTGTTTCACGGCTCTTGTTTCTTAAAGTAGTTCTTGGAAAAAAAGAGGAATTGCAATGCAGGGATGAAATGGAAGACGTTACTGAAATCTCATACTATTAAAAGAAGAAACTAAAAGCAAACGTAAATAATTGCTGTCATCCAAAGTGAAATCCAATCCTTTTTATAACATTCTCCCAGCAAGAATAATGTTTCACAGGCTGCGGTATTAAACCCACACTGGCCGCCGGCGTAATAACAACTTAATCTTCCAGGATTGCACTCAATAGCGTGTTTTGTCATCTTAATGATCTTAATGGGCTTTGAGGGAAAAAAAGAGACCTCAAAGTAAAAGCCACATCAGCAGCTAAAAGCTAGAACCAGCAGAAAGGAATAGAGGAAAAGAGAAAAATTGGGTAAATGTAAAACACAAATATCTTTCCCGAGAAAAGTCGGGGAGACTGGATGATAGTTTTACATTGTGTTTGATAAAAAGTGTCGCCCATGGAAAAGAATTAATGAATTTAGAATGGTTTGGTTTGAAGATATATTGATATGTTATATATACAGCAATTGCGTTGTCATATTTTGTTTCTAAGTACTATATTTTTTGTACTATGTAAAATGTATTATTATTCGAATAGATAATTTTTTCATCGAGAAGGGTTATTATATATATATATATATATATATATATATATATATATATATATATATATATATATATATATATATATATATGAAACAATATCATTCACTTTCATTGATTAAACGCCTATTCAAAATTCTTTCATTTTAACTCAATAAGTTATCGCTCTTTAATCCAAATTCTGATCTAAAGATAACCAAAGTAACCGATTATAATTTCAGCAGTACACGTGTAACAGCTAAAGTACTTTTCAAAAAGCAGTGTGACGTAATGTTCGAGAAAAATCTAGATCGTCAGATGCGAATCACCTCTTGTGAATTGCGAGGTCAGATGTTTTCAACTAGCAAATTAAAAAGTTTTTTAACGCGCCCGCACCTCTCGCGCGAGCGAGCGCCCTTTTGGCGCTTTTGTGTGTCTGACTTCGTCCTATAAACATGCAGTAATTTGCGCTGCGGGTTTTTTTGGCCGTTATGTGTGTTCCGGAAGGTTCCGGACAGTATAATTGTGATTTGTTAAACCACTGTAGCTAAGTTTATCCCGAGTAAATCCTGTAAAAGATAGCAAGAAAATCAATCAGAAATAAACGACTGTATGATAATCGAGTGGATGCCTGCTTTCCTCGACAGGACTCTCTGTCTGTGATTGCCTTCCACGTTGGCTCCACGATTACCCGACGCTACATGCTCGCCGTCCTTCTGTTCATCGCTTACTTCGTCAATTCATTATATGTATATATATATATATATATATATATATATATATATATATATATATATATATGATGACCCGAATGGTCATCTTCTGAAATAAGCATTGTCGTGGCCAGAAAATAATACAGTTAGCTTCATGAACAAACGAATTTATTACACAGTAAAGCTACACATCTTATTCACTTCGAGTCAATCCAGCGTCTCCTCGTAAAAGTGCGAAAAATAGAATTAGGTCAGACAGGTTGCCAGAATTGTGGAGGAAGTTAGTGTGTGGAATGGCGAGGCAGAGAAGAAAGAGAGGTTAGCAGGACAGACATAAAGCTCAGAATGGGCGATCATAGGTAGTTAGTAGTATTATCACAGAATATCCCCCCCATCTAAAATGAATTGGAGCCGCGATCGTCCACTCCAAGACACTCCAGATAGTGATAACATGAAAATTAGTTGTTAGAATATTAGGTTGAAGCTGGCTTGAAAATCACATTCTTATGTTAAAATGTACAATTGAAAGACATAATAGTATGAAAAACGGCATAATTTTAAAATCAAATAGCTGGAGTAAAATGAAAATGGAATGGTACACTTAAATTAAAACACTAATAACAACAGATTTAAAGATGTTCCAAATACAAATACAAGTAAAAAAATTGTGCATGTCTCAGTCCCTGACATGTGTCACAATCTGAAAGTGTTCAGAGTCCTGGACGGGTATAGTTCAACTTGTTATAAAAACACAAGAGTTATTATTTTTATTCACAGTCTTTAATCGTAGTATGGTTTAGTTCTTTTTGGAGATCTCCTGTGGGGTAGTCACTTTTTTAGAAAAATAATGTTCTCTGTTGTTTGTGGTCCGTTTCACATTAGTTATTCACTTTTCTTTACGCAAAACACTTTCTATATTTTATTTTTTTTTATCATTGGTTTTCAATTCCAATTGTTTCTCTAGATCGTGTACACAAAAATATTAAAAGTTCTTTCAGCAATTAGTAGAATAAATTTACTAAATGCTGTCAAAATTAACTTTCAACATCAATACCAAATGTCTGGTACCTGATGTTGCAAAAATTCGAACAAAAATACAAATTCCAACAATTGACATTAACATTCAATTATTGTGAAGAATAAAAAAAGCAAGACAATACAAACGTAACTTTGATGTATGTGACTTATTCGTGGTGTAGTTTGAACTTCTCAGGTGAATAGTAAAATCGCAATTTTGATGAATGTACAATTTCAGCGGGCTTTTTCGTGTGGAAATTTTCTTTATCAGTTTCATAATTAACTTCAGATAATTTATTAATAATCTGGCAAGGTCCTGAATAAGGTGAGGTTAACTTTCTAGTGTTTGGGTATTCGAATTCCTCATATATTACTAAGTCTCCAGGTTGAAATTTAGATTCTTCAAATCTAGTATCATATCTCGTCTTATTTTTCTGGTGGTATTCAAGAGTTCTAGTTTTAGCTAAAGTTCTTGCTTCATTAAGTGGAGGATAAGTATTTTGGTCAATTGGAGAATCAAAAGGAAGTTTGCCAAATAATAAGTAGGCAGGGGGGAACTTAGTTACAGTGTGAGGTGAGTTGTTATATTCAGTAACAACTTGCTCTAGCACTTTTGTCCACAGAACCGTTTTAGAAGTAGCATTTACCTTACATTTTAGGCGGGTTACAAGGGATTGATTTACCCTCTCCACTTTTCGGTTGGTCTGGGGATGATGAGAAGAAGAAAAAAGTTGTTTCACATTATGGTTTTTAAGAAATTTTTTGAATCTGGATGATGTAAAAGCTGCGTTTCTATCGCTTAACACTTTCTCTGGAATTTGTACATTAAAAATTTAACTTAGACAATTTGCATATATTTCTGAAGTTACGCTCTTTGAGGGAAATGCCCATACATATCGGGTTGCATGATCAATCACTATATGCAAATATTTTTTGGTTGAGTTGTAATAATTAAACCTCCTACAGTATCAATAGCCAAACATTCAACGGTTAGTCAGTTGAGGGCACTTCTTGCAGGAATCCAAATCATTTCTGATTTTTCTTTTTATTTAACTGACAAGTATGACAATGTTTCACGAAATTTCCTATATCTTCACTAATATGGGGCCAATAATATTGAGGGGTAATTAAATTTAGCGTAATTTGAACTCCTGGATGTCCGAAATTTTCATGGGTATTAGTTAAAAATTTTAATCTTAAGGATTTAGGTACTACAATTTTACAAAAGTTCTTTTTCTTAATTTCCATCATGGCATTAATTTCTTTATAATTTTTACCACACACATTGCCAATTTTCTGTGGTTGAATTATTTCATTCCTATCTAGTAAATGTACACAGTGTTGGAGATGTTGAGAAACGGGATGTCTTGAAAGCATATCCACCTCAATGTTAGTAGAACACTTCTCATATCTAATTTCGTAGTCATACATGCTCAATTTAAGGGACCAGCGGAATAATCACCTTTTAAATTTTTAACACTTTTTAACCATTTAACCTTTTAAGTGTCACATGATCAGTATGTATGACAATTTTTTGCCCATGTAGATAATAATGAAATTTGTCTAATCCGTCAACAATGGCTAAACAATCCAATTCTGTAATCGCGTAATTCTTTTCATAATTTCTTAAAGTTCTCGAATGGTATGATACAGGGTGAAGAATATTATTTTGATCTGGTTGCTTCAAAACAGCTCCAACAACACTTTGGGAGGCATCAACATAAAGGTGGCATGGTTTACTAGAATTATATAACTGTAACACTGGTTTTGGTATTAAGATTTCTTTCAACTCGTCAAAAGTTTGTTGACATGTTTCATCCCAATGCCACACAACATTCTTTTTCAGTAATCTATTAAGAGAAGCTGTAATTTTGGCATAGTTGGGAATGAATCGGTGATAAACATTTACACTACCAAGAACTCTTTGTAACTCTTTGGTATTATTAGGATTTTTCAATTTTTTAATAGTTTCAATATTATGATTATCAGGAATTACTCTACCGTTTTTCACTTCATAACTTAAAAATTTTAACTGATATTTAGCAAACACACATTTCCCTTGGTTTAATTTAATATTTTCTCTTTTAAACACTTCAAATAATATACTTAAATGTTCCAAATGTTCTTTCCCAGAAGAAGAATAGACAATTATGTCATCAATGCAGTTACATGCAAAATCATTTTTTGCATGTAATTACTTTTTGTTAAAATTCGCCTAATGTTTCTGTTAAGAATGGCTGGAGCATTTTTTAGTCCAAAGGGGAACCTGAGTTCACATATTATATGCCTCACCATGGCGTCTATACGCCTCAAAAAAGCACAACAAAATTGCGAACTGTGTTTAACGCGTCCACCTTGACTACTAGTGGAAAATCGCTGAACTCTATTCAATACAACGGTGGAGTTATTCAAGATGAACTTTTTTCTTTGTTAGTGAGATTCCGTAAACACATCTTTGCATTCACTGCAGATACTCGTCAAATGAACCGCATGATTAATATAGATGAGAATCAACGAAACCTCCAAAGAATTTTGTGGAAGGAGGAAGTTAACGAGCCCGTTAAGGTGTACGAACTGAATACCGTGACGTACGGAACGGTTAGTGCCCCGTACCTAGCAATGCGAACTTTAAAACAGATTTCCATTGACGAGGGGAAAAACTTTCCTATGGCTGCATCAGTCCTGTGTGATGACTTTTGCATGGATGATGTCTTAAGTGGAGCAAACACATTGGAGGCTGCAAGAACTTTGCAACACCAACTTATTGGCATTCTAAAAACTGCTCAGATGTCATTACACAAGTGGTGTGGAAATACTTTCGAGCTTATCCCAACCACAGAAAATGAGTATGAATTTTCATCTACAGTTGAGATTAAAACTTTAGGTATTGCCTGGAAGGCTAGAACTGACTCTTTTACCTTTAAGGTAGAAGTGGAGCAAAATGCTCATCCTACTAAAAGATCGGTCTTATCAATTATCGCCAGACTCTTTGATTCACTTGGATTGCTTGGTCCAGTGACCACTAAAGCAAAAATTTTTATGCAACAATTGTGGTTGCTCAAAATTGATTGGAGTGAAAGGCTTCCTCAGAAAGAATCTTATGAATGGCAAGAATTTGTGCGGTCTTTAATGAGTTTAAGTGACATCAATATTGAACGGTGCATAGTGATTCAAAGCGCTGAAGTAATTGAGCTTCATGGCTTCTGTGATGCCTCCGAAAAAGCATATGGTGCTAAAATCTACGCCAGATCGGTCACTTCAGATGGAGAGGTGAAAGTGAAGCTTGTCGCGAGTAAATCTCGTGTGTCACTGATTAAGCAGGTAACCATACCTCGCTTAGAATTATGTAGTGCCGTCCTACTCACCAAATTAATGCATAAAATGAAAAATGCATTAAAAATGGACATAACATCAGTGGTCTATTGGACGGATTCTACGATAGTGTTATCGTGGATGAAAAATGAACCCAGAGATTTGAAGAAGTTTGTAGCCAATCGAGTGGTGGTTATTCAAGAATTAACAGAGACCAAGCAGTGGCATCATGTTTCCTCGGAACAAAATCCTGCAGATATAATATCGAGAGGACTTGATCCAGAAAAAATCCAACAAAGTAACATGTGGTGGTTAGGGCCATCCTTTCTAAGAGAGCTCATAGTGCACTTCCCTGGTGACTGCAAGGACATCCATGATAGTGATTTATATGTAAGTGAGCTAAGGAATAATCAAGGGGATTCAGTTTGTCTCTTGGTGCAAGAATCTGAGATACTCCCCATCATTTATAAGTGCTCTTCATTACTGAAACTGCAAAGAATAATTGCATGGTGTGTGCGTTTCAAAGAAAATACAAGGAACCTATCGTCGAAAATCACTGGCAGTTTAACTGCACCTGAATTATCCGTAGCTTTAATGTACTATTTAGTGCGAAATGTGCAATCTGTATATTTTTCGAAGGAAATTCAGTGTATCCAAAGAGGACAACAGTTACCTAATTGCAGTAACTTGCTGAATTTGTCTCCGTTTTTAGACGAGAAGAACATACTTCGTGTTGGAGGTAGACTGAGACATTCTAGCCTACCTGCAGAACAAAAACATCCTATGTTAATTCCTAGCAACAATCCTATTTGTGATTTGATTATTAATCACTATCATGTCTTTTATTTTCATACAGGAACTGAGGCTACTTTAGCCAACATTCGTACCCAATTTTGGATAATTAATGGCAGATCCACAGTCAAAAGAGTAATTATGAAATGTTTAAAATGCCTTAAGGTAAGTGCTAAAGGTAAAAATCAAATGATGGCGGATTTGCCTAGTGCCAGAGTTAACATTTCAAGAGTATTCACTAAAGTAGGACTGGATTTCTGTGGTCCCTTTAGTATCAAATTAATCCCAGGTAGAGTTAAAAGAGTATATAAGTGTTACATTTGTATTTTTGTATGTTTTGTTGTCAGAGCCATACACTTAGAAATTGTAAATAGTTTAAGTACTGAAGCCTTTATTGGTGTCTTGAAAAGATTTATTTCTCGTAGAGGTAGGCCTAGTGAGATTTTTAGTGATAACGGAACTAACTTTGTAGGAGCCAACAATGAGTTTCGTAAAATTTTAAAGGGGCTGTTTAAAAAGGAAATTACAGAAAAATTTGAGGATTTTCTTGCTTCTGAGAGCATTAAGTGGCATTTTAATCCCCCTGCCACACCTCACTTTGGAGGTTTGTGGGAGGCTGGGGTTAAATCTTTGAAAGGCCACCTTAAAAGGGTTGTGGGAAATACGGTCCTTACTCATGAAGAATTTTTTACACTTGTTACACAAGTGGAGGCGGTTTTAAACTCACGACCTCTTTGCCCTCTCTCTGAGGATCCCAATGATGATTTAGCTCTTACTCCAGCCCATTTTTTAGTTGGCTCATCGTTAACATCATTTCCCGAACCAGATTTTAGGGAGATTCCAATGACTAAGCTCAGTAGGTGGGAGTTAGTGCAAAAATTATCTCAAACATTTTGGAGTAAAACGAACATTTTGAGGAAAACGAAGTAGTTTTGGTTAAAGATGATGATTAAAAATTACTGAGCTGGAATCTTGCCAAAATAGTTAAGGTTCATCCAGGAAAGGATAATATAACCAGAGTAGTTACATTAAAAACAAGTAAAGGTATCTATAAGCGACCTGTTCATAAAGTTGTTAAATTACCCTTTGAATCTAATTGAAGTATATGATTTTGATTTATTTGTGTTTGTGCATCAATTTAATTGTATTATATTTGTAATTTTAGTGTATTTTTTAAATATTTGACTATTTGAGCACATTTTATTGTAAATTCATTGTGTACTATGGTTTTCAGTGTATTGTAACGAGTGTCATCTGGTATTTGTAACTTGCTTGATTTATATGTTGAAAATTTAAAAAAAAGATTTGTCAAGGCGGGCGGTATGTTGAGTTCAACGCCTGCCGCATTTAAAAAGAGCGCTGCTGTCGCTGTATATGTATCATGTGACGTGTGATGAGCAGATGAGACGAGCTCCGAGTGGAGAACTAAGTGAGCGTAGCTCAGAGTTGAAACAATAAATTAAAAAAAAACTAGAGTCCAATATATTTAATTTTGAGTTGAGTCATTTAATTAATGAATAAGTTATTGAGCTATCGATGGGCCAAACACTAAGTAAGCACCATTTTTAAAAAAATAAATACCAATGAAATATTGAAACATAAATCAGATTTCTCAGGTTAAAACATTTAAACAATAAGAAAAATAACAATAATAATGTATACAAACAACTGCAATAAATTTTACAGTATATAATACTTCAATAAATGGCATTAAATTTATGAATTATATCTGTTTCAGAACAAAATGAGCGTTCTTCCAAAAAGCATAATCTTTTTGTACATCCTTTGAACTAAAAAATTTTGTAATCCAAACAACTTGGTCACAGCACTGAAGACATATCATAGCCATTTGTCATTGAATCTAAAACATGAAATCTTAATTATGTTGATAACCATTATAAAACAAGAATGAAAAGTTACCAAATACATATTTTTCAAATATTAAATTTCAACAATAAATTTTAGATGTTAGCATCTTAACCTATTAAACATAAGCATTACATAGAACTACTTGATTTTTAGAAAACATGGTTTCTCAAATGAGCCAGTGGTATCTAAACAAAAACTTTACTCT
This sequence comes from Dolomedes plantarius, assembly GCA_907164885.2. NCBI lineage: Eukaryota > Metazoa > Arthropoda > Arachnida > Araneae > Dolomedidae > Dolomedes > Dolomedes plantarius. The sequence continues at coordinate 51,374,075 of OU015495.1, forward strand.
TCAATTACTGCTGTTAACTTAAGTTAGCTCTATGTTTGTATGGGCATTCTCCCTATGGGCGCCCTTCAACACCGTTTCAACAGAAACTACAACAAGTGCATATGGACTCACAATAAATCCACTTTTCTGATCGGAAAGAGCATCTTATCAGAAAGGTATGACATTAAAACACACTAGAATCATGTTAAAATTTAACAATGTGCGTTTAAAAACTATACACAAGATCCACGAGACAAATATCATCATCAGAACAGTTATTAGAAAAAAAAAACGATGTACGATTTCATATCTGGTATATGGAGGGGAAAAAAACAAACCTTACCCGTTTAAAAATGTTTTCCGAAGTTTTTTGAGCCAGCATTTGGTTTCCAGTCTGCTCTAATCCAGAAGTCACGTCATTTTTCACCTTTCGTAAAACGATACATGCCGATACATACGAGACATACGAAAACGACACATGCCAATATCAGATCCATTTTGAAATCTGTACGTGCATAGCAACACTACTCACTACTATTTGAAAAATTAAGCGATAACATAATGGTAAACAGCTTTGTAAACATGTCATAAATGCTATTCCGAATGTTTTGCCAGCCAGAGGGCGTTGCTATCGTCTATCCAAATCTGACCCACGGCCCACGAAATCTGTGCGATGATCACAGAACTTCCCACCTTTGGGTTGGGGTGGGTTCAATTTGCGGTGCCTCGAACAAAACTATGCTTCACAGATACCGCCACGCGTGGGCTGTGCGTGCTTTGGGTTCAATTTGCTGCGGGCCTTATGCGTTTGCATGTGTTTTTGGACGATACCTTCATTTTGAGTTAAATAATTTGAGTTTATTTATAAAATTCCTCATATTAGTTGTATGTAACAGGTATTTTAACACTTTTTTTCTCAATATTTCGCAAGGTTTAAGAAAATATACTCATTCTTTCGTTGAGAATGATTATTATTATTTTGGTTATTATTATTAGATATCAGGATAAGTTACTATATTCCAGCTTCTTGTATTGTAACTCCAGTCTTCCTCTGTCAATAAATACGGGTCACTTATTGAATAAACATTTCCGGGGTGTACCTGAATGTTTAATTTAGTGATATACCTTTGTTTAGATACCGTATCTAAAGACTTATCTATACTAATAAAGAGACAAGTGGAAGTCGAGAGATCACGTGACCGTAACTCATCCGGGCGGGCACCTATCCTCGAAAAAAAAATGGCCGACAAATATACAGGAAACGGTGTAATTTTTTTTCTCATGAAAGTACATAAATGTTACATATTTGGAAAGAGCTTCGAAAACTGATAATTTTTTCTGCGTATACTTATTCTGTTAATTTAATAGTTTTAGAGATATTGTCATTCTAAAATCACTCACTGCTGAGAAATCAAATCATCTGGTGCAGTGGTGCTGCCATCTGTCGGCAGCGACGGGAATGAAAATTGAAAGGAATTTATTCACTTGAATTTAATACATTTGTAGGCATTTTTTTTCTTTTGTGGGGCCCGAAGTACATAAATATGTTACACGGATGGCTTGAGCGTAGATAGACGAAGCCCGGCTAGTGCGTAATGAGAGCATTTTATTCAACAAGCTGAATGAATGCTCATTCAACGCCATGTTAAATTATGCAATGTTTTGCCATTCCTCACCAAACAAGAAGTAAAATCTGCAAGAGTTGAGATGTGACATGCTGCGAGACACTGCCCTGTTTATCGTCATGAGCATAACAACTAAATAGACGATAAAAATATTTTTTTCTTTCTAATGCAGCAGACGATTGGATATTATCCAAGAAAATAAATATCCCTTACGATTTAATATATATATATATATATATATATATATATATATATATATTAATTACATCAGTTGTATATATTGATCGTCGTATATATTATAAATATATATATTTATTTTTTTTGCCATTAATTGCATACATTGACCGTTGTATTTAATTTGAATGTACTCTGTAGCGAAGTGCGGGTTTTCAGCTAGTTATTGGCATAAAAATCATACGTTATATACATTTGTTTATATGGTGCTCACAATATAGTTTGAACGGTTCAATTCTTCTCTTTGAAAATAATACAACATCTGGCTATCTTAAAAGAAAAGGATAAGTGCAAATATGGATCATAACAAATTTTGAAAGAACGTTAATGGTTTTGAATAAAAAAGAAACTCTACACTGAAAATAAAAAGATGGATTTATGGTTTGTATCATTTAGATAGTTTGATGTTTAAGATACTTTGACATTATATATAGAAGATCTTTCACGTTTTAAAGTAAAACAGGCAAATAAGTTTCAATAGAGTTTTTGTTCCATCTCTGTAAAGAACAAATTTTTATGATGAATCTGAAATAATATTCTATAATTGATATCCTCCTTTTAAATTAAATTTGTATATGTTTACGTTTCCATGGAAATAAAATAAATCATTTTAGTATATGCTAGCTGTGCGTGAGCAGTTTGAAACGAACGGATTTTATTGTTCAAAATTGACATACCGTGGGGATTTTATTTATGATGATTCAACATTTCTTTATCATTCACCTCAAACCAGTCGTTCCCAAATGGTGGTCCGCAAGAGCCTTGGGAGTTGTCCGGCACCATATATAAAAAGTTACCAAATAAATGGGGATTTTGAAAACAATGTTCATTGCGCTAGATGAGCCGAATATATCCGATGACTATCAGGGGTTGAATTAAAATTTCTTAAAAATTTAATTATTTTATTATTAGAATATGATACGCTAGAATGTGAGTACGTTAATCCTGTTTCCTTTTTGCCTGAGAGATATTCTATACCCCCCATACTCCCCCCGGAAGGTCCCCTCTCGGAGGTGGTGGTGGTCCACACATGGTCGAGTTTCTGGCTTAGTGGTCCGCAGACTTCTACGGGTTGGGAACCACTGCCTTAACCCTTCAGCGAGCGCGCCAGTTTCTGGAATTCCAGCAGGCGCGCGTTTCACAAAGTGCAACATCTATTTCAACCTTGATTATTCCTTTTGTAATAAACTTTGTTTTTTCAAATTGAAAATAATAATTCTGCTTTTTATGGCAAAATATAAAATGTTGATAATATTGAGATATATTTATAATTAAAGGCCAAAGAATGCAGATAAAATCGCCTTATTTCAAAACTGCCTGGTTTAATGCATACAAGGACAACTTACGAATGGATTCCTATTATATCCATGATCCTAAAAAACAATGAGGTTGTGCATTTTATTTACATGCGGAATATCGTGTAATAGGTGCACATTTGATCTACTACATCAACTCATAATTTCGCCATATTGCAATCCAGTATATTCGCTGGTTTACCACGGTGAAATCACAACTAACAATGAATGGAAAGGAATAGAAGGGTCAGAAAATCAGACCTACATTATAAAGGGTGTAGCTGTAAACAGAAACTACTTAGAACATTCAAACATTACTTTTAAAAAACAAACCATTCAAAAGTACGAAAATGCTTAACTTTGTACACGAGCTCGCTCGCTGAATGGTTAAACTAACATCATAGTTATTTAACTTGTTATAATCAAACCACACGGCAAATATAATTGGGTTTCAGGGAAAATATTATCTAGTAGTGCAATTAAATAACAGTTAAATCAGTCGTAAGAGGGTATAAATTATTTGCACTGATGGAAAATAAGAAACTCATTTGTTTATTAAAATGAAGCAAATTTTACAAAGCTAGCTGAAGAACACGGCGCATGGGACGATTGAACTTACCACTTCGCTTTTTTCAATCTATTGCTCTGTGGCTCAATGTCCACTAATACTGCTTTTATGCTAGACCCTTATCTATCTCCCTTCAACCCGGAAATTGGCTTAATTCTCTGTTGGCAAGTATTTATTTCTAGCTCTGAATCGTTAATTACTGCAATTTTCGGCTCGGGGAGTTAGTGCTATATAGATGTAAATCCCTTAGCGGTATGTGGAAGCAGCGCATAAAAGAGCGTGCTTTTATGTGGTAAAAAGTAAAAATAAATGGAATAATAAGCAACAACAATATATTAAACAAGAAACTTTACTTTAAAAATAAAATTACGGATAAATTGCATCCTTAAAGCAGTTGTGTAGTAGCCATTTCCGATATCCTCAGTTGCGTGGGCAAAATTTTTCCGATAATTCTCAACTGAGATATTTAAAAATGTTTTTAAAAATTGGAATCCGTAATAGAGAGAGAAATTATTTACCCTGGAATTTTTTCATTCTTTTAAAGAGACGCAAATTAAGCTTTTACATTTTAATTATTCTGAAAAAAATATGATATACACTAATTAAAACACACTTAAATACCTTTGGTGTTCGAAATTTCTAAAACGAATAAGATAGTAGTGTTAAAAAAATTCAGGTAGGCTCTTTTAACGAAGCTACCGCTGGTTATTAACGTAGGAATAGGTCTCGTTGCTTACCTCTTTTTTTGACGCATTTTGGTACTTTTCTGTTTAACTGTTTACTGCTCAGTAACGTAGGATTACGTTACTGAGGAACGTAATCCTACTTTAAAATTTCTTTTCCTATTTCGGAGTATACTATAAAGAAATATCTGCAAATCCAAGTCCACAATCTTTGGAAACATTTTCTCCTTTGGTTAACATTTAGCTAAACGAATTCAGTATGAGCACTAACTAGAAACTTTAAAAAATAGACTACTTAAAATAAAATATTCAGCTTAACCCTTCAGTGGGCGCACCCGTGTACAGAGTGCAACATTTTCGTAATATTTAATGTTTTTTTTTTACATGTAAGGTTTGAATGTTTTAAGCAGTTTCTATTCATAGTTACACCCTTTCTAATGAAGGTCCAATATTCTGACCCTGGTATTCCTTTCCTTTCGTTAGTAGTCGAGATTTAACCGTGGTAAACCAACGATTATACTGAATTTCAATACGACAATATTATGGTGAAATTAAACTGGTAATAAAATAGATGATCGTATAGTGGCACTTTTAAAATTGTTAATTGGAGAAAACACATTCTGACACATGTCTAAGATAATTAGAAAAACAAACTCAATTTTAATGAATAATATGAGCATTTAATTTCTCTTCTTCTCATTTAAAATTATTTTTATCGTTAGTTACAATTTGCACAGAAGCAACATAATAATTATCTACATACATTAAGAAAGTATTCGAACACATAATAAAACTTAGTTACACATATTAATAATTCTGTGCTCTCGCCTGATTAAATATATTGCAAATTATTTTTACTTACCACCACCCTCATTGGAGACTGATGATTATCTCTCATTGTATTACTAAACTTGATCCAAAAGCAGACCAGAAATCTCGAGATATCTCAGCGTACAAAAAATAGAGAATAGGGCTGAAGAGCGGACAACCTCGAGCTGTATCACAGTCGCAGCTTTATCTTCAACTGATTCACTTGATCCAAAAGCAGACCAGAAATCTCGAGATATCTCAGCGTACAAAAAAATAGAGAATAGGGCTGAAGAGCGGACAACCTCGAGCTGTATCACAGTCGCAGCTTTATCTTCAACTGACTCTCATAAAACCGTTAAAACTTCCCAGCACCGAAAATCGCAGAGGTCAGAAAATGTTCTTGACCAATTAAAGCTTTTCAGATATATGATTGGTTAAAGAGATGGTTGCTGGGTCGTTGCTATGGAGGAAATATGTCCCCCTAATGACCGAGAGGGTGGCAAGTAATTCTCCCTTCTTGTGCGAATGACCTTGCGTACTATCCGTACTGTTACAGGTCACACGTAATTGCATACGGGAGACGCATTCCCTTCTTCCAGGAAAACCGGTAAGAAAAACCACAGGAATGATTTTCAGCACATAGACAATTTAAAATTTACAAAATAAAATAAATACACTTATAAATGTGCATAGAACCGAATTGATGTTGTTTCGAAATTTTGAAATTAGAAAACGGTATTTTTTTAGAGTTAAAACAGTATAATAATCAAAATAATTACAAAAGTTGAGTTCCATGTCACAGACAAAAGTAGGAGTTGATGTACTCGATCAAATGTGCCGCTGTTATACGGTATCCCATACATCACAAAGATGGACAATCTCATTCTTTTTTAGGTTTTTAGACATAATAGGAATCCATTCGCAAGTTGTCCTTAGATCCAATAAACCGGACAGTTTTGAAATAAGGTGATTGCATCAGCATTCTTTGGACCATTAATTATAAATATATCTCAGTATTATAAGCATTTTATATTTAGTCATAAAACTCAGAATTGTTATTTTTTTAAAAAAAAAGGTTATTACAAAAGGAATAATCAAAGTTGAAAGAGACGTTGCACTTTGTGCCACGCGCGCCTGCTGGGGTGCCAAAAATTGGCACTCCCGCTGAAGTGTTAAAGTTCCGCACTATTGATCCTCTTTCTATTCGTCAACCTTCGTACGTAAGTAAAACGTTAAGCTCATAACCCGCAAATAAACATTACGGCTAGATTTTCCCGAGAAGATGCACATCGTGCTTCTTCGCAATTTTCTTCTCCTTTCCTCAGTTCAGGTCAAGCATTTTATCTTAACACACTAAATATCCACAACTCTTTCCTCATTAGTAGCTTTTTTCTTGCCACAATGAAAGTGAAACGAGTCCTTATGAAATTAGTCCTGGAAAAGCTCATTTAAAAAAAATAGGTGGTGGAAAAAAATACCTTTCATAGTTTTTATATAATAAACATAAAACTCACTAGAAAAGTATATATACGCGTCTGTACATGGATGGAAATAGAAAAAAAAAATGTCACGAGAAATTGTGAAAAGAATCTGAAAATGAAAAACCTCATCACTTCACTATAAATAAAATAAAAATGCTCTATTTGAATTCCTAAATCCAGTTCAGTTTTTTTCCTCAGAAGCAGTAAAAGAGAAAGTGCAAGACGCTAAGTACACTAGAAATGTGACAAAGGTTGTAAGCCACGGCAAGAAAATAAGTTGCCATTCCACAATAGTTACATGTTTTATCTTAATAATAATTTACACGCCATGGAAAGTTAACTGAAAAAGTCGTCAGGTTTATAAACAACACTTTTCTCAGAGATATTTTTTTTTTACCCAAAAAACATTTCCCCTTGGTCTAAAGGTACAAAATATCATTGCTAATTCTTTCCAGAGTCTGTACTATTTCCTTGCTTGGAATTCCAGCCTTATTGTTTTACCCAAACACCTGACACGGATCTTACACACTCCCTCAAAAAATAGCACTTGTGCATTCAGAAGAAAGAACTCATTAAGGTTTATTAGTATAGAAACATTAAATAAGATAGGGAATTAAACTATTCATTGGCATGGCCCACACACATATAATGAATGATTCAACAGGATTGCTTCTTATTTAAATGTTTCTAAGTAGGAAAATAATTATTTATAAAAAAATCAAGGACTAGAATCAAGGAAAATTCCTTATTGAAATTTGAATATAAAAATAATAAAATTTGTTAGCTATACTTGAAATATGCAGTATTATATATTTAAAAAGATAAATGAGATAGTTTATTCAATATAAAATTGTGATATTGCTTCTTTTCTTTTCTTTTTCGTAACTTCATTCATTTCTCTTGAATATCCGGCGTTATTTTACATCATAAAAGCAAATTTAACGCACTTAATTCATTGAAATTTTTATTCTCATTCCAAGTAAGATTTCTTTTTTTGCTTCGGTTTAGAGATTATATAATGAAATTCAACTTTCAAAACAATTCGAGATTAGAAAATGAAATTCAAACTATCAAAAAGAGAAAAAATATATCATTCGCTTTTGAAATTTATACTTTTTGCCCCTTATAATAAGTTTCAAATTCAACTGTTAAACATTAAAAAGATTAAAATTGTAATAAAATTTCCGTCTGTAATGTGAGTATTAAAAATAGCAGTTGATGTAAACTGCAAATAAAATAAGCCCAAGGCATTTTTAGAATATAATTTTCAATTTTTCTTTAAATATACCATTTAATATTGTGTAATTCATGAAAATAAAAATTAAAATCTCAAACTTCTTGAAAACTGAGTAATTGGATAAATTAAGATATTTCATAAATGGTGACATTAGAATTTCATGCGATAAATTGTTTATGGGAATTTTTTGCAAACTGCCAAAATTTACGAGAACCAAAATGTGAAAAATAAGACCTGCTTTATCCTTATTACAAAATTCCCATAAGGAATTATCTTGAATGTCTAGAAATATCTTGAAAGATATTTCCGAAATACTCTGTTATCAGCTTTTCATTATCTGTTCTAATTTGCATATTCTAATTATATTTTAAGCAAATAGGGATTGGCTTCAGATATTGAATACTTTTCGGATAATACTTAATATTTTAAAGTGAGTTTGACATTTAAAGGGAACTACTTGTCATCAACTGCTTGTTATTCATCCATGTTGACCTATTTTAATCTCTTGTGTTTCGGGATCAGTCATGTCAGTTATGAATGAGAATGTTTATTGCTTTTAAAGATGCATAATTGATTGTGTACGTAATGAATTTTACAAACTGTTGGCGTTGTATGTACAGAAACTCAAAATGAACTCAAAATGTTTATATTCAAGATGAGATACAAAATCGCAATATTCATAATCAGTTATTTCCAGTTTTAAAAATCATTTAAATTTAATGAATTTTATATTTATGAGAAATGAATGTAAATTTATGCATATTTATTTCAGTGAACAGATATATGGAGAATATTTAAAGTTGAAGAAATGTATGAAAATTTATAGTTGATTACATGGATCAATGAAATTTAAAAAAAAAATTAAAAACTGTAAAATAAACTAGCAAATTAAACATTCTAAGAGAAGCAATAAGTTTTCAACTCGTTAAATCAATAAAGCAGTTCTATTGTTAATAATAGAACTGCCCGGTATTTAAATATTAAAAAGGAGGGACTATTATTAATTGGCAGTTAATAATAGTTAATAAAAATCGAAAGTCAAACGGAATGAATATGTAAAATGAGGGACTATTATTAATTGGCAGTTAATAATAGTCAATGAAAATTGAAACAGTACCCTTCCTTCAAACGGAATGATTTCATTCATATGCAAATTACACTCAGTCATTAGAAACAAGTGTGCACACGATTTCACATCTGCATTTGTTGGATGCTCTTATGCAACAGTTCATAAGAATACAGTACATGAAATTAAACTGTTTTAAACGAATTTAATTGCAATTATATCTTAAAAAACCCCATAAATTTCAAAAACAAGATTGGTATACGTTCATCATGTTTAGGTAAGTATTCGGAAATTACAGCGACCACAGCTTTCGCCTATATGCCTTGTCAAACTACTGACCGGTCACTTACGTAGCAAAACCTTTATAGGCAATCGAGGGCAGATTTCCCAAGTTCAGAGCAGATCATTTTTATGGGCCTGGGCGCCGGACGGACAGTACAGATCTGCCGACCAATTCGGGAAACTGGGGCCCCTTCATCATCTTTAGGTAAACGAAACATGTAGATTTAGTACATGTACATATAAACATGTAGATTTTTGTGTGTCACGCGTTCCATTCTATATTTAGTTAAGGGGACTCCCTACCCTTAAATTTTTAAAACAATCGATTTTTTGAAATAATACATGTTAAAGCCTGATCATTTCTGAACAAAATAAAGCAAACTGCATGAAAATATTCCACTTAGTTACGGGATATTGATATTCTAAATATTTAATTCCTGATCAAGTTTATGGTAAGAAATATTTTAAACTCATTTTTTCTCACAATGTAATTTTGCATCATTCCACAACTAATATCTCAAAAACTATGAAGCAAAATTCCATGAAATTTTTATCACTGCATAATCATGTCATTTTATTGCGTCTGAACTAGAATTATTGCAATCACTTTACATTTTCTTATTTTTTCAGGGGTAAATTAATGCTAAAATATAAGGAAATTTTAAGTATATTTTGAGCAGTTTTAAAAAATTTTAAAAATATATTAATGTTGAATGATTTATGTGCAATTGTATTTTGAATTATTTATTTTAAATATAAAATAGGAATTATACATTTAAGTGTAAAATTAATTTCATACTTCTGCACGCAAGCCAGTATACAATAAAAATACTTGAAAATTTTTTTATTAAAATAAATATATTAATTTATCATATACATAAAATTTGGAAAAATTAGGAGTAAATTGAAATAATTACAAAGAATCAAAAATTAGGAAAATATACCTTATTTCCTGGACTTAAAGGTCGTGAGTCCCCTTAAGACGACTAAGAAATAAGTGACAAACAGACCTTTTGAAATTAGGCTTTATTTGTGAAAAAAATAAGGTGCTGAAAAATGCCTTTCGTGGGTTTTACGTAATAAACATAAAAATCAATAACGAAGTATACGCGTTTAGCACTGTACGCGTCTGTACATGGATGAAAAAAGAAATAAAATGCACAACAAATTGAGAATCCGAGAATGAAAAACCTCAACACTTCACTAAAAATAAAATAAAAATGCTCGATATGAATTTCTGAATCCAATTCAGCTTTTTTCCCCCAGGAGCAGAGAAAGAGACCCAACATTCGGGGGCCCCTAGGCCCGGGCCTACCGGGCCTAATGGAAAATCAGGATCTGCCCAACAGCGTACCCTTTGGTTTACCTTCACTGGGAAGAACTTAACAAGGACGATATTTATGTCCAAGTCTACCCTACCAAGTTTGCTGGAAATGTATATTTTTTTGCAATTGACTCCACCCACCAGAGCCTGCTCTATGGATTTTAACATTTTCGTGCGCTCTAAAATCTGCACCACAATTCCTGATAGACGATGGCTCTCTCCGAATTGGGCTGGATAACTGCAATTTTTCAATCGCCAGTAAAATGATAGAGAAATTCCTCATTTAGAATTCACTTCCTCTAGTGTCCTCATCAGCTATGTCTTATACAACAGTCCCATAACAAGGCCTAAACTTAGCCAATCTTCCAGTATGCCATTCGTTTATTAAGCTTTCCAAGTAACTGACATAATAATCCTGATTATCAATCAGCGATAAACGCTCAACATACTAAAAAGAGCTTCCCGAAAAATTATTTTTAGTGTCACATTTAGAGGTTTTTACACATACAGTCGATTCTGGTTAATCGGACCACATCGGTACGCGATCATTTTGAACCTAATAAACCGGCTGGTCCAATTAAGCGAACATGCCCTATGTTACACGGCGGGATTCCGTCCGAAGGATTCGGTCCGGATAAGTTGCTACTCCGAATAACCGGTGGTCAAATTTAACAGAAAATACTGTATATGAACAATTAAGGAAACAGAAATAAATTCAGATGTATTGAAATAATTCATTACCATGTTTATATTAACTTGCTATCTTTTCTGTTTGCGTGTGTGTTTGTTCCTTACAAATCTTGCAATCGATTTTTAACTAACTTCCCGACTAGCTAGACATTTGAAACTTTTAGAATAGCTCAGAACACGATGACAATGCATTTTTAAAATACTTTTAGCCATCTATAAGCAGATTTGAATTCCTTTTCAGTTATTTTCAGTTAATTTTGTTTTGTAGACTGTTGCAGCCATCTATCGCCCGGGACGGGGACGAAAACTTAAATGCAAGTTAACTTCCAATTAGCTTCTTTTTCTTTGAAGTTGATGGGATAATTCATCAAAAAAATTTTAAAAAAGTATTTATTAATACATAGAATTGTCAAGTTTATACGATTCAATAAAAATTTTAAAAACATGGTATATAATTTTTTTTTTATCTTGTAATTATTTTTATTATAATTTCATATTATTATTTATCCCATTGCTGACAAATTTATTTAAATATATACGCATGTCCCCGAGAAAGACCGAAATTTTGGAACGGTATTTTTATTTTCGGAAATCTGTTTACTTTATATGAGGGTCTGAGTTTCACAGCTTAAATGATAAAATGGGAAGATTTTCCTGAACTGAAAGATTTTCATGAAAATTTTCAAATGTTCATATGATCAAAAATTTTTCCACCTTTCCTTTAACCTAAATTCTCTTCAACATTTGCGTGTAAAAACAAGAGTTTATTTGGTACCGATAATAATCAGTGTGTATTAACGGATTACATATGCATCATACACTGCTGGCCACTGTAAATGCAACACCCTGAAGGAAACATGCAAATAACATGAAATTTACAACATGCATTAGCGGAGGTGAGATATGCAAATGATTAGAATTTCAGCGACGCACATCACGCGCGCCTGTGTCGCCTCTTCAAAGCGCTATTTAAGGCTTGGAGATTTCGACGATTTCAAGTTCGGCAATTGTGTTTTTCTTGTGGTTTTTTCAAAAAAACGATCAATTATGCCTCGTCGAAAACAGCGATCATCTTTTGATCAAGTATCCGAGTTCGACAGAGGAAGGATAGTGGCCTACCGAGATTGTGGATTATCTTTCAGGGAAATCGGTAGTCGTGTTGGACGAAACCAAAAAACTGTAATGCGGATATGTGATCGTTGGATGCAGGAAGGTACGACGGACCGGCGTGTTCGATCGCATCCACCTCAGCGCACCACTTCACGTGATGACAGGCAAATTGTGCGCATGACAGTGACGTATCGCTCAGTCACATCACGAACCATAGCACAGCACATGCAGTCTGTAACGCATCATCCAGTGTCTGCGCGTACCATTCGACGCCGTTTACAGCAGAGTGGTCTGTCCGCAAGACGTCCATTGCTTTGTCTACCCTTGACGCAGAACGTCTCCGCTGCCAATGGTGTGATGACAGAAGGATGTGGACGGCAGAATGGAATGAAATTGTCTTTACTGACGAGTCACGCTTCTGTCTGCAACATCACGATGGTCGCATTCGAGTCTGGAGACACCGTGAAGAGAGGATGCTGAACAGCTACGTTATGCACCGCCACACCGGTCCTGCACCGAGTATTATGGTATGGGGCGGTATTGGATATCACTCTCGCACACCTCTAGTGCGCATTGCCGGTACTTTAAACAGCCAGCGCTACATCTCCGAGGTGTTAGAGCCAGTTGTCCTTCCTTACCTTCAGGGCTTGCCCACAGCCATATTTCAACAGGATAATGCGCGACCACACGTGGCACGCATTGTCCAACGGTTCTTCGTCAATCGCCAGATTGAATTGCTTCCCTGGCCGCCTCGCTCTCCGGATCTTTCGCCGATAGAAAACATGTGGTACATGGTTGCTCTACGATTGACCCAGATTCCATCCCCAGCTGCCACAGAAGATCAACTTTGGCAACGTGTGGAAGCTGCTTGGTCTGCTGTACCCCAAGAACTCATCCAAAGTCTCTTTGAATCAATGCCGAGGCGTTTGGCAGCGGTGATCTCCAACAATGGCGGCTACTCTGGCTACTGATTTTGGCAGGAACCACACTTCACAGAAGTCTATAAATTTAATCATTTGATACTTGGTCAACATGTTATCTACAAAATAAATTTTGTTGTGATATCTCTCGTCTTTCTTGGTGTTGCAATTTGGGTGGCCAGCAGTGTACATATAAACTACCATTTTAATTATTTTTGAATATAAAAAGAAATGTTGTTAAGGATTCCTCCCAAATTGAAATATTTTATTCTCAATGCGTCTTGCTGTAGTATTTGTAAGAGTTTAATATTTAGGAATTCTATATTATGTTGAACTTAGCCTTGTAGGCGGTTAAATTCAAAATCTTCAAGCAGTTAAGACTAAGAAAAGCTTTTTCTAATAACATGAAGCAAAAAATTCGAAAATTGTTATTAGTTAAATATAATGCACTTGTAAATATATAGTTTCAAAAGAGTTATAAAAAACGTAATGCATACTAAAGTACTACCGGAAGTATATCTTGAATTTCTCATAAAAATTTAGATAATTATTAAAGTATGCGCAGAAAGAAACATTAATAAACATCAAAAATTCTTAAAACATTAAAAATTATCTTCATGTAATGAGGCACTTTAAGACTCCTCAGTCCATTAACTATTTACGTTATGGGATTTGAGGAATGAGTAGTATTTATTGTCGTTCCATTTAAATTCTTTTCTAGCTTTATGATTCATTAAAAATTTTGATATAACGTTATTGCCCATTGCAGAATAGGTAGAGACAATTAGGTGAATGCATATATTTATTTCTAAGTGCTCGAGAATTTCATTCAGTCGTCAAGCGACTGTATCTGTACTCTGTTAATCTACGAACACTGTAAATTGCCAACATTTCGGTGACTATCAACAGCCGTTAAAACTCAGTACACAGCAAAATTGTAAGTTGTTATATTATAAGTTTGGCTTACATTATAAGTTCGCCTACCTGAATACTTATAGTATTTTTTATGCATCACTATTTAAAAGTTTGTATTGAAGTTGTGAATCAGCATTATCTCCCAAATTTGTCTCGTCAGTTGAATAGACGAGACCGTCATGATTTTTAAATCCAAATAATAAAGATTTTTGAGTCCTTATCTCGAAGGCTTGTTTATATGGATATTTTACAAAGTAATGATATACATCCGAGGAAGAATATTCAGCCAAATGTAGAGTTATAAAGAATCATTTTTCCGGCATAATCATTTTTCCTGCACTGGATCTATTACGTACCTTTTTTTAATATCTACGGATGTTTTATAAATTTCAGCAAAAATTACTTTCGATTACAGCAAAATAAATCAAGATACATCTATATATTAAATTGCTAAGTCGATTTTTTGGGCAGTCTGTGATAGAAAACTACTGCATCAATTTAGATCTTTTTGTCCGAAAGATTTAAATCTAAAGATGTGTCAATTTTGGTTTCTGTAACCGCAAATTTCTTTTAATCAGCGATAATTCACAATTTAAAATTGCTTTCTGTACATGCTCATTGATATGTTTAAATCTGGCTCTGGATAGTCACTAAGTACGAGGCCTCTTAAACGCATTAATTTTTTCTGCGCTTGCTCAGTGACATCTCTAAATCTGGCTTTAGATACTTACTAAGCACGAGGCCGCCTAAACATGTTAATTTTTTTGTTTCGATGAATCTCTCTTGCTATCTCTCTGCCATTTTTATTTTTAATTTTGTTATATAGAATTAAACCTGACGGAAATTGTTTATTTCGCGCTGTTAAGTCATATTTCTTTTTACTGGATTCAATAGTAATTTTTTAAAGTGTATTTCTCTGTCCTCAATATTTTGATTTTCAACATTTGGCAAAGATGTGTTGAGTATAATTTGTGTATTAGTACATTTATTTCTTACCCAGCCATCATGTTTTGACGGGTACCAACTAGTATTTTAGCTACAAAATCTAAGGCATTTGCAAGAGTAAACGATAGACCCAACTAAATTTATGAAACAGTAATTACTTGAAATAATGTGAACGATATCTCAAATAATCCTCAATCGATCATATCAAACAAAGAAAAAAAACTGCGACTATGACTTTGGGTATCCTATAACTGTCAGCAAAAACCCAAAAGTCTTTTAACTTAATGCAACATCAAAGTTACCTTAATCCCCGTGTGATCCTCACAACACAGTAGAAGATTAAATGATTCTCCCGTGTGTCATCAAACATTACTATGAAGAATGAAGCTCTTTAATGTTGTGTATCAGCCCTTAAGTTAGAGTTTTATTGTAAACATCACTTTAATAAGGTATGCTCTAAAACAATCTTATGATTGTAACGCATAATATGCATTATTTTATAGACATATTCTGTAGACAATGAGGAAAATTTAATGTCTGATGAAGACTGTGAATTTTGCTATTGCACGAAGAAATTACCCTAAATCCATATCCATTTAAGATCGCATAATGTATATGTTGCGTGTGACTCCTTAGAGATTTCTTGTAAACATCACTTTAATAAGGGATGCTCTAAAATTGTCTTGCAATTTTAAATCACAGAATGCATTATTTTATAGATATATGCAGAAGATAATAAGGGGGAATTAAAGTCTGCTGTAGACTGTGCATTTCACAATGACACGAAGAAATTATAATAAATCCATATTAATTTAAAATAGCATAATGTATATTAAAACGTGTCAGATAAATGAGTCGTGTAGGATCGAAATTAACGATCTCTATTTTTTTCTGAAATTAAGTATGGGATAATTTTCTGTAGTGTTTGAAGTAGTTGAAAATGAAAATATTTGGAAAAGAGCCTTCTAATAAAATAAAATGTGGGAAATTTTTCCAAAAGTTATTTCAAACAGAGCTATTTTGAATACTTTACATGTAATAAGTGTTCTTGCGTTTTTTAAGTTATCACTATGCAAAACTATAACTATGCGATTTCAAAAGATATAGTAATTTGCCCTTAATGGAAAAAAACTGTGCTTTGGAATTGCTAGTTTCAATGCAACTCTACTTAAATGTTAATGGTAAAGTTTACTTGAAAGTGTGCAAAGTCATATTTTTATGTTTTTACTCTATCTGTCGGGTACATTAGGTATGTTGTTGTTGTTTCTAATGCCTCCTGGCTTGAAGAATTTCAGAAGAGGCTAGTAGGCTGCAGTACAGCTCCTGTTTATAATGACACCACAAGTGTCGGAGTCGTTATAGCCAGGTATCACCTCATCTTTTACAGAGCCTCCCCACCCCCAGGGGTGACATCTGGGAAATCGTACCTGTAAGACTTATAACCATTAAAATACTAAACTAAAATTATACAAGGCGAATTCCGCCAAATGTGGTGACAAGTTGTTGGGTTGTCGCCAATATGCAGCGAAAAGGAACACCGTACAAAAATGGTATAATTTTTCAAAGGGTGATTATAATGTAGCAGTTAGGCTTCGAATCGCTTAAATCATTTGTAATACTATTTGTTAATATTTGTGTGTTTTGTTAATATATGTGTGTTATGTTAGATTACGTGTTCTGTTTTCTTGAGTATATCTTCCTTAAAATGTCCACCTTGGATAACGATACTTCGAGTATTCTACGGGCGACCATTAGCTTTTAAACACAGGCCTCGACGGCGAATTCCGCTGATACAGAGAGAAGTTTTAGTGTACCCTCTACCAATCTCTCTGACCTCATAGAGGGAATTTCCGACCTACGGATTTAACGTGCCCATATCCGGCCTAGACATGGAGGTATTTTACTGCGCTTGTCGGGATTCGATGCGAACACCCTCAGAATCGAAAGGCGATGCGCTACCACTAGGCTATCATGAGCTTCCACATTTGGTATATTCACTTTAAATATGTTCCATAGTTAGTGAAACTAATCACAAAAAAATACTTGTGGGAATAAAGAATACTGAACTAACAATAAGAAAAATTGATATTTATAATAAAAAAAAGTGCTTCTAAATTGTGACCATTCCACTCATCTTGCATTGGGATAATTTAAAACACGCTAATAAGCATTTTCAAGAACACTTATCACATGTAAAGTATTAAAAATAGAAGTTTGAGTTATATGTATGAATAAAAATCGACAATTTTTTTCCTGCTCCTTTTTATCAAAGCAGCACTACTCGTCTGCCGCTTAACAGAGCCATTAGGGGATGAATAAGTTTTTTCGCACCTTCATTATTTTCTGAAGAATCACTTACAGAGAAATACTCTATCACTTTTAAAGCGGGGTGCCCATTTTCGAATTCTTAAAGATTCATTACCTTTCTTAAATAACAGTGATTTACGTTAAGATCATTCAGCGAAAAATATAAAGAACGAGGACCCTTATCCTTTCATGCTTCATTCGAACAATCAGACCATAATTAAACTCGATGACTGTCTTTATTCCGACTTTCACAGAGAATAGATAATAAGAATAAGCAAATTTTCGAATCCGTCCTTTTATAAAATCTTTAGTTTTGAGTATTTGCCAGGTTCCGGTTTCATATTTTAGCGTGTTAATGTCAAAAGTTACTATTAATTATTAATTAAACATTATATTGTTGAATTTTTTTATGAAATTTAATGATGTCAGAAAATTTCAATTTTTTATATATTTAGAAAGCATCATTTTTTGACAAGAAACATTGTTTAATAGGATCACTGATGTGTCGCTATCGGTGATTTACAAGCAGAAAATAATCAGAGATATAGATAAGTACTTCAGTATTTTAAAGTCTTATTGCATATAGACTAATATATCATATCATTTATATACTAAATAAATGATCAAACTACTTAAAACAAATAGTTGAAACTAATTATCGAATAAATAATAGATATCTGCAAATTACGCAATAGCAGTATAAATGCAAGATTCTGTAGATGCAGTTGAAACCTAACGTTAAAAACCACTTAAAAATTCCAGAATATAATAATTACAAGATAAAAAGAACTTTTTATATACCATAATTTTAAAATTTCTGTTTGAATCATATAAACTTGACAATTCTATGTATTAATAAATACTTTTTTAAAGTTTTTTTGATGAATTATCCCATCCACTTGAAAGAAAATTAAGTTAATTGGAAGTTAACTGGAGTTTAACTTTTTGTTCCCGCCCCGGCCAATAGAAGGCTGCACCAGTTTACAAAACAAAATTAACTGAAAATGAATTCAAATCTGCTTAAAGATGTTTGAAAGTATTAAAATAATGCATTGTCATCGTGTTCTGAGCTATTCTAAAAGTTTCAAATGTCTAGCTAGTCGAGAAGTTAGTTAAAAATTGATTGCAAGATTTGTATTGGACAAACAAACACACACACACACACACACACACACAAACAAGAAAGCGAGTTAATAAAAACATGGTAAAAATCAAAACAAAGAATTATAAACTCAAAAGCAGAAAATAAAAAGTTAACTTACCAAAATCACAATCCCAGTCAAAAGAAAAGCGAGTCTGGAAATGGAATATTTTATTACTTTATATACCTTATATTTCTGAAATATATAGTCATCATTCATCAAAGAATTATTAATTGCCTCTAGATACGAACCAAAAAATCAACTAACCATATTATGATCTTCCATCATTAGATTCTATCACACAAGATATTCCCTTATAATTTTTTACAGAGGTTTGTATGCATATTTACAAAGTAGCACATATTATATTAAATCTGAACTTTCCTACAATTATTTTAAATACTTTATATGCTATTTTTCTTGTGTAGACCAACATATTATATAATATACTACGATTAAAGAGAGATTTCCCTGTTAAGATTATAAAAAATATTAATTATCACTATATATATTTTGACTTTAGCAATTTTCTTAAATCAACATTTGTTTTATTCATACTTCCTTCAAATTAAAATTATGTTATTTCTCTCCAAATATATCCGGGTTAGAGATCATTCATGAGTTCAGTTGCGTAAAATATGAAAAGAATTTCTGGGTTTTTTCGACCTTTTGAATTTATCACACCTCAAACGTCCTGACGTATATTAATTGAAATTAATTTCAGTCCATCCGTTTTAAACTTTTCTGATTTATTTCTCGCATTCTATAACAGGGTGACGTACATTATTCATACTATTTTCTTTTCTACCAAACAATTTCCACTTTGTCAGTTTTCTGTTTCCCCATCATGGTGTCGGATCCATTAAACAGCATTTCAACAATTAACAGTGAATCTTATTTCATGAAAATATCCTCTCTACACCCTAAATTAGTTATTCTTGTTTGCTCTTATCAAACAAGCTTTAGAATACAATTTCACGTTATTGTTATTCAAAAGTTTCTACCCACGTATATTTCTAAATCGTGTTTTGATATTTTTCCCAAAACATGCAATTCTCTAAGCTTCAACAAAGTTATTATCAACCTTTTTTCGTCCCGGTATACTTTTATAATTTAAAAATTTAGCGGAACACCAACAATAAGATAAATTTAAAAGAATTTTGCTTGGATAATTGATTGAAGCACCTTTAAACCTTCAGTGGGCGCGCCAATTTTTGGAACACCAGCAGGCGCGCGTGGCACAGACTGCAACGTCTGTTTCAACCTTTTTTATTCCTTTTGTAATAAACTTTTTTTTCAAATTGAAAACAATAATCCTGCTTTTTATTACAAGATATAAAATGTTAATAATATTGAGACATATATATAACTAAAGGCCAAAGAATACATATACAATCACCTTATTTCAAAACCGTCCAGTTTATTAAATCTAAAGGACAACTTGCGAATGGATCACTATTAGGTCCAAAAACCTAAAAAATAACGCGAGAATCCATCTTCATGATATGCGGGATACCGTGTAATAGCTGCACATTTGATCGAGTACATCAACTCTTGCTTTTGTCGTATTGTAATCTAGTATAATCGTTGGATTACCACGGTTAAATCACGACTACTAATGAATGGAAAGGAATACAAGGGTCAATGATAATCAGACCTGCATTAGAAAGGGTGTAGATATAAATAGAAACTGCTTAGACCATTCAAACCTTACATGTAAAAACAATATTCAAATATGATGAAATGTCAAATGAAAAATCATGTTGAAATATTAAAAAATTATAAAAAATTATGAAAATTATGAAAATAATGAAAATTATGAAAATTATCAAAAATTATGAAAATTATAAAAAATTCAAAATTATGAAAATATTGCCCTCTGTACACGGGTTCTGAAGGGTTAATATATTTTGTAAAAATAATATATGAAATAATTTTCATTGAAATATAAAATGAAATTGCATTACAAAATAAACAAAATGTTTATTTAACTACAAATTATATTAAATGCGAAATTTGAGCTTGTTGTTTTTGGATACCTTTATATTTTGGGGTAAAAATAATAACGCTCCTCTCATTTCATGATCGAGTTATAAAAGCCCAGAACTGTAATAGTCTAGAGTTACCAGTTACCAGTCCAGAACTGTAATAGTCATGTCAAGTTTCAAATGTCTAGCTGGTCGGGAAGTTATTTAAAAATTGATTGCAAGATTTGTACTGGACAAACACACACACAAACAAGAAAGCGAGTTATTGGCAATTGGTTCAGTCACTCTCCGTTAGAGAGGTAGGACTGAATGAACTACTTCTCTGACGTCGCTTATTTATGGATACTCACAGTAATGGGACACTTGAAGAATCTCGCGGCACACTTAATTTCCGCGGCTAAGTGGTTGAGAATCATTGCTTAAACACAATGAAAACTAAAGTTCAAAGTTCCGTATTCCTGTATTTTTTCAGTATGTAAAAATATTAAACTGTTGACATACTGAAACATTTCTGATTGCATTGCAAAAGAGATAACCATTTGTAAACACACGGATATTTTAACAAATCGTTGTCCTCATTAACAAACCATATAACTCACATTTCTCACATTTTACAGGATGAACAAAAAACTAATCTATTCAACAGTAAAAAAAAAGACAGGTAGTATATTCTAATGAAACTACCGCAGGTTACTAACGTAGGATTACTTACCGTTCATTACCTCTTTTGTATGTATATATGTATGTTTGTGCTATGCGTATATGTATCTATATATATGTACGTATGTATATATATATATATATATATATATATATATATATATATATATATATATATATATATATATATATATATATATATGAGGCGGTGAAAGGCAAAGTGGTGTAAGTCAAAAGCGTTTTACTGCAAAAACTACAATAATTCCACTATAAAATGAACAAATTATAATTCATAATAATTATTATGATATTGCAAATAATAATTATTTGCAATTCCACTATAAACTGAACATGGAGATTACATTTTTGCCCTCAAATAAAAAAAGTTGAAAATGTGACTTACACCACTTTGCCTTTCACCGCCTCATATATATATATATATATATATATATATATATATATATATATATATATATATATATATATATATATATATATATATATGTCAAAATTATGACGCATTTTGGTACTTTTCTGTTAAACTGTTTACTGCTTGCCCAAGCGATACAGACTGGGTTTAGCGTGCTGCCAAAATTATAACTTGCGAGGTACCGACGGATGGTTTTACCGTCTGAAATTTTGCTTTCCAGAGGACTGTTGGAGAGGAACGCTAAAGGAAAAATTATTATCGATTATTCTTAAAAATAAAAGTTAAAGTGTTTTGAGCCATATATATATATATATATATATATATATATATATATATATATATATATATATATATATATATATATATATATATATATATATATATATATATATATATATATATATATATAGGCCATGTTGTTATTTTATTAAACAACTTCGCAATTAAATTGGACTTACAAGGTTAGCAACAGTTAAGTTGAAAGAATTAGGTTGCATGTGTTGTTTTCACTTTGTTTGGTTGAATTATTTTTTTTTAGTTATGACAGAGATAAACAGATACCATAAACCAATTTAACCGCATAAAAATCCCCAAACCGCCATTTTTGGATTTACCTGGTTTTTTAATTAGGTAAAAAAATGCCATTATGTTATGAGGCTATAAATATCTTCGTATAGTTTTTTTTCTGAAAATTGGTCTTTTGCATTCCTAGTTATGTTCCAGTTATAAACTATCTACAAATCATGTATGAGCGTTCTGAAATTGAAATAGCAGAATGCTTTTAACATGCAAGAATCAGCATAAATTTTGCGAAAATAACAAACATAGATCATTATGGTACTGTATATTGATAAATTGAGATTCATACATCCTATGCATATAATAACTCAGTGTAAGTAAAGCTGTAAGCGGATGAGGATTTTTTGTAGTTTAGGATATTGGAAGTTTCAACCCACTTACAAAGTCAAACATATGGCAGGTAAATGCCATACATGCCAAGTCATTCTGAGAAATAATTTCCAATGAAAATGTTTCCAACAGTAAGCATTCTCTTTTTCACATGATATATGCTGTCTTTTATATAGGTGCATTGTATAATGGTCGTTAGGAAAGTCCATGCAAAATCCGAGAGATGGCACAATTGAACTAAAATCGCTAGTGTTTCACATCTAGCATGCTTGAATGGCATAAACTCTGCCCCCTCGCTTAGAATCCTTTAAAATGGTTTGTTGATATATTTTGCGCCTGATTGAGTAGAATAGACGCTGAAAGCTTTCATTAGCTGACTGTGGCTCCTACATCAGTAATAATTGAAAAAAAAATCTATGTGTTCCGAGCTATTTGTATGTAGATGTCGCTTTTGTAAGTATTTACATTTTTAAATATTCTCCTGTAGTTTCTTCAGCTCTGTGTGGCAACACTTCGTTTTTTGGCGGTTGTTGTTGCTTAGCCATGTGACAATCGGTCGCATAGGTTTTGTTCTGCAATAAACTCAAATTGACTTCATTCCGCTTTTAATTTTGTTTCTTTAACACACCACACGGTCGTGTATATTTGGTCCGTCGTCTTTTGCCGGAGTCATCGGCAATCTATGGATATTTCGAACAGTCATTGAAATTAATTTGAATTCCGACACTGCTCGGAACGCATTGTTAGGAATAACCCTTTCGATTTCGCTGCCTGCATTTTTCGTTGCGAGCGGAAGTCATATTTTTGAACTTTGTTTGATTGAAAGAAGATTCTGTCTGTCTTCTCGCTGCTGATTTAAAAACTTTTCGAATGACTTTTTTATTGAAGTGCTTCATTGGAACTTCGATTGTTTTGATTGTGCCAAGGATTAGTACACAATTTCGTCGCTTCTTGATTGAAGGTGAGTCTTCATTCATTTATTATATTTGAAAAATGGATCTCAAGTTACTTTTAACACAAAAGAAAGTTGCAAAATGCAACTTAACAAAGTTAAAAGATAAAATAAATTCTGAGATCGCACAAGCTGATGTTGCAAAAATTGAGCTTTACAAATCGAAACTGAACAATTTAACTAACGACATTTCGAATGTTTTTGATAATATTTACAGTAATTGTGAGGAAAAGGATTTTGATAGTTATTTTGTTGAATGTCATTCATTGCAAGACATTACAGATGAGCTTTATTTGATGATTGAGCGCAGAAAATTAGGGAATACTAGCAATGAAAGCTCAAGTTCGGTTAGCACTAGGTCAGATTGTATTGAAGTTAAATTACCACATTTATCATTGCCAACATTTTCCGGTGACATGATTGATTGGCTTACTATTTCTGACTTATTTAACGCAAGTGTGCGTAAAAATGTAAATTTGACAAACGCACAAAAACTTCAATATCTTAAGAGTTCGTGCAAATCAGATGCGCTGAAAATTATTCAAGCTATTCCAATTTCAGATAGTAACTACAAAATTGCTTCGGATTTGCTTGAAGATCGGTATTCGAATAGGCGTGAACTTATTAATACATTGATTAAGAAACTCATTAAGCAACCGAATATTGGCGATTCGCCAAATGAAATTTTGAACTTGGTCGACGTAACGAGTGAGTGTGTACGTTCGCTTACCCTTTTAGAACAAAAAGTAGATGGATTTGCCGATACACTTGTAACTCATTTAATTGTTGAAAAATTGAATAAAAACACTCGAATTTGGTATGAACGACAATTAAAAATTGATGAAATTGGAACACTTGAAAATTTACTTTTGTTTTTGAAGGAACATGCTAGAATGCTACAGAATAGCAAAACCAATATGAAGGATTTCAAGAATAATTCTAAGGTCACTTCGCTTAATTCTTACACTGATATAATATGTGCTTATTGTAAGAAAAATCATCATGTATATAGATTTGACAAGTTTTTAAAATTACCTGTTTTCAAACGTTTTAATTTTGTGAAATCTTGCCATTTATGTTACAACTCTTTATCTAATTTGCATAGTTCTAAATCTTGCAATAGTTTAAATAAGTGTAGAATTTGCAATGCAAACCACCACTCCATTTTGCATTTGTTTAAGCCTAGTAATAGTGATGAAAATACTCTTGCTACTAATAATGAAAATGATTCACCCCTTTCTGCTCGGGCTAGAGATTTTACTCCTCGAAATTCACCACAAATTACTACTGATAATTGTTCCAATGCTTCGAATCAGATTGATAGTAATTTTGTTAGTAATAGAAATGTTAACCAAGAGGTTTTGCTATGTACTGCTCAAATACGAGTTCGAAATTCATCGGGCAATTTTGTACACTGTCGTGCCCTCCTTGATTCTGTTTCCCAGGCTAGTTTCATCACTGAAAATTGCATTCAAAAACTTGGATTGGCTAGAAAAACTGCAAATATACAAATTTCGTGCTTAGGATCGGCTGCATCGCAAATCAAGGGTGAATTGGACATTACTTTCACTCCTCGTTTTTCTTCAGAACTCTCCTTTTCTACTTCAGTTTTTGTTTTGGACAAAGTTTGCGGAGATTTAACACATAAATCATTGCCATCGAACATTGTTCACTCTTTCAATGATTTAGTTCTTGCGGACCCTAAGTTCTTTAAATCATCTCCTGTAGACATTATTTTGGGTGTTAATGTCTTCATGTCCCTGATTGTTAGTGAACCAATCAAGCGAAACAATGAGCTTCCCACAGCTATTAGGTCAAAATTAGGTTGGATCATTTCAGGTACAGCAGTTTTCAGCTCTGATGTATGCTCTTACATTTCTCTAAATAATTTAGAATTGAATACTGAAGAAATAGTTAAGAAGTTTTGGTTCCTAGAAACTGTTCCAGATGAAACAGTTTTGTCTAAGTCAGAAATTAAATGTGAAGAACATTTCAAAAATACACACTACAGAGACAGTACCGGCAGATATGTTGTTAGATTACCCTTTAAGAAACCTTCGTCAAATTTGGGTAACTCTAGAGAGTTAGCTCTCAAAAGATATATGCTTCAAGAAAATAGGCTAATTAACAAACCGGAAGTACACACATTGTACAAGGAATTTCTTAATGAGTATTTAGAATTACGCCATATGGAAGTTGTACCTAGTTCTGAACCAACTCCTTCTTCAGTGTACTACTTGCCACATCATCCTGTTTTGAAGCCCTCTAGCACTAGCACAAAGCTTCGAGTTGTTTTTGATGCCTCAGCTAAGACATCCCATAGATGCTCTCTCAACGATTTGCTGTATGTTGGTCCTACAATTCATCCTGAATTGTTTGACATTCTAATCAGATTTAGAACGCATACTGTTGCTATTTGTGTTGACATCGAAAAGATGTACAGGCAAATTCGCTTGAACCATGAAGATGCCAATTTCCAGCGCATCTTTTGGAGAAATGATGCAAATAAACCCATTCAGGAATATAGACTTTTGACAGTCACTTATGGCACGTCTCCTGCACCTTATTTAGCAACTCGATCGCTTCTTCAACTTGCTCTTGACGAGCAAGATAACTACCCAAGTGCATCCAGGGTTGTGAAATCTGATTTTTATGTTGATGATCTGCTGACTGGTGCTTCTTCAAAAACAGAAGCAAAACAATTAGTTCGTGATATTGACTCACTGATGCGCAAGGGTGGTTTTACGCTTCGAAAATGGTTAAGCAATGAATCAGAAATTTTGAAAGAGTTACCTCTTGAACTCAGAGAAGATTCAAACCACTTGGACATTTTGAAAGATCAACCAAGGAAAGTACTGGGTATCAATTGGCACCCCCATAGTGACACATTCGATTTCAAGGTTCTTCCATCTAGTACCTTTGCGGTAACTAAAAGAAGTGTGCTTTCAGAAGTCGCAAGACTGTTTGATCCATTAGGCTGGCTTGCACCAAGCGTGGTTTTCGCTAAGATATTTCTCCAAGAATTATGGATTTGCAAGGTCCAATGGGATGACTTACTTAATCCCCAAAGAGCTTCTACTTGGACTTCATTTCATAAAGAACTAAGCTTACTTAACATTCTCAAAATTCCTAGACTAGTCATAATTGAAAATTGTCACAAAATTTAATTGCATGCATTTTGTGACGCCTTGGAAAAGGCGTACAGCACTGCTATTTATGTAAAATCATATTAAGATGAAGGAAGTAAGGTTGCATTGCTGTGTGCTAAAACTAGAGTCGCACCACTCAAGGTTCAATCATTGCCCAGACTTGAACTTTGTTCTGCCTTATTGCTTGCGAAACTGTTAGGGACTGTCATGAAATCTTTAAATGTGCCATCTCAAAATTGTTTCGCTTGGTCCGATTCTACCATCACACTCTCCTGGATCGCTTCTGAATCACGGAGGTGGCTTCCCTTTGTAGCCAATCGAGTCTCGAAGATTCAAGATAGTATACCAGATGTGAAGTGGAGTCATGTCGAAGGAAAATCCAATCCTGCTGATTTTGCCACAAGAGGTTTACAACCTTCTGAATTAATTGATTGCGATCAGTGGCTTCATGGACCAAGTTGGCTCCAAAATAAATTTGAAGAACTTTCGGAGTATGAGCAGCCTCATTCCAATCTGGACAGTGAAAACATACTCAAAGAAGAAAGAAAAGGCTACGTTGTTAATTTTGTCAAAATTAGTGAAGATTCATTCCTGTCTAAATTTTCATCTTGGTCGAAACTTTGTCGCATCACAGCATACTGTTTGAGATTTGTGAACAACTCTTTGAAAAAATCCAAAACGAGAAAAGAATTTCTAACTAGTGAAGAACTAAATTATCTAATGTGTGCTGTGATAAGAGCCTTACAGCGTTCTGAATTTCCCGAAGAAATGGCAAGTTTGAAGGCTGGGAAAACATTGAAGTCTTCCAGTCGAATAATTTCATTAAGCCCGTTCTTGGATCAGAAGGGAATAATTCGTGCCGGAGGACGCTTAATGAACTCAGAGCTTTCCGAAGATCAAAAGCATCCGATACTCATCCCTCAGAAACATTTTATCTCTAAACTTATCATAAGACATTATCACGAAACTTATTTGCACGCAGCCCGTGCACTTTTGTTTTCCTTAATCAGGCAAAAATTTTGGATTATCGCAGCTAGATCAGAAATCAGAAAAATTGTTCAGCAATGTGTTATTTGCTGTAGACATCGCGCTCAAGTGGCCAAGCAAATGATTGCAGACTTGCCAGCATCCAGGATTACAGCTTCACGAGCTTTCCTACGAGTTGGTTTGGATTTTGCTGGCCCATTCATGATAAAACATAAATTTGGTCGTGGCCAAAAATCATTTAAATCTTATGTTTGCATTTTTGTTTGTTTCACAACTCGAGCTGTCCATCTGGAAGTTGTTGAAGATCTTTGCTCTAGAGCTTGTTTAGAAGCATTGAAGCGATTTATTGCAAGGAGAGGAAAGCCAAAGGAAATATTTAGTGACTGTGGTACCAATTTTAAAGGTGTAAGCAAAGAAATTCGTAAATCCTTCTTATCATGTCAAAAAAGTGAACACCTTCAAGCATTTTTGTCTTCAGAAAATGTAAAGTGGAATTTTATTCCTCCAGGCGCTCCACATTTCGGCGGACTGTGGGAATCTGCAGTTAAGTCCATGAAACATCATCTTCGAAGAACAATGGGAGCAGCAATCTTAACTTATCCTGAATTCACGACCTTAATTACTCAGATTGAGGCATGTA
This sequence comes from Dolomedes plantarius, assembly GCA_907164885.2. NCBI lineage: Eukaryota > Metazoa > Arthropoda > Arachnida > Araneae > Dolomedidae > Dolomedes > Dolomedes plantarius. The sequence goes on from OU015495.1 coordinate 51,402,403, forward strand.
TAAATTCCAGACCGTTAGCTCAGCAATCTGATGATCCCACAGGTTTATCGGTTCTCACACCTGGTCACTTCCTCATTGGAACTGCTCTCACAGCTCTGCCAGAAGAAAACCAACTAGATCAACCTAGGTCTCTTGTTGACCGCTGGAGACTTCGTCAATTAATTTTCCAACATTTTTGGAAACGTTGGAGCAAGGAATATCTATCTCAACTACAACATAGAAATAAGTGGAGAAAATCTCACGATAATTTATCTGTGAATAATTTAGTTTTGATCAAAGAAGACAACATCCCTCCTCTCCAATGGAAATTAGGTCGAATAACTCGTGTCCACCCCGGCTCTGATGGAAAGGTTAGAGTTGTAAGCATTCGCACTTCAAATAGTGAAATCAAAAGACCCATTGTCAAGATCTGCCCATTACCAGTGAAACATTCTGAATTTTGACATTTTGAACTTGAACATTTTGATCTTTAAGCTGAACCTTGACATTAATTTTAGATTTGAATTGATATCTAATTTCATTTATATTCCCAAATATTAACTTTGTTAAAAATTTGTTATTAATCCTTTTGTTTAGTTTTTTTTAGATTTTCAATTATGTTTGTTTGAAGCCCCTGAGGGTTTCAAGGCGGCCGGAATGTTCCGAGCTATTTGTATGTAGATGTCGCTTTTGTAAGTATTTACATTTTTAAATATTCTCCTGTAGTTTCTTCCGCTCTGTGTGACAACACTTCGTTTTTTGGCGGTTGTTGTTGCTTAGCCATGTCACAATCGGTCGCATAGGTTTTGTTCTGCAATAAACTCAAATTGACTTCATTCCGCTTTTAATTTTGTTTCTTTAACACACCACACGGTCGTGTATACTATGACATACTGATGAAGGATAGGAGATTAAAAGTACGGGATATTTATGAGGCTCTTAGCATCCTATTAAATAACGACCATAATATTTTGTATATATATATTCATATGAGAGAGCAGTCGGCAAGGTGGGGCCGCGTTTGCTGACCATCAATAAATGACAAGAAAGAGTAAATACTTCAAGGTAAAATTTGGAGCTATTTCAAATAAATCTAGATTTTGTTTCATTTCATAACTATTTATGGGTCATGGATACACCGCTGCTATGCAGAATAGGAAAAACAGTCAAAACAGTACGTTGAAGCCGATGAACACCCCTTCCAAAGAAATTGAAAACAGACACAATCGCAGGAAATTTTGGTTACTGTATTTAGGGACGCGAATGGTATAACTTTTGATGACTACCTGGAAAGAAATACACAACTTGATGAAATTTACACGGTATAATGTTCTTGGAAAATCAAGATGAATGTGTCTATTTTCATCCCGCTACGACGTTCCATTCCGAATTATGTTAGAACAAGTTTGCGCGGTATCAACGGATATTTTTGTTCACAGCCATTGTAACATTTCATTGTTGTCGATTAAATTATAACATTTGCTTAAAAATAAATAGACATGAATTAAAAACGTGATTTATTCATATAATGGCGCATGCAAGAATAAATTTGTTATATTATTTTCATATACGTGGCAACGCCGGAATATTTCTTTTTAAAAACGAAAATATAAAGATGGAAAATCCTACATTTTTAATCAACGTGTTCTCAATCCATTTCATGCAATAAATCTATCCCAAGCTACCTGTTCAAACTTAAATACACTGAAGGACACGTGGCCTGGACGCGATGATTTATATAACTGAAGTGACATTGAAACATAGTAGACGATTTAGTTTTGAGAAAGAATTACAATCATGAAATACGCGTATATTCTAATTAAGAAAGTCTGAAAGTGGCATTCAAACGTAGCAGACGATTTTGTTTTGAGAAAATATTCCGAGCATGAAATATGTGTATATACTTTTTCTATAATAATTATCAGATTTGCTGTGTTTGAATATTGAATGTGTTCTCAATCATTCAAACATTATTGATTCTTTTCTATAATAATAAATCCATTCAAACATTATTGACTAGCTGCAAATTAATGCTTTAAAATGTCCAAAAAGAAGACAGCACTGGACTGGATCTGACAGAAGAATATTTTTCACATGGTCAGCTATATGTGGGAGTGTCTACAGCAGGGACTCCTAACCCTATGCCCGCGGGCACCATGGTGCCCGCCGATCATTTTACGTGTGCCCGAAGCTGTGCGACCACGATAAAAATATTTCAGTTTTCAACAAGATTCTATGTAAAAGTTTTTCGATCTTTAATGATTAACTACACAAAAGTAGAAATGGTGCCCAACACATATAAAAGAACAAAGCGTAATGCGACCTATCTCTTTTACCCCTCTTGCCAAATATTCGCCAATCTAATTTTCTATATCTAATATGAAATTAGATATATCCATTTCTATGGTTGCCGTCACAACACAGACATTTGTCTGGAGCTGATTCGTAAGAGCCAGTAGTGTGTTTTGTGCTGTGAGATAAACGGTCATTCAACGTATCCACTTCATTATTTATTCATAAATATATGCTCATATTTTTGCATACTGTGTTTCCTGCTTCGATGTCTTTAAATACTTCCTTATTTTTATCCCAAAATGAGTGGATAAGTAAAGGACAATGGACCTATATTTTTAATACTGAATGGGAGTATTCATATTGCTTCGTTAATTCAAAAGAAAAATGTATCTGTTTGTTGGTGGAAATAGCGTCAAGGTGCCAAAAAAAACATAATGTTGAATGTCATTTCCTGACAATTCAAGCTACTTTTAATACGAACAATCCACTTAAATCTGAAATAAGAAAGAAGGAAATAGATCAGCTAAAATGGAATCTGTCCGCTCAACCGTCAGTTTTCACTAGGCCTCTGTTAACATCTAAAAATTCTACTATTGCTTCTTTAAAAAATTCTCACATACTCGCAAAGAAGAACAAGCCTTTCCAGGATGTTGAGTTGTTAAAAGAAGCATTTCTTACTGGCGCCGATTGCTTATCTGAGGGATTTTCCAACAAACGTTAGATCATGTCGTCAACAATACAAGACTTACAGTTGTCCGATAACAGCGTTACAAGAACACAAGCCATTTCAAAGGACATGCAAACTGAGTTAAAGAAAGACTTGGAAATATGTGAGTAGTTTTCACTGCAATTTGACGAGTCTACAGATCAGACACAGCACAGTTAGCAGTTATGTTGAGAATGGTATTTAGTGACTTTACTGTAAAAGAAAATCTAATAAAAATATTACCCATGAAAGGACGAACAACAGATGAGGATATCTACGAAATATTTATAACACATGCAAAGTCGATAGATATGCCTCTCCAGAAGATGTCTGCAATAACCACTGATAGGGCACCAGCAATGGTTGGTAATGTCAATGGATTTATTACCCTCTGCATAAAAGATGAATCATTTCCAAACTTTATGTCGTATAACTGTATTATCCACCAGGGAGTTTTATGTAGTAGAATAGTACCCTTCGGACACGTCATGAAAATAATTACAAAAATAGTCAACTTAATTCCCGCAGCTCCTTTGTAGCACCACCTTTTTAAGGACCTATTAGAAAATTCTGAAGATTCTGATCTCATACTGCATACTGAAGTACTTTAGCTCAGTAAAGGCAAAGTTCTTCCTAGATTTGTAGATTGATAGCAATGGTACAATGATAGGGTCTATAAACTCGTTTAAAGCTAAACTGGCTTTGTGAATATCACATTTGAAGATGAAGTCCCTTGTACATTTTCGGAGAAATTGACGGAGAAATTGACTTATCAATATTTGTTATCAACCTTCAATTACTTCAAGACCAGTTTTAAAAGCGCTTTCAACAGTTTAATATCATCGTGCCAATAGTCCCCTTTTTTGTTAATCATTTACTTACCAAGTAAATGTAACCGAACTAGCTAAATACATTTCAGAGCTTGTTCAAGTAAGGACAGAAGAACTCGAGATAGAAATTTTGGATCTTCAGAACGACATTGTCCTAAAATCAACTGTATCAGAGAGAATTTCTGGAATATATTTCACAGAAACATATTTCCATTCTGCTAAAGAGCAACATATAAAATAAAATCGTTTTTCGGTTCCACATACTTCTGTGAATCGTTGTTTTTGACAATGAATATCATAAAATCAAAGAACAGATCACGACTTACAGATACGACTTACACACCTTGACGATTGCTGACACGCGCGCGAGCAGGAATATCATCATACTCTCCTAATTATGAAGCAATGGCCAATGAAATGAAATGCCAAAAATCACATTGACTTTGATATTTATATTTTTTATAAAAAAATTTTATACTTAGTAAATTTTGTATGCATCATTTAGTACTCATTTATTTTACGCAACAATATTAACAATAATTTTTATATGTTAAATTATATTTTTGGAATTAAATGGATTTTTTTGTACATTATGTGTATGTATTATTAACTATGTCCAACTATAAATTCACCTTGGAAAAACATAATGTGCCCGCCGTCCGGCCGGTATTCTAGAATGTGCTCTTAGGTACAAAATGGTTGGGGACCCCTGGTCTAGAGGAAAGAATCAAAATTATAAATTGTCGAAGATGATAAAAAATAAACAAAAATTTTGTGTACTGGCAAGTATTAAAATAACAATAAATTAGTTCACAAAGGAATTTTTTACTACTCAAAAAAGGAAATTAATTTGTTTAAGAGTTGTTATAACTTTAGAACATTATAACAGGAGGCAAATCGTTGAAAAAAACAATAACAGAAACTGAATCCCCAGAGAAGCCGGGTAATAAATGTAATATTTCACAAGTTCTTATTTATCTTTAAATTAATCACGATAGAACTCATAATTAGTTTGTAACAGTAAATATAAATTTAAAAAAAGGAAATAACTGTCTTGAACATTCATAATAATGTATACTTTATAACTTCAGCGGTATTAGAGAATGTTGTCTTTTTATATCAGTGTAGGTAACAACAGGATTATATAACGACTTATTAAGTGAAAGGTAACAACATTTTACAAACGTTTAAATGTGATTTAAGCATGTAATAGTTATAAATGGTTAGAAAATTTCACATACTTATTAAAGAGGATTTATAAATGCTAAAATTTAAGAATTACTTTAAAGTGTTAGACAAGTCACATTTTATGGAGCAGATGAAAAACCTTGAAAACAGTTGGCCCAATTGTATGGACCCCAAGTAATATTATACATAAAAAATGAAAACGTTTTTGTATAAAAAATGTTGTTTACATTATTCTGACACGGACTAATCTATCGCTCATCGTTAAATTGAGAGCGGACACTGAATATTTTTTTTTTAATCTGAAAACTAAGGTAAAAGCTATTTTTCTCGTAAATTTATGTCTTGACGGACGACAAGAAATAATAAAAAAATTATAAAGGCCAAAAAAAGATATAAAATTAATTAAAAGGAAGTTAAGTAAAAAATAAAATAATATTTCATAAGTTCCTATTTATCTTTTCACTCTTAAGGGTAAAACACATTAGTTTGCAACAGTAAATAGAAATTTAAAAAAGAAAATAACTGTCTTGAAAATTCCTAATAATGTGTGCTTTATAACTTCAGCGGTATTAGATAATGTTGTCTTTTTATATCGGTGTAGGTAATGACTGGCTTATATACAGTGAAATCTTGACTATAATACGCACACGTAAATAATTCGCATACTTTATTTTGCTCGAAATTTTCGAAAACACTTAAAATTCGAATATAATACACACCCCTAACTTTTAAAATAAAATTCGTAATACAAATAAACGGAAACGTCAAATTCGGTAGCAAAACAAAGAATACTGTCATATTATCAGTAGTAATCATTTTCACTAGAATACAGCTCATCTGTTGTTTGCCGTTTATTCAATGTTTAAAACTATATTCTTTGTACACAAGTATAATACGCACCCTCATTTTTATGAACTAAAATGTGATAAAAAAGTGTGTATTAAACTAAAGATTTTACGGTAACTACTTATGTGAAAGGAAACCCTATTTTACAAATATTTAATTGTGATATAAGCATGTAATAATTATAAATGGTTAGAAAATTACGCATCCTTACTAAAGAGGGTTTATAAATCCTAAAATTTGAGAATTACTTTAAAATCTTAGACACGTCACATTTTATGGAACGGATGAAAAAGCTTGAAAATAGTTAGCCCAAATATATCAACCCCAAGTAATATTATCCATAAAAAATGAAAACTTCTTTTGTATAGAAAACGTTGTTTCCATTATTTTCACACGGACTAATCTATCGCTCCTCGTTAAATTGAGTGCGGACACTGAATATCTTTTTTTTAAATCTCAAAACCAAGGTAAAAGTTATTTTTCACGTAAATTTATGTTTTGACGGACGACAAGAAATAATAAGAAAATTATAAAGGCATAAAAAGGGTATAAAATTAATTAAAAGGAAGTTACGCAAAAAATAAAATAATATTTCATAATTTCCAATTTATCTTTACACTCTTAATGGTAAAACTCATTAGTTTGCAACAGTAAATAGAAATTTAAAAAAGAAAATAACCGTCTCGAAAATTCATAATAATGTATGCTTTATAATTTCAGCGGTATTAGATAATGTTGTCTTTTTATATCAGTGTAAGTCATAACTGGCTTATATACCGTAAAATCTTGACTAAGATACGCACACGTGTATAATACGCATGCTTGATTTTGCTCGAAATTTTCGGAAAAAGTTAAAATTCGACTATAATACGCACCCATAAATTTGATATATTTTATTTAAAAATTGCCCAAATACTTATTAACATAAATAAAATTTGTAATAAACGAAAACGTCAAATTTAGTAGCACAAAAAAATTAAATTTTTAATTCAAAACAAACAATACTGTCATATTATCAGTCTTAATCACTTTCACTAGAATAGATCTCATTTATTGTTTGTTGTTTATTCAATATTTAAAACTACATTTTTTTGTACACGAGTATAATACGAACCCTCATTTTTGCGGACTAAAATGTGAAATAAAAGGCGTATTATACACAAGATTTTACTGTAATTATTTATTATGTGAAAGGAAATCATATTTTACAAATATTTAAATGTGATATAAGCATGTAATGGTTATAAATGGTCAGAAAATTATGCATCATTATTAACCCTTCAGCGGGCACGCCAATTTTTGGAACACCAGCAGGCGCGCGTGACAAAAAGTGCAACTTCTCTTTTAACCTCGATAATTCCTTTCGTAAAAAACTTTTTTTTAAAAATGAAAATAATAATTCTTCGTTTTATGACAAGACATAAAATGTTTATAGTATTGAGATATATTTATAATTAAAGGCCAAAGAACGCAGATACAATCGCTTTATTTCAAATCTGTCAAGTTTATAGAATCTAGAATGGATTCCTATTATGTCCAAAAACCTAAAAAATGATGAGATTGTCCATCTTTGTGATATGCGAGATACCGTTTAATAGCTGCAAATTTGATCGACTTCATCAACCCCTGCTTTTGTTGTATTGTAATCCAGTATAATCACTGGTTTACCACGGTTAAATCACGACTAACAATGAAGGGAAAGGAATGAAGGGTCAAAATGAAGGGTAAGGGTCAGAAAATCAGACTCTTGTATTCCTATCCAATCTTTAGAAAGGGTGTTGCTATAAATAGAAACTGCTTAGAACATTCAAACCTTACATGAAAAAACATGCCATTCAAAATTTCGAAAATGTTGCACTCTGTACAGGGGCGCGCCCTCTGAAGGGTTAAAGAGAGTTTATAAATGCTAAAATGTGAGAATTACTTTAAAGTGATAGATAAGTCACATTTTATGCAGCGGATGAAAAAGCTTGAAAGCAGTTGGCCCAAATGTATCGACCCCAAGTAATATTATACACAAAAAATGAAAAAGAATTTTGTATAAAAAACGTTTTTTTCATTATTTTCACATGGACTAATCTATCGTTCCTCGTTAAGTTCAGAGCGAACATTGAATATCTTTTTTTTAATCTCAAAACCAAGGAAAAAGTTATTTTTCTCGTAAATTTATGTTTTGACGGACGACAAGAAATAATACTAAAAATAATAAAGGCATGAAAAAAGGTATAAAATTAATTATAAGGAAGTTGTGTAAAAAAGAATATAATATTTTATAAGTTCTCATTTATCTTTACACTCTTAACGGTAAAACTCATTAGTTTGAAACAGTATATAGAAATTTGGAAAATAAAATCTGTTTTAAAAATTCCTAATAATGTATGCTTTATAACTTCAGCGGAATTGAAGAATGCTGAATTTTTATATCAATGTAAATAATAACTGGCTTATATAATTACTTGTTATGTGAAAGGAAACCATATTTTATATAAAAAAGTGATACAAGCATATATAATAGTTAAAAGTTACATAACCTTATTAAAGAAGGTTTATAAATGCTAAAATTTAAGAATTATGTCCACAGTGTGTTTAATTTTGAAAATTTAATTTATATGGAATATTTTAGTTTCATATCATGAAGAAGCACACTTTTTTTGTAAATTTATGAAATATACATTATATTCTTTATATAATGTACATTAAGCTTCGTTTATTATGAAATAAATACCGTACGAATCTTAAGAAATTTCCCATTAGTATTCTTTTAAACACATGAAGTACACTTTTATGACTTTCTAAAGAGACAATGTGACATTGTTTGTGAACAAAGAAGAAAACGTGTATTATCATACCATTCTAAATGTCTGCGGAGAAACGAGAAAAAAAAAAGGTTCCTGTATTCATCCATCACCACATTCAAAAGAAATCCCATGTTTCGTGAAAAAACACGGACGAGGATAAAATCCTTTTGTCTTCATTTGCTCTGTTATTAAAGTTGCAAGATACAAGACTATTTATATTTGGTATAAATTATGTAAGAACTAATGAAGTCTTCAGACAATGGTTGTGTTTGAAGAAGATTATTAGTACCATTGTTTTGAAATTCAGAGCGCAGATTTTTCGTAGCACCTGTTATGATTGGATATATATCTATAACACGTTTGGGAATTTTTATGTCAGTTATTTACTTTCCCTAATGGCCTTAGCAGTAATTATGTAGTAGTAAATCATAATGTCAAATTTGTTAACTTAAGTTCTGGAGGAATGTAGTTCCTCAAATTTCGGTTTACACAGAGAAAAAAAAAACTATATTGTAAATTTTCTTTCCCTGTGAAACTAAAGGTTTCTGAATCCCGTAAAATATTTATAATCATTTATTTAAGCATTCATTAAGGAGCTTATAATCAAAGAATTTCAACTCAGTGATGAATAAATTCTTATGTTAATTAACCCTTCATCGGCCGCGCCCGTGTACAGAGTGCAAAATTTTCGTAATATTTAATGTTTTTTTATTGTATTTTTTTCGTAATATTTAATGTTAGCTCCCATTCGTCTACCAGGACCATCTCTCGTTGTTCGGAGATCATGTGATCAAAACCCGAACGGTTAATTGCGTCGTAGTCAGTCGGACTGTTGTGTTCCGGGGTGTGACCACGGATAAGCTACATGCGCATTCGTATTAATTCATTTATTCCCATTTGTCAAGTTTTTTCTTGATTTCATGTAAAACTTGAAATCAGGTGTAATTTGATTCTAATTAAATGTGGTGTTCAGGATCATGGGCCTATTTCTTAGTGTTCATGTGTCTAATTAATCTCGTGTCCAGCCAAGGGAGATGGGTAAGTTACCCAATCGTTTCTATTCTTTAATTATATATTGTATATAGTCATTCGTTTAAACCCATTCTTTATTCGCAAAGGGGAAGCTTAATCTCCCCATGAATGGTCCGTCGAGGCAGGAGTGCACCTATCGTGTAATGAGTCTAATTAGTAATTTTAGTAATTAATTAATTAGTCAATTCTTTAAAGTCATTTATTCGTTGGTATATTTTATGCATTCTGTTGTTTAGAAACGTATTCAAAATCTCATATATTCATTCTATTTAATGTAGTATTTGATATAGTAGTGCTATGTTTGCTATTGTTTTGTTACTGACTTTTGTTATCATTCTGACATTATTAGGCTGTATGCAAAATTTTCGCTATTTTTAGAATTTTCGGTTGTGTATTATAGAATTTAAGTATGTCCCCTAAACTATCAAAGAATTTAACTCATTTTTAACAGGTCTGTCGTGAAATTAATCATGTAAAAAAGAAAATTGAGGATTGTGAGTCTTGCGAGCACGCACGAGTTACGGTTTTAAAATCGAAAGTGAAAGGATTAGAACAGAAGTTAGAAAACTCATTCCAGAATTTATCGTTGAATGATAATGAAGATAGTTTCGATATATTTATCAGTTATCAGGATATCCTTACAGATTTATCGGTGGATTTAGAGAGTAAAACTGAAAAGATTGTAGAGGAGGTGGACAATTCGGAGTCAAAAAAGGTGCATTCGGAATCGAAATCAAATGCGGTCCGCCTACCAATCATAGAAATTCCCTTGTTCTTTGGGGAAAATTGGATTAGTTTTAAGGAATTATTTAGTTCTACCATTCTGAAAAATGAAAGTCTTTCTAACGTTGAAAAATTGCAATATTTGCAAAGTTCGGTTCGCGGGAATGCTGCGAAACTAATTCGAGGATTCGCATTACAGAGTGAAAATTTAGAACACTGCTGGAATATACTGAAGAATCGTTATGAAAATAAACGCTTACTCGCGGTTTCGCAAATAAACAAAGTTTTTTTGCATTAGGTTAGTAAAGTAGGTAGCCCTACAGGCCTTTTAGAGTTGATTGACGTTTGTAACGAAGCTATTCGCAACTTATACACGTTGGGTCTAGAATCAAATTCTTTGAATGATTTGATATTTATTAATTTTATGCTTGCTAAATGTGATTCATCAGTCAAACAAAATTGGGAACGTAGCCTAGAAGGTGATTCGATCCCGGATTTGAAAACTTTTCGATCTTTCATTGAAAGAGAAGCTAGGGCAATGCAAGACTTAAAATCGGAAACAAAACATGCGTTTGTTAAAAAACCAAATCAACCGACGTTCGAAGAAAGAAAAATGATAGTTAACAATTCAATCAGTGTAAAGGAAGTAAAATGCATTTTATGTTCTCAAAATCATCAGTTATTCAAATGTTGTAATTTTAATCGTATGAATGTTAATGAGAGGTGGAATTACGTCAAGGAAAACAAGCTATGCCCCAACTGCTTACGTTCGAATCATCTTTTAGACAAATGTAGAATTAACATTTTTTGTAAAAACTGCGCTAAGAAGCGTCACACTTTATTACATAAGTATACGGAGGATAATGCAAATATTTCGAGGGAGATTCATCAGGAATCAGTTTCAAATAATTCGCAATGTCAGTCACCTGTTCACAATGATGTTTTATTATCGACAGCCCTTATTAAAGTAAAATCCCCGAAAGGTCAGGTAATTAGGTGTAGAGCGCTGATCGATAATGCTTCACAGAATTCGTTAATTTCTAAACAGTGTGCCGAGCGGTTGAATTTAGCCTTGATTGGCTCGAAACATCAGTTGATAGGAATCAATGGAATGTCCGCAGAGACTTCTTTGCATGTCGCGGAATTTAAAATTTCTCCTCATTTTTCGAATGATTTTAGTACTGTTAGGGCTTTAGTAGTTAATCGGGTGACTACTCCTCTCCCTAATTTTAGGCTGGATAGGGAAAGTTGGCCACACACAGAATATCTGCTTCTGGCTGATCCTGAATTCCATAAAGAAGGCCCAGTTGACCTGCTAGTAGAGGCAGATATCTTTGCAAGCATAATACAGGGTCCAGCCATTCAGGGTGAACGTGGGGAACCAGCTGCCATTCCCACGACACTGGGCCACATTTTAAGCGGTCCTATTGACACAACTTCCAAAAATCCAGAAAACTATTCTCTATGCAATCTTAGTTTAAATGAACAACTTGAAAGATTCTGGGCTCTGGAATCAGTGCCTCAACATCATCGTAAACCGGACATTGAGGATCCGGCAGAAATAATCTATAGAGAGACTGTTAAAAGAAATGAAGACGGGCGGTACGTTGTCAAACTGCCAGTCAAACCAGACTGTGAATTAGGAAATAGTGCAAACCATGCATCTAAATTATTTCTAATACTAGAACAAAAGCTGAATAAAAATAAACAATTGAAAGAATCATATTCAGAATTTATGGAGGAATATCAGCAACTGGCCCATATGCAAGTTTTAACTGAAGAGGAAAAACGTTTTGAACCCAATTTTTATCTTCCACATCACGCGGTAATAAATGACAACAGTAGTACGACCAAAGTCAGAGTCGTCTTCAATGCGTCAGCCAAATCAACGAATAACAAATCTTTAAATTCTATACTATTTACCGGCCCTAAATTGCAAACAAGTATCTTCTCCAACCTAATACAATTTCGGTTGTACCAGATTGCCTTGTCGGCCGATCTAGAGAAAATGTATAGGCAAATCCTCGTAACCGAGGAAGATACCCACCTCCAACGTATATTTTGGAGAAATAATGTGGCTGACCCATTGAAAGAATTCAAGCTCAATACGGTGACGTATGGCACGTCATGTGCCCCTTTTCTGGCCTTGCGCACCCTCCAACAATTATGCCATGATGAAAAGGACAACTTCCCGCATGCAGCTAACATCGCGAAAACCCACTTTTATGTTGACGACTTCTTAGGGGGTGCCGACAGTATCGAAGATGCTAAAACTCTCATCTCAGACTTACGAAATCTATTTTTTGCAGGGGGATTTAACCTTCTTAAATGGTGTTCTAATAATAATGAAGCCATTGATTTTCTCCCAGAGTCTCAAAAGTGTAGTCCCATAACACATAACTTTCAACCTGATTCTGCTCAAAGAATATTAGGGCTGGAGTGGAATCTGAATACAGATGTTTTTCAAGTGAGAGTGTCAAAGGACACCAGGATCGCAACCAAACGGCAATTATTATCCACAATTGCTCGGATATTTGACCCATTGGGTCTCCTCGCCCCTTCCACCATTATCCTCAAAATTCTTATGCAAGAGGTGTGGAAACTGAATCTGAAATGGGACGAAAAGCTTCCTTCAGACATTTTAGACACCTGGAGCAAATTCGATTCCCAAATTATGCATTTTCAAGAAATACAGATATCTAGGTGCTTATACATAGATCAATCGTCATTGGTGGAGCTCCACGGTTTTTGCGACGCTTCCCCATTGGCATATGCCGCAGTATGCTACTTACGAGTATTTTCTCCAGATATTAAAGTCTCTATTGTAGCAGCAAAGACAAGAGTTGCACCCCTGCAATCAGTTACGCTTCCAAGACTCGAACTATCCGCAGCACTTCTGTTAGCGGAATTTGTGACCATAGTGCAATCAGCTGTGCGAAGGAAAATAGACACTACAGTTTTGTGGACAGACTCCACTATCACCTTCAGTGGGATCAAAAATCCTCCCACTAATGGAAACCCATTTGTCCAACATCGGGTTCAGAAAATCCTCAACCTAACTAAAAAGGAGCAATGGTTTCACACACCCGGAATGGCGAACCCGGCGGATTTGGCAACCCGTGGTATTTTTCCGGAACAGCTCAAATTAAATCAGATGTGGTGGCAAGGACCTGTGTGGTTAACCGAAAACCGAGATTCTCCTTGTTCTGCCTTTGCCACCATCCTTCAAAATCCTTCGGCACATTCCCCCAAGGAAGAACAACCTTACACTCCTAAGATCGAGATTAAGAGTGACATCCTGAGCAAATGTTCATCGTACACCAAGTTACTAAGAGTAGTGGCTTGGATTTTTAGGTTTGTGAACAATACACGTATCTCTAAGACTCGTGGGCCATTGAAAGCCATTGAACTACGGGCTTCTATTGAAACGATTGTAAAACTCATACAAAAGACAGAATTTGCAGAAGAAATTGAGGCCTTAAGAAACCATAAGTCCGTAAACAAAAAAAGCGAAATTCTTTCTCTCCAACCATTCCTTGATCAAAAGGACATTCTGAGGGTTGGAGGTCGGCTAAGTCAGCATCCCTCTTTAGCCTTCCATAAAAAATATCCTATGCTGCTCCCTAAGAAACATCCAGTGACTGAAGCCGTCATTCGACATTTCCACGAATCCAGTTTGCATGCAGGTCCGGAACTTGTTCTGTCCCTCGTTCGGCAGCAGTTCTGGATTCCTGACGGCCGGTCTGCAGTTAAAAAGGAACTTAGAACATGTGTTCGATGTTTCAAATTGGTCGCCAAGCCTATTCATCAAGTCATGGGAAACTTACCAAGTTCCCGAATCACCCCGTGTTGACCATTCGAAAAGGTAGGGGTGGATTTTGCTGGACCAATCGCAACAAAATGCCAGCATAAAAGAAAATCTACACAGTTCAAGTCCTACATGTGTTTATTCATATGTATGTGTACTAAGGCAGTTCATCTCGAATTAGTATCCGATCTCTCAACCAATGCCTTTCTCCTTACTCTCCGACGATTTATTGCACGGAGAGGTATTCCAACTGATATATGGTCAGATAATGGCAAAAATTTTGTAGGTGCTGCTGCATACCTCAAATCTCTGGTGAGAATCACCCAAGATGCTGAAAACCAGGACTTCTGTTCTTCACGCCAGATTAGTTGGCATTTCAACCCCCCTTATGCCGCGAACTTTGGTGGGCTTTGGGAGGCCTCCATAAAATTGATGAAACGGCATCTATCCAAATCTTTAAACGGAGCCATTCTGAACTTTGAGGAAATGGCCACTGTACTTTGCCAAATCAAGGCGTGTATTAATTCGCGCCCTTTATGGGCTCTCTCAACAGATCCAAACGATCTGTCGGCTCTTACTCCGGGGAATTTTCTTATCGGTGTTCCTTTGTTGGAATTACCCGAACCTGCAAATAATAACTGTTTTCTTAGCTCTCATTCTAGATGGCATCTGTTGCAGACATTGAAAGCCAGTTTCTGGCGGCAGTGGAGCCGGTCCTATCTCCAAAATTTACTCAGTCGTAAGAAGTGGACGACTGGCACACAGCTGCTTGAGCCAGGACAGCTGGTACTCCTGGACCAGGCTGACAGCCCAGCCTGCCACTGGAAGTTAGCCAGAATATTAGAAGTGCATCCTGGCGAAGATGGTGTTGTCAGAGTCGCCACCCTACAGACGTCTCATGGCAAAATTCGAAGGTCGGTCAGTCGCCTTGCGGTCCTACCTGGTCCATTGGCCCCGGCGGAAGATGGTCGAAAACCGTCAGCGGCGGAATCGCAGGCGCCCATTCGTCTACCAGGCCCATCTCTGTTTGTTCGGAGATGATGTGATCAAAACCCGAACGGTTAATTGCGTCGTAGTCAGTCGGACGGTTGTGTTCCGGGGTGTTACCACGGATAAGCTACATTCGCATTCGTAATAATTCATTTATTCCCTTTTGTCAAGTTTTTCTTGATTTGATGTAAACCTTGAAATGAGGTGTAATTCGATTCTAATTAAATGTGGTGTTCAGTATCATGGGCCTATTTCTTAGTGTTCATGTGTCTAATTAATCTCATGTCCAGCCAAGGGAGATGGGTAAGTTACCCAATCGTTTATATTCTTTAATTACATATTGTATATAGTCATTCGTTTAAACCCATTCTTTATTCGCAAAGGGGAAGCTTATTCTCCCCAACATCTAAGGACTGAATGTTCTAAGCAGTTTCTATTTATAGCTACATACACCCTTTCTAATGCGGGTCTGATTTTCTGACCCTTGTATTCTTTTCCACTCATTGGTAGTCATGATTTAACCTTGGTAAACCAACGATTATACTGGATTTAAATACGACAAAAGCAGGAGTTGATGTACTCGATCTAATGGGCAGCTATTACACGGTCTCCCGCTTATCACGAAGATGGACAATCTCATTATTTTCTAGGTTTTTGGGCATAATAGGAATCCATTCGCAAGTTGTCCTTATATCCTATAAACCGAACAGTTTTGGAAATAAGGCGGTTGTACCTGCATTCTTTGGCCTTTAATTATAAATATATCTCGGTATTATAAACATTTTATATCTTGTCGTAAAACACAGAATTATTATTTTCAAATTGAAAAAAAAGTTTATTACAAAAGGAATAATCAAGGTTGAAAGAGACGTTGCACTTTGTGCCACGCGCGCCTTCTGGTGTTCCTAAAATTGTATCACCCACTGAATGGTTGAATTTAATCAAGAGCATGACAGAGTGCACTTAGAAAACCCTGATTTAAACGTCACACTTATCGAATTTATTAAATGCCAAAAAGGGAAACCTCAAACAAAAATATTTTCAGTAAATATCAAATCACAAATCGGTACAAATTTTCACAATGTTTTTTGTAACCAAATCTTAATTTACCGATCACTATACATTATTTTAAATTAGTAGTCTGTTTAAAGAAAATAAATTATGTTGAATTTGTTTCTAGATGGAAGGTTATTTCAACTTTATTAAATTGTTTAATGAAATACTGTTTGCTAAAGAAAAAGTGAGGTTAATAATCGTCATAAAAAATTTCGACTGTCGTATGGAGTTTATATTTCAATATTTATGAATAAAACCATGCAAAAATTTTTAAAAACTGTAATTTTTCCTACTTACACTTTTCTTACTTAATCAAGCAAATTCACACTATGTAGATTTTGAGACATTTCATGCAAAATTATGCGTAATTTTTTTCCATAAGTTTGAATATGAAAAGAGATTTTATCTGAAGTTCTACTCTTTATAATGCCTTTAATTCCTAAATACCTAATGTTACACGCAAAGAAGGAGAGATGATAAATTGTTCGAAAAAGAAGTTCTATCACTAGAAAGTTATTATTATGAAGATGAGAGCAATCGGAGAAAGACATGTTCAAAAATAGAAATTGTTCGTAACACTGTGGCCGTAAATTATATTGAAGGTCTGTACTGTAGGAAAGAGTTCATCTACGGAAACTTAATGAAGTGGACAGTTCTACACAGCACTAAATTATAGAAGGCGCACTTACAGAGTCTGGAGGAAGAAAGCTCTCAGCTCGTGAAGATGAAGTTTACGTTGATGGCCGGTGGATCCAAATTTATATACTAGTATCTCATATTACTATTAAAAGCACCAACACTGGAACAGTGAACCTCAGGATACAACGTGGTTAGGATCTCTTAGCTAATTCATCACGATAACAGAGGTGGTAGTACACAAATATAATCGCTGTGCATTCAATAACATCCTTTCGAATTTTGCTGCTCAAATATCTTGCTGGTTTAATTCAAGAGTAAAATAATTCATACTATCTTTTTTTTTAAAAAGTAGTTTATTTTGTTCTTAACATTTAAAATCAAAAGAATCTGGGATAACGTAATAAAGAACAAAGTGATGGTCTGCTACATAACAAGGACTTCAGGTCAACACGACCACTTAGGTTCGCAGCCAACAAATAAAATAACGAAGATTGAGCATACAGCATCAGCTCTAAAAATCACGAAAAAATCTTTCAAAGCTCCCCTCACCCATGGTCAAAGACCAAGGATTTTGGGGACCTAAAATAAAACTTAGAATAATACAACAAACTCTGGCTAAAAAAATCTCTCAGTGAAGTTAGTACGCATCTTTTTTTTCAATCACTGAACTGAGGAGTAGGGGTTGCCATTTATTACAGAATTACGCCAAAGCTATCGCGGGAAGAAAGCAAATTGGCTTACTTACGCCAACAAACGGTGAGAACGGAAAAAATGATTAGCGATAAATTATGCCAAAAAGCAACCCTGAGTTGGAGCACAATCTCATTGGACGAAATCAACGAATCACCGTACATTACCAATAGCGCGCCACTTTCCGTAAGGAATTTCGAGAATTGACACCAAGAATTGACACCACGTTCCCACGCAATTCAGGAAAGCAATTACGGAGGGTTTTCTTAAACTGCACCTTTTCCCACACAGTAGGGGGAGACTGTTTATTCTTGCAAACGAGACACTTTGGCTGGTGGTGTTTAAACGGTAACCAGAGAATAAAGGGATTCCTTATCAGTAGCTCTTTTCGGAACAAAACGTGGAAATTAAAAGTGAGCCTTCAATAGAACCAGCATTCTTTTATGGCTGATAATTACAGGGTAGAGATGACCAGATGTGAACATCAAAAATAGCCTAAACATAGCTGAGATTCGTCAGTAGATTTTTCACAGACCTCACACGATTATAGGGTCGGTATAAAAATTGCAGATTTTACGCAAAGGAATCAGAGGATTTCCTGAGTTACTGATTTTTTGGTGAGAAATTAAAATTACTATTATAGTTACTGGTAGAGTTTTAATTGCAGACTAGAATTAAACTACATAAAGGAACCTGTGGTGAATTTCCTCACCACACCTAAATTTTTTTATAGATATTTATAAATGGTGTAATCTTTGGGAGTACTTTACAGTATCCTTGGCAGTATTTTAGACATTCAAATTAATAAGTGAATGTTATCGATATCTTTTCTTAATTAGGTATATTAATGTTACTTGAAAATGTGATTGCTTATCACTGCTTTCAGAAACATTTAATAACATATGGTATTTGTTTAAAGTAGTCATTGTGCTGATTATGGACAATGTTTCAGTAAATCAGATTGTAAAGAGATAATTGGTTCATATAGTCAATTTTATTAACCAATAACTGTATGCAATCTATAACATCTAAATTAAAAGTTGTCCTACTTCATAAACTTGGGAAAGAAGAGTAAAATATTGTCTCATTCGTAAGGAATAGCAAATATTTTCTTATCCAAGTATCAAACTGTTTATTCCTTCCTTTAGTTCAGAGGACTTCTTAAGAATAATACTATTATTTAACTGGACTTCGATAATAAATCGATATAATCGATAGTATATTGTTTTCTCTTATACAAAAACCAGGTTGTCACGCTTTAAAATATATCATCTGTGTCTTACCCAATAATCAATAGATAATTATTTTCTCAGAGTAGAAATTTTGACTCGGGTGTGTAAATGAAAATCAAGGGGTCTTTTAAATTTTGAGATCAATGATTAATGGACAGTTTATCACTGAAAGACTTGCGAACATCAATCTGAGATAAGTCGATAATTTGATGAAAAGGGCTTTATTTTTAATCCAAGGGAAGAAATATGAAAATATTTAACAGCTATGAACTTAAAATAGAATTCATTGAGAAATACATAGTAATGTGGCATATGAAAGAAATTTCATGTGTGATAATTTTCTTCCTTGTACCGTTTATGTTGATTGCAATGAAAAACTTATTTTAGAGGGGGAGAAATTAAATTACTGCATTTTATCCAGTATATATTATGTTAAATATATACATTTGGATCATATATAGAAACGTAAATTTTACTCTCATTTCGATAATGAGTTTTATTAATACGAGGGTTGTAAATAAAGTATTGCCAACGTAGCCCAGAAAGTCGTAGAACATCGGGCATGCGCAAACAGGATATCGGAGGAGTGAGGTGGAGCTGTTGTCGATGCGTAGAGTACATAAAACCGTCGATCCAGTACAAGGGGCTGTTGCTGCGTGACGTTGAAGTCGACAGTGTCGTTTCTTCCGCTCTAAATCATGTTTACAAAAAGTGATTAGCAGTCGGGGTTTAAAATCAAGGTTGACCGTGGCTACAGCACCATCTGCGCCCTGCTATACGGCGCAAAAATCCACATTTATTGAGGGACAATCTCCCTGTCGAGTTGCATGACAATGCTCGTTGTCGTGTTGCGCGAGCTGTAAATGATCTTTTGCAAGAGTGGTCTTGGGAGTTGTTGGAACACCCTCCGTACTCCCATGACACGACCTCTTTCCTAAGTTGAAAGAACCCCGTAGAGGCATCAGATTTTCCTGACGTGCCCGTCTGTGATCCGAGCATTAGGGTACTCCGTCGCTGACATCAACACACAATACCTTGCCAACGGTATCCTACTGCTTCCTGACATCTGGAAAAATGTAGAAGACTTTGCTGGTGACTATATTAAAGGGATGTAATGTAATTTTGCTTGTACGCTCATTAAAAAATGTTTTCCAAGTTTGCTGCCATTACTTTATTTACAACCCTCGTATTAGTGAAGTAACTATCAAAAATAGCGCTTAGAAGGAGAAAATATAAGTGCGGTTCTGATATAATATTTTATCCATGTATGGACGTAATAAATCAAACACCAGACAAGACTGAAATTAAATAAATTGCCTTGGAACTTGCTGATGGTGTTCTTGAAACATGATCTACTTTCAAAAACACCTAACACTGTTGCAGATGGCCTTGAATTTACAACTCTCTGCGTATATAAAAAAATCTTCCATACATTATTTTCCCATGCATCTGAAGCGTGGATTCTTCGTTCTTCATGTAAACAACTTAACTGGCGCTTATTTACCAGTCGATCTGATAGTGCAAACATGCAGCTGGCCAAAGTACCAAGATGAAAGCGAAGAGAGATATTTTGTAAATGAAGAATTTGCTCATATAAGCTTATTTCTGATATGTTTGATGTTAGATAATATCTGTAAAATCACAATGACTGTGATCTGTCCAATCGAAAACGAAACATTTACTTATCACCAAAATAAGTAATGTTATCTCTTACTTAATGGAAGGGGTCTTGGGAGATATTTGAAAAAACGATGGTTTGAAATACTACAGTAGAGTCCGGGTAATCCGAATTTCTGAAATCCGGAACTCTGATTAATCCGAAAACAAAAGTCAAAAAGAACAAAGGTTACAATAAAACTACAGTGATACTAAGTAATATAAAGCATGTTTTAGAAAATCACAAGAAAATTGAAAGTTAGACAATATAGTGAACTAATTATTACTGAACTACATTGGTTTGAAAAAATCTGTTAAATATTTTTGTCGAATAGAAGATTATCTGTCCCTTGAAGCCAAATTACGCCAACGTGTCAGAAAAATGGTGTCCGCTCTGGTCGCGACGGAGTGTTGCTCTACGTAGTATAGCACTACATCTAATGCAGCCACGGCGTCTGAGTGGGATAGCCTCTGCTCGCTGTCACCGTCTGCTCCACCTTCACTCTCGTCTGACACGTTGGCAGGTTCTTTCAAAACCATTTCAACAATCTACTGATCGTCTAAAATCTTACACTCTACTGAACGAACAACTTACGCTCTACTGTACTGTACTAGGCAGCGTTCCGCTCTCGTATCACCCATTTCGTCCGGAGATTTGGTAATGTTTAGTCAGACCTTATAAAATAAACTGTGTAATCACACGTAATATGTGATATTTATGTAATCACGTATTATTAAACAATTTAAGTATATTTTAAGAATGATTTCGCTTAATCCGAAAAATTTGTTAATCCGAAAAGGGTCTGGTCCCAATCAATTCGGATTATCGGGACTCTACTGTATCTGTTGTTATGGAACCGTGCACTCGAATACAAACGAACTGAGAAATTGACAACACTCACCAGACGTATAGTATTTCAAAGGTATTAAAGATACTTTCCACATGATAATACTATTTCTTGGCTAGTATAGGTATAGTATGGCTCCGTGAGTATCATAATGTGAGTAAATTCATTTGAGTCTCAGTGAAAGTTTGAAGTCGAATAAGGTACATAACAGCATATTGACACGTTATTATCAGGAGCTTAAACTCATCCTTCCATGAAAACGTCCTAGTCTCGTAATGCAACACATAACTAACCCTATTCTCCAAATAATACTATTTTTGACTTTTCTCGGTAAGCAGAGCCTGCGTTTATGACCTGATCCTCGTTATCTCCGAACGTAAAAAAAATTATACTGTACCTATTTTATGCTCAAATACCTTTTGGAGCATATTTTTTAATGACGAGGATAAATTATTAAACCACAAAAAGTGAATTTGCCATAAACGATAAATATGCGTCAATAGCATTCTGTTAATAATACAATCTTGACATTTTATTCACTACATTCCTAAAATAATTAAATAGACAATTTGAATTCAAACACTCGAACACAGATAAATGTGAAAGAGAAAATTAGTTCAAATACTTTATATTCATTGAGGTAAATAATAGAAAGGGTATATGACAGCAAACGTCAAAACAGAAACTATCATTGTTATAAAGAGTCATGGAGTATATCTATTAATTTTCAGGCGTTTATAACTGTCTCTCATAACCGCCATATATTGGCAGAAAAGAAAAATCAATTATTGCCATGAAAGGCGATGCACGCCAAATCTGCTGTATTGAGCCTGTATTGCGCAGGTGCGAAGTACAGCTTGGCGCAAGTCATGGCTAGCTTCGAAAAGTAACGACAGAGAGCCCTTGGACGCGTTGGAAGAAGGTGACACTTTTGGGAGGTGGTTTAGAGTGTTGAGTGAGGAACAAGGCATTGCAATTCGCATTTAAGTATTCCTTTTTTTTTCATTATGTTTTATTGAATAAATTTCTTATTTGCTCCTTAAACCCCTAGTCTGTAATTTAATTTATTGTAGTAGATAATGTTTCTTTGGTATGATTTCATTTGATGAGTATTGTAATCTGCTTAGCACGTGGGTCAGGCTAGATATAGGGTTAAGTATTTTCTTGCCAGGTCAAGTGCAGTTATCTTAAAACCTAACTATTCTATTTAGTATATGCTACCTGAGACAACCTGTCTGGGTTATTTTTCATATCACAATGTTTCTATTAGTAAATCTGTAACTTAATTTAATACACAACGCTTTTTCATGTTTCATCATTTTGGCTGGCTTAACTATTCGCTAATTTGCTACCACTTGTTCCGATACGGCTTCCCATTTGGCGTCATAATTTTCGGCTTCACAACATTTGGTACCGGTTGACCAGTCCTTAAAATTAATGTAATATTTAAGGGTAGTAATTGTCTCATTTATCAGTAACTTTTTTTAAAATTCTTTAACCTACGTGAGTAACGAAAAAATGCATCTGCTTAGTATTCCCCCTGATTATAATGTTGTTCTCTTTATTAATAAGTAATATATGTATCTTAATAATGCTAAAATTTCATTCACTTTGCTTTTTCTGTACCACATGATGCATTTTTTTATAATAGAGCATGAACGAAGCTATGTGTTTGTTATGTGCAATTATTTAATTATACAGTGATTTTATGAATATCTGAGTATTTAACATTGAATATTATTTAAGATTGGAATTTGTGTTATATTGATTGATTTTTCATGTGTAAAGGATATATTTTATTGCTTTTTGAATTGCTATTATCGATTTTAACATCATACATTATTGATATGAATTCATTTAATATAAAGTGCTAATTATGTTTCATTCATGCAACCTATCATATTTATATATTCAAATATTATTTCTGACTGATTGACATTTATGCTGAATTTTATTAATGCTAATTAAGCTGTGGTGAACTCAAACATAATATTTGAAAATTGTATTATTGAATAGTATCCCATTTTGTTTATGCATAACTTTTAATATACTTCTTTTCTAAATTATATTCATAATTTGTTACATTTTGTCATTTGCTGGTTCACGTTACCTCCAATTGAATTCTTCTCTTGTTTTTACCATTTACCTTACACATTGAAGGTGTAAATCAGTTTCTTATATTATTGTGATCCCTGGTGGAATTCTGGTTCACTCGTGAACATTTCATTTTTTGGCTGGTCATGGCTAACAAGGGAGATAATCGATTCAATGTGACTATACAACCATTCGAAGGCGATGCTGAGTTGTTACCTTTTTTCTCTAAGCAAGTCAGGGAGGTGGTCAGATGCTCAGACATCTATATTTATTAGATCAAAATTGCTAGGGCCTGCTTTAAAGTATGTTATTGGTACTGCAGAGTTGCTTGAAACAGAGGATCATGAATTTTTGTTGCAAGGGTTGAAATCGTTCTTTGCTCCGAGTTCCTCCATAAACCCTGCATTACTAAACCCTCAGACCATAACTCTTTTACCTGCTGAATCTATAAGAAATATTGCTCACAGGATCTCAGTTCAGATTTCCAAGGTTTATCCCACTGTCAAAGATCCTGAAGTTCTAAATAATTTAAAGTTGGTTGTTTTATTTAATGCCCTTCCTCAGGACATCAAGGTCCAATTGTTGAGGGATAACATAAAGGATTTTCAGGCTGCTGTTGTGAGAGCTGACACTTTGCAGCAATTAGAATCTTCGAACAGCTTAGTCAATTCTGTAAATAGTTCCTTGCAAGTGCAGGAACTCCATGCAGAAATAAATGCTCTTAAGGAACAGGTCATTTTGCTCTCTCAACCTAATAGCCAGGTAAATGCAATCCAGGCTTCTTCGAATTTGTCGTCCAACACCCAAACTCATGTCAGAGGGCCACTGCCGTCAGAAAGGTTTCAAAGAAAAGCTCAACGTAACAATAATAGTTCTCATGCATCCTTCTCTAGGTCTGGGTCCAGGCATAAAGTGGCACGAGTTGTATGTCAATATTGTAACAAGTCAGGTCACGTGTTGGCAAAGTGCTTTAAATTCCAAAGAGAATTTCGTAGTGACCAATCTTCACATGGTTCGCATAATCGTAACTATAGGTAGCCAAACAACTCATTCAGGCATAACTCATACAGAGGAAGGAATTCGAATTTGAATCCTAATGCCCCTTCCTTTGCTCAGGATTCTTTAAACCAGCAATGAGACAAGCTAATGCTGATGTACCTTCGTCTCTCCAGTATTCCTCATCAGCCAATGTTAATAGTCCTAATTATGACCTTTATATTCCTAATTATGTCAATCATAGTGATTTGGTTCAACAGTGCTCCAATTTTTCTGTAAATAATAGAGGTACTGATAATCTTAATGTGCAGTGTAGTAATAATATCCAACAAAATTTTTCTTCTGTTGGTTGTCAAACTTCTTCTGCCATCAAAATTATGAACTCCACTGCTACTCAGTGTGAGATCCCTGTTAATGATAATGCATTGCAGGCTAATAGCAAAATTGTCGTTGAAAGGATATGTAGTGTTCAAACCTCTGCTAAATTACCAATGGTGAATATAAAATTTCCTCAAACAGCTATAATTGGATTAATAGACACAGGTTCTTCTATCTCGTTGCTCGACCAGTCATTTTTCCACATGAACAAACAATCTCTTAATTATAAAAACATTTCTAGACAGGTGTCTATATCAACCATCAACTCTTCTGTCAATTTCTCTTCCTGTATCAATTTATCTTTCAAACTTGAAAAGAAATTCTTCAAACATCCTTTTTTTGTTACAAATTTGAATGATAAGTCTATTTCTGCCATAATTGGTTATGATTTTCTTACTAAATTTCATGTGGATATTTCAAATTCGCAAGCTTCCATCACATTTGATGACATTGCCATTCCTTTTATTGATTCTGAAAATCAAGGTGTACATTCTCATATTATTGTAAATGCTCAGAATGCTACTCTTGTTTCTAAATCTATAATCAAACCAAATTCTTCTTCTTTTATTAAAATCAGTGCTCCAATAATCAATTCAAATTCTGATTTATTCTTTGAACCTGTTGTTAAAAATCCAAATCTTTTAGTTCATCCATCCATTATTGCAAATAATATATCTGTTGATGAGCAACCAGATTCTATAAATGATAATAGTTCAACTCCTGCTACTCAACAATCCTCTAAAGTGATTAAGTCATTCATTTTAATTGAAAATTTGTCCAATAAGCCAGTTCATGTAAACAAAAATGCTGTGTTGGGTCATGTGTCTTCTTTAGATGAGCAGTTGTCTGTTTCCCATGCTCGAACTACCTCAGTCAGTGAATCTGTAAATCTTATTACTGCATCTCCTGAAATATTAAATTTAAGAAAGTCAGAATTTAATCTTAATGACTTTAAGCTTTCCCATTTGAATCCTGGAGAAATTTCTCAAATGTCGCAACTGTTGAGCAAATATGCCACTGCATTTTCTTCCTCGTCTAAGTCTTTAGGACACACTGATCGTGTGATTCCAAATTTGAATTTTGATCATGACTTCCCTCTTAAGACTCTTCCATTTCCCATTCCTCAGTCCTTGCAAGCTGAGACTAAAAAGCAAATTGATGAACTTGTGGAGTCAGGTATCATCGAGAGAACAATCTCTGATTGGGCTTGCCCAATATTGCTTGTTAAAAAGAAGCAATTAAACTCTTCTGCTCCACAAAAATTCAGACTTGCTTTGGATCTACGTCTCATTAATCAGATAATTAAGAATTCATCTTATCCTTTACCTAAAATAAATGACATAATCTCTAATATAGCTCAATATCGCTACTTCACCACCTTGGACTTAAAAAGTGCTTACCATCAAATTGACTTACCTGAAAAATTTCAAGACCGCCTGAGTTTCACATCCATGTAAGGTCAGTTTAAATATAAACGTTTAGTTTTTGGACTGCGTAGTGCAGCATCCTTTTTCCAAGCTTTAGTCGATACTCTCATTGAGGAAACCAATGAGTTGGGTATCTTTGCTTACCAAGATGACATTGTCATCTGTGCGAATTCCTTTCAGGAGTCTTGTCAGAAATTAAAAGCTCTTTTTTCTGTTTTTACTAAAAATAATATTACTGCTTATCCTCCAAAGTGCTCATTCCATCAAACTGAGGTAGACTACCTAGGTTTTAAAGTGTCGCAGAACACTATAAGTCCAATTTCTTCTAATATCATAAAGGTGACTTCATTTCCAACTCCAAAAACTAAAAAACAGTTGAAACGTTTCCTAGGTGTTTGTAATTATTATAGACACTTAATTCCACGTTTTTCCAATTTGGTTGCTCCTCTGGTTTCAATGACTTCTATGTCTATGCCTTTTAATTGGACTGATGAAGCTTCTAATGCATTCCAGTCACTACAAAAGATTTTCTTTTCTTCGCCTTTTATCAGGCAGCCTAATTTTGATAATACTTTTTATGTAAACACTATGCTTCCAAAGAAGCAATTTCTGCAGTGCTATTACAAGACTTTAAATGGTCAACTTTTACCTGTCTCTTACTTTAGTAAATCATTAAATAAAGCTGAGAGGAATTATCCTGCTCTCAAGTTAGAACTCACGGCTATAGCAAAAGGTGTGCAATCCTTTAAACAATACTTGTACAATAGAGAATTTTTTGTTTTATCTGATAGTAAACCTCTTATGCACTATAAGAAAACAACTTCTCCTGCATCCATCACCACAAGATGGTTAATGTCTCTATCTGAATATTCGTTTAAATTTATTCATGTCAGTGGAACTTCTAATGTGTTACCAGATTATTTTTCTCGCACACCTAATGTTATAACCCAGGACCTTAATACCAATGCTAATTTAATTAATTCAAATCAAATTTTACCTGTAGTTACTTTGGATTCTGAGGAACCTGCTCAGTATGATAAAGTACTTGATAATAATAGTAATGTGTTGTATGATAATAGTGATTATATAGAGGTAGATAATTCACCTCATAAGGTATCTCATGTAAATGCTAGAAATAATGTCAATAGCAATAACACTTGTATTTCTACTCATGTTGTAAGGCCTAGTTCTTGCTGTAACTCATATTTTTCTGTACCTGATAATACTCATGCTAAGGTAATTAATTGTACTTCTGCTCTGACCCACAATAGTAATGTTCATATTAAACCTAATTTGCCTCCCTTTGCTGCCTCCTCCCACTCCTCCACCACTCCTCAGGATTTAAACACACACAGTTCAATCTCTGAATAAAAGTGTGAAGCTGCAAAGCAGCTACAAAAGGTATTCAGTATCATAACGTCAGAAGTTGCTGACCCAGAGAATGAAATATCTTCAGCAACAGTCCTGAAGGAACTTCTCAGGGATGAGGAACTGTCCCAAGTGTATAATAAGTTAATCAACAGGGCGAAGGATGTGCCCAAGAACTTTTTTGTGCACCCAGAGTCAAACCTATTATTTTACGCTGGAAAGACGGGATTACCGAGAGAGGAGTACATTGTATTACCGTCAGCTCTCAGGCCAAAGGCACTACGCTTGGCTCATTTGTCCCACTTTGGTCTTCAAAAAACGTACGAGGCTCTCGCCAAAAAGTATTGGTGGAGAGGGGCATACATAGATTGTGCCAACTATGTTGCCTCATGTAGACAATGTTTAATCCACGAAAATGAAGGGTGGCGGTTGCTCCAGTCCAGTCTGCACCACTTCCTACTGCACCAGGCCAACTTGTATCACTTGATCTTGTTGGTCCCTTCCGCAATGGTCACTCGGTCTTCACCATAATTGACCACTTCAGTCGCTTTTTGGTCTTAGAGGACATGCCGACAACAACAGCTGACAGAGTAACCAAGGCTATATTTAGGTACATTGCCATGTTTGTCAGACCAAGCTTACAGATCTTGGCCCACAATTTACCTCTGTGGTATTCAAAAGGCTATTGGATATGGCTGGAATCAGATTGGCACACTCTTCACCTGGCCATCCTGAGGCAAATGGAGTCTCTGAAAGGATCAATGTCTCTATCAAGTCGCCGATCTCAACTTTGCAAGCCCAAGGAGTACCATTTGACACAGCCATCCTAATACATGCCTCACTATACAACTCTACCATCCACTCTACGACAGGTCACTCCCCTGCAGTCGTCCATTTTGGAAGAGCTTTAGCCCTGTTAACTGATTCTGAGAGATTCTTTGATGATTTTCCTCATCTTGACAAAGGGTCCCTCATTAATAATATTGGGGCACAAACTAAAGCCATTTGGTCACTGTGCTTCAGCAATACATCCCTAAGTCAAGCAAACTCTCACAGGAAGCTCAATAGAGCAAGAAGAGACACAAGGCTAAAGGAGGGTGACATTGTTTATGTGAAATATAAAACTCACTTCACCCAATTCCTCAAGGGACCATTTGCAATTGAGAAATTCCGCTCGAATGTGACTGTGGTCATTCGACCACTGGAAGATAGAATATCACAGGCTTCTCTAATCCATGTGAACAGGCTGATAAAGGCCCCAGCTCGTAAAGGGCATTTAATAGAAAGGCAGACGAATCCATCTCCCACTGCTAATAATTTTGTGTGCCCTAGTTCTTTTCATCCAGTTGCCCAGATGCCTGTTCCAGTGTCCAATCCTTCAGATCCTGTGCTGGACTCCAGTCTTTCAAGGGTTCCAGGGGATGACCAATCCATGGATGCCACTGAGGGGAACTTTCCTGATGGAGAAATGTTTCCTCCTGCTCCAGACGATGAGTTCCAGGTCCCAGAAGCAAGTCTAGCAGACGAGCAGTCCTCATTTCACCACCCATCCATGCTGCGTGAAACTCCTCAGCTCCAGATAGAATCGCCTCCAATTCAGGATCCTCTTGGACTCACCCATGCCAGTTCTCCACCGCCAGAAACTACAAGAAACCCCCAAGATGCCAGAAATTCCTACTGCAGTGAAGAAGCCCTGCCCCTACAACCTCAGGCCGAGGAAATGATGTTCTGGGAAAGATGTTTGCGCGCACGTCTTCTCCAGTTGATGGACAACCCAGCGATTGGCACGTCCAACTCTTCTTCTGCCTGTCTTCCTGTGTGGACTAGGACTCTTGCTGCATATGGTATACCTCTGTATCTTTTTAAAGTTTTTAATATCTGTGAAGTTACTCCATTCATAATATATCTGTTAATTATGCACAACCTTGTTTCTGTAACCTCTATAAGCTGATAATGGTTTTCACTCTAAATTCTAATGTTCTGTTGTTATTGAGTCTACCAATAGTAAAGTAAAATGCTAATTTAACCACTTTATTGATATAAAATATAATAATATGCAATTAAAATCATTTGGTTCTCCCATATACCATTGTAAATAGCCTACCAATAGTCAATATTAAGTTTTGTTTCACACTTTGCCTGAATTGCAGGAAACATCATCTGATATCATCTATCAGTTTTCCTTTTTTTTTTTTTCATTTGTGAGTTTCCTTGAATATGTTTTTCTTTGTACCTTATGTGCAACCTGTGATATTTTAATCATCCAAAAGATTCTCGATTTTGTTATTTGAGAAATGAAGCCAAGTTTTTTATTGTACAAGGCAATTTTTTTCCATTTCTCAGAAATAAGTCCTCATATTTTTGTAAATATATGTATTGTATTAACTTATTCTTTTGTGTATTTTTTATGGGTGACCAGCTTTCCAGAAAAGTATTGAATCCTGTTATGTACTGTATACAGGTTTGAAGGTTCTCGACCTCAACAGGGTCACTATCTCCTGCAGTTGTACATCACCTGCTGCATATAGGTGAAGTTTATTATTGATAAGTTTATAAGTTTATTATTGAATGTAACTCACCTGTTAGCTTTGTGAAGTGGGTAATGCATCAACTGTTTCTTGTATATAATCATGTATTTTTGTGTTATATTGTATATTTGCTTGTGAATAATGTTATAGTGTCCTACAAGTTATGATTCTAGGGTATATACTCATCATAATGTGTATCCCAACACAATTTTTGCACTTGTTTTTTAAGTGTTTATGCACATTTACTTTTACTGTTTGTAATATGCATGGTACAGTGTGGTACACTGTGTTACAAGTTATTTTCTTTATCCAGGGTGTCTCTAAGCTTTTTGCATATTAATGACACTCTTGTGTATGACACCATGCTCTCTGTCACAATGTTGACTGTTATTAGTGCTTTCACTTTGTCTATCCATGACACTTTGCTTATCTAGGACACATAATTTTTGCAATTGTCATTTATTGCTTTTTAATGTAACTTTAATTTTCTTCTAAGTGAATTTTTACAGGGTTGTTTTTGTGTTTTTTTCTTTGTTTTTTCAATGGCTGGCCAGCCGACGTGAAGTGTTTAATGTTCTTTTGTATAATGTACATACCCTGTGTAACTTTTATAATCATATAATCAAAATTAGGAGCAAATTTTTTTCCCTCATTTAGGATCTCCAATGTATACCATTGTAAACTAGACTCAATATGAGCATTAATGAATTTTTTCCCTCATCTAGGGTCTTCAATGTAATACATTGTAATGCACTGGTATAATCACATTTTTCCAAAGGATCTTCAATGTAACTTTTTGTAAGCCTGCCAACTCCCACTCCTAGCACATTGATTGTTATTTCTAACTCAGCTCTCTTTGGGAAATTTTCCCTCATTTGTTTTTTTTCTTCACTTGGTGAAGGGGGAGAGTGTTATAAAGACTCATGGAGTATATCTATTAATATTCAGGTCTTTATAACTGTCTCTCATAACCGCCATATATTGGCAGAAAAGAAAAATCAATTATTGCCATGAAAGGATGCACGCCAAATCTGCTGTGTTGAGCCTGTATTGCGCAGGTGCGAAGTACAGCTTGGCGCAAGTCATGGCTAGCTTCGAAAAGTAACGACAGAGAGCCCTTGGACGCGTTGGAAGAAGGTGACACTTTTGGGAGGTGGTTTAGAGTGTTGAGTGAGGAACAAGGCATTGCAATTCGCATTTAAGTATTCCTTTTTTTTTCATTATGTTTTATTGAATAAATTTCTTATTTGCTCCTTAAACCCCTAGTCTGTAATTTAATTTATTGTAGTAGATAATGTTTCTTTGGTATGATTTCATTTGATGAGTATTGTAATCTGCTTAGCACGTGGGTCAGGCTAGATATAGGGTTAAGTATTTTCTTGCCAGGTCAAGTGCAGTTATCTTAAAACCTAACTATTCTATTTAGTATATGCTACCTGAGACAACCTGTCTGGGTTATTTTTCATATCACAATGTTTCTATTAGTAAATCTGTAACTTAATTTAATACACAACGCTTTTTCATGTTTCACCCTTTTGGCTGGCTTAACTATTCGCTAATTTGCTACCACTTGTTCCGATACGGCTTCCCATTTGGCGTCATAATTTTCGGCTTCACAACAATCATTATGAAAGGAATACAGTTAGTAAATTTTTCAACCGTATCTCCATGATACACAATATCTATCAACTTTCAGAAATTTATATTGGAATTAAACGATTCTATGTATTATGTATACATATACATATTTTGAAATATGTATAACTTCTTTCTTTTTGAATCGCACTGCAACGGTCGTGGCACATGATATATTTTGTGTTACAATACAAATACCCCTCAAGGTTTAAAGTTAAACATGAACTGCGTGGAATTTTCACGCAGGGGGAGGTGCATTCTGTGAACAGCAAACACAGAATACTGCTATCATGTATACATTCACATTTGCAAGGCGAACTGAATTCATGCTAACATATTATTCTATGTAGCTTTTGATGTTTCATGAAATTATTTTAACTATTTACATACCTGTAATTACTGAAAACTGACAGGATATTACACCTTTTAAAGAAAACACTAAATATTATCTTCATGCACATTGTGGAAAAAGCTGGACGAAAATACACATTTCAAAAATCCACGATATAATTTCAAACATATTATCTAAATTTAATTGTGTTGATTTAGAGACACTGTATGTTGTAGTTAAATTTAAAGAGTGTCTATAGAGATTATATTTGAAACTAAAATACTTAAACATGAAATACTAACTGACTGGACCATTATTATAACTATGTGTAAAATAGGTATAATATCTGAAACAAGGATATTATAACATTACGAAAATGCATATAGACAAAGACACAGACTCATATATATATATATATATATATATATATATATATATACAGTATGTCCACTAAAGTCACTTCCCACCCTCTTAACTTCGGAACGGCTGCTGCAATATTCATAAAAGTGGTGTCTAGGTATAGTAAAGTAACCATGCGCTACTGAATGAAACCACCTACCGCGGCCCCTGGTGGAAAACTGCGGAGTTAGTATTCCTATCTCGAAAACGGAACGAGATAGGGATAAAAATGATTAACAAAGTTGTAGAAAATCCTCGATTTAGTACGAAAAGATACCTTTTGGACATCAATGAGAAGACTACAACGGTTAAAACGCACATTTGTTTTTTCATGATTTCCTACACTGTGACGTGACAAAAGGATCTGAGAAAGAAAAAAAACAACTAATTTTAACAATATACTTTTATTTGATATGTTCAAACTTCTCACCGTCAGCTGCAATACACATTGGGATCCTCGTTTGAATCTCTCGTTGCACACGTTGGAGCATAGAGCGTGACACGTTGGCACAAGCGTCCGTAATGCGTCGTTTAAGGTCCTGCAATGTTTGTGGAGGGGTCGCATACACCTGCTGTTTCAGGTATCCCCACAGAAAAAAGTCCAGTGGAGTCGGATCAAGCGAACTTGGCGGCCACTCTTCGAAACCGCCATATCCAATTATTTGGTCCCCGAATTCCTTGAAGAGGTACCGCTTGACTGGAGATGTCTTATGAGCAGGCGCGCCGTCATGTTGAAACCATACATTCCTAAGATTAAACAACGGCAGGTTCTCCACAAAATCGGGTATTACGTTCCGTAGCAATTATAAATATCGTGCACCCGTTAACGTGCCATTGTAAAATATTGGGACTATCAGCTTGTTATTGTAAATTGCACACCAAACGCTAATAGCATACCGCATTTGATGTCGAACGTCGGTAAAATATCTAGGATTTTCCAGCGCCCAGTAATGGGTGCTTTGCCCATTGTACATGCCATTCCGTGAAAAGCATGCCTCATCCGTCCACACTATATCTGCCAAGAATGTTGGCTGGACCTGTATCTGATTCATGAAGCAGTTGCACCATGCATAACGTCGTTCGGCATCCCCGTCCACTAAAACCTGTTGAGGCGATGGTCGGGACGGTGAGCGCCTAATTCACTTAGGATTTTCCCAACCTGACTTTTTGGAAGCCACAGTGTTGACTGATCTCTCTTGTGCTGCATTTCGGATATGCGAGGGTGTATGGTAATACCTGATCCGATTGAACTTGCCGTCCTACGTTAGCTGGTCTGTCAGATCCGTGTCGACTAGTAATGCAGCATGTCTCCCTTAAACGTTTTACAACAGTTAGGATGGTGTGATGAGAAGGATGCGGGCCTTCAGGGAAACGTTGCCGGTACAACCTTGCTGCTGATCGTTCCTTTCGTCCACATTCACCATACAGTAAAACCATCTCACAATACTCAGCTTTGGAATACTCAGCAATGACCACGAGCATCAACATACTACAACCCCAAGAAGATGTATCTTTTATAGCTGTCTCAGGTGAACAGGCGTGACATTTCTTACGTATTTGCATACTGCAAAAATTTTGAACACCAAGCGCAAGTTGCGTTGAGTTGATGCGACACTATTTTACACGATCTACGTATTGTCTACTCTGTTTATAAAGACAATCAGTACAAGGATGAAACCCTCGAGGTTTGAACCGCGGTCCTTTTGATTGGGGATCAAATGCGTTGTGCCACTGTGCACATTGCGGTGTCGTGTTTTGCCCGAAAGATAATCATTTCTCCTTTCGTTCAAGTTTCGTGACGTCACAGTGTAGGAAATCACGAAAAAACAAATGCGCGTATTAACCGTTCTGTTCTTTGCATTAATGTTCACAAGGTATCTTTTCGTACTAAATCGATGATTTTCTACAACTTTGATAATCACTTGTTTTCCCTATCTCGTTCCGTTTTCGAGATAGGAATGCTAACTCCGCAGTTTTCCACCAGCTGGCGCGGTAGGTGGTTTCATTCAGTAGCGCATGGCTACTTTACTATACCTAGACACCACTTTTATGCATATAGCAGCAGCCGTTCCGAAGTTAAGAGGTTGGAAAGGGACTTTAGTGGGTATACTGTATATATATATATATATATATATATATATATATATATATATATATAATAAATTTTAATCACTTCTGATCGCCTGTAATCAGAGTTCTTTCACTCTATGGTAACCTTTCCGTCGTTTGCCAATACTAACCTTCCTCGCCAATATCTGGCAACCCGTTGACAGCTACTTCTACACTCGCCAGATGAAAGCTGGACATTGTGCTGTAAGGTTATGTTTTGCCTGCAATAAACAAATTTGTTCATTGTATTCAAATTTTATTATTGTTTCGGCCATGATGTATTTGTTAACAGGAGATGACCATCCGGGTCATTTCATATATATATATATATATATATATATATATTACAGAAGAAGGAGAGCATGTACCTACATATGAGGCCGTGAAAGGCAAAGTGGTTTAAGTCACATTTTCAGCTATTTTCATTTGAGGGCAAAAATGTAATCTCCATGTTTAATTTGTAGTGGAATTGCAAATAGTTATTATTTGCAATATTATAATAATTATTAGGAATTATAATTTGTACAATTTTTGGTGGAATGTTTTGTAGATTTTGATATAAAACTCTTTAGACTTACACCACTTGACTTACTGACGTACACCACTTTGCCTTTTACAGCCTCATAAATTTGTTTTCAGAGAAATGAATAGTTTTCTATCACAGTTGCGAATGTATAGGAATCTATTAGTTAGTTCCTAAAATACTCGGAGACTGTCGTGGTAGGTCATGCACATTAATTATGCTGTTAAATAGGATATTAAAAATACGGCGAAAATGCAAGCATATCCAAATTTTCTTACCATGAAAATAGTAAAGAAATTATCTTCAAAGCAGTAATGACAATACTACAGTCAATGTTATTATCATGTGCGAAAGCGAAAAGAAAACATTTTTATAAAGAATGTAAATTATATTTATATTCTGTGAAACACAGTAAACGTAAACGTAACTCAATATATTTCTTGGAAGAAAAAATTAATGAAAATAATTATGCCACAAATACAGCACTGAAATATTCATTTAAAATATTAAATAACATATTATTTACTATATTTCAATCTATCCATATTCATATATATTTAAAATAATTATCATAAAGGGACAATATAATTACATCTTGAATTCTTTAACAATAGATATACAAAAATTTTTTAATTAAAAAAATAATTTTCATTCTCTAAAATAAATTTCAATTATTGATTCTCAAATTAACTTTGTTCCTTTCAATAAGGTATATCCTTTCAATTATTTCTGCTTTAACACCCCTTTTGTGCAGAAAACCCTTCATTCAACACTTTATATAATGCAAAGTTCAATACATAAAAAACCGCCTTTTTCGGCGTCCTTAAATTATCTTTCTTTGTATACAGTAAAAAGAATTCAACTTCAGAAAGCACAACGCAAAACTTTTCCGAAATTCATTGTTAAATTAAGTAATTAGAGGACAGCCAGAGGCAATCTTTAGAGAATTTTTATCCTTAATTTGTTCCCAGATTTTCTTTTCCATTTCTTTTGACTTGTTTTTGAAAGGTTAAATAAGTTTTCAATAAAACTATTAGTGTATTCATTTTTACTATTATCTGTAATATACATATACGTTAAGAATTAATTTGAAAAAGAATAACAATTAAACAATTATCAGGGGGGGGCTCCAGAATAATCTAATTTCTAACGATAACTATCACTATTTGTTGTATTACGGGGCGCTATGGGTGAAACCGGGAATGCCCATTTTTAGAAATGAACTTAATTCACTTGGTGGTTGAGATGAACGATAGAGAAAATCTAAAATTAATATCAAACTTAGATCCTCCCCAGCTTCATATCGGCGCAAACGTCATGAGGGCACATGCAGTTGTATTGGGGGCTTTTGAGACAATAGGCAAACAGCAGACCGATGGGATAATTTCGTTGATAGGAGACGCGCGCTAGCCGGGTCCGAGGGTTTTGTAAAATGGGGAGCGGTAAGATATGCGCTTCTTTGGAACAGTGGTTTTTAATAGATGAAGAAATTAATATGATTAAATCGAACTCATGTGTCTTTCCTGAGTTGGATGACCTTCCACTACGCCACCGGACCACCATTGACTGCAACATCATTTAATATAGCGGGTGTAATACTACGTTCGTCATATATATATATATATATATATATATATATATATATTCATTCCAGCCATGTGCCCTGGGCAAGAATTTGCATTTGGGGCCCTTAATTAGGTTTGGGATAATAATAAAACAAATACACCATTTTGAGCCCCCCTCCCAAGTGGGCCCTGGGCGGGAACGCCTGTTGTTCTTCCCTAGTTATGGCACTGTATATATATATATATAAACTGTTAGGTGTCACCCTTAAATTTTATTGCTTCATTGCCTTTAAGAAAAAGCAAACATTTTTATACTAAAAGAATTCAACCACAAACTACTTGCCCAACTTTTATGTTGATCCGTCCTCAAATCTGTTTAACTAGACAGAGCGTCACAGAACATCCTTAGAAGTGTTGCTTACTATACGCTTATCGAATTTTCAAACAGAAGTGAGTTCTTAACTAGCTTATACTAAGCACAATGTTTAATCACTTTTGAGCAATTTTCCCGACCCAAGGCATTCATTAATGTTGTTCGTTAAGCCTGTATAAACGTATATTAAAAATCCTGTTCGGAGATTAACTTAACGCATTTTTCCCCAATAAAATGTGTTGTGTTAAAAGATAAACTAATAGATAGTTTTACGAATCAGTTTTGCTGATACTATTTGAGATATTAACTATGGATTTTGGTTTCTAGAACTCTGAATTGCTTTCGAATTACAAAGATCTTAGCAGTTTTGCTGGGTAATCATTCTTTACTAGGTCACAATGGACATTGTAACGGATTTTCTGTTACAGCATTAATCTCATTTTCATATCATCAAGAGAAGAGAAATACTTATATTTTATATCCCCTGTCTTATTTGTTGAAAATTATATAATGGTATAATAATATGCATTGAGGGAATGAAACAATTTTTTGGTCAAATACAGTTTATAAAAAAAAATCAACTAACCAAGAAGGAGTTGTCCACTTGCGACTAAAATTTGTGGGTGGGAAGAACATGCATAGTAAAAAAACGATTAAAATTTCGGAACAGTTTAAAAATCTGTTTCAAAGTTTGATCGTTAAAGAGTGAGGAAGTCAATGCCGCGTTAGTCCACCTCTGGCCTAGATGCAAGGTGTTACCCGGCGTGGTGAAGACTTATGAAGTTCCCGGAAGGTGTGCTGAAGGATTTCTAGACAAATTTCCCCCAACTCTCGGGCTAAATCGGCAACATTCGGATAATTCGGATAATTGGAATCGCCTCCCACGTATGCTCCAACTGCAATCATCCCACGTATTCTCTAACGGAGAGAGATCAGGCGTCCTAGTTGTCCAAGGAAGCGTTCGACAAGCTTGAAGATAATTCATAGCAACACGGGCCTGGCCGTATGCAGCCGGGGATTATCTTGTTGATACGTATGTCTGGGGTGGCGTAAGAGGATAGGCAACAATGTTGCAGAATGTCGTCTACGTATCACTGTAATGAAAGTGTGTCACTACTACTACCAAAGGGGTCCGGCTATGAAAGGAAATGACACCCTCGTGAGCCTGTATGGCGTGCTATAGTAAGGACAGGATCCCTACGCTACCCTGGACATCTCTAGACACGTCTCCAGATAGGTGGTCGTGAGGACACATTTGGAAACGGGATTCGTCCCTAAATACCCCAGTCAGCGAAGTCGCCACAGTGAGCGTCCTCAGTCAGCGTTGTTCCAAGTTAAGAACCACTGTAATCTAGCTCAATGATACAGATGTGAAGGGTAAAAGGCGTAACGGTCGGCGTTTCCGCTTTCTCGGTCATCTGTTACGTTGACACTTCTGTGCGGGCCACACGCCGGATGCTTGATAACGACGAATCCGTTGTCGTTATAGCTGATCTGACAGTTGCTCCCTCTTCCCGTTCTCTTGCGATCTTAGGTCGGCCACTGTCGTCCTGACGCTTAAATTGACGTTGTTGATCCACTCTTACCAGCGTCGTCTAATCGCTGTATCGCTTCGACCCAGTTGTCAAGCATTTCTTCGATTTGTCCAACCACCTTCTTTCAATCCGATGACACGAACTCTTTCAAACTTTTAAATACAAGCCGCTACGCGACCAGCATGGTCGCTTTTAGTTTCATATTTTCTTTTGCAAAACATCTCAACTGAAATAAACATATAAAAGGAATGTTACCATTACTTGTCATCATAAATATTCGATATTAAAAGTCGGTAGTGGTCTCAGCCAAAAAAATGTATAATCATTACAAAATTCTCTATAAGGCTGATTATAAAACATCGCGATTGAAATATGTGAATCTTCATTACTTCAGAACAGATTGAAAGATAAGCCTAAGAAACCCCAAACCAATTATTTTAAAAATTACATCCCTCTCTGTATGTAATATTTTTCAAAATTAAGATATCTACACTTTATCATTACATGAAATAAGAAATTGTTAGAGAAAAAAATTTTCTCCTAAAAAAAGGAGTAAACATTCAGCAAGGGAGTGTGCAAACATTCAGAGGGTGATGTAATCTAACACTAAAATATAGTGTTAGATTACATCACCCTCTGTATGTACTATTGTTCACAATTCAGATATCTACACTTAATCATATGAAATAAAAAATTATTAGGAAAATTTCTTCACTTATAAAATGGAGTAAAAATTCAGCAAATACTAAAAAAAGTGTAGAAAATTAACTCTTACTTACTATTAAGTATTATAATGCAATTATTAATATTTTACTTCTAAATATTCTTGATATACACAGTTGAGTATTTCAGATGTGGGAGATACTACAGTGACAGAATCAATAGAACGGACTCTAGATAAACTTACATGCAATTGTCCATGACTAAACACTAGCTTTGATAATTCTAAACATATTTTGTCAAAAGTTTGTTCTCTTACATACATTTAGAAAAACCGATGGAAGAAATGAATCAATTAAAATTATTCACGAGTAAAATACAGCAATTAAATTGTACCAAATTGCGTGCTATCGTCGAGCCACTACACACAGCGGTTGGCCGCTAATGTTTACATCTGGTAGTTGCAGCCGTTGCCATACGGAGTGTAGAAATATCGTTGATTTTTGTGCCGCATACGTTTGTTATTACGCCGCTACACGTTTTATATATATATATATATATATATATATATATATATATATATATATATATATATATATATAAATACTCGATATGAGCCCGAATCCTCCCGAAAGGTATTGTTACAGTCGAGGTAAGATAACCCTCAGTCGAAATGCAACAGAAATTTTGAACATCATACCGAGAATCGCTCCTTATATGCACCCCCCGGATACTCAGGGTGACGCACTAGATCTTCAACGATTCATTCATTGGACACCAAATGAAGGCCTTATTTGAATACTGGGCCAAATCCATTTTTGTACATTTTAAGATACAGAGCGTTAAAGTCTCAAGAGTGCTGAGAAATGACTGCTGAAGTCTGATTTGTAATGCCCTCTGTTGGCAGGAGAAATAAGCTGGAGGTATACCAGTTTTAAAATAATATAGGAACTAGTTGATACCCGTCAAAACATTACGGCTAGATAATAAATAAATGTACTTATACACAAATTATACTCAACAAATCATTGCCAAATGTTGAAAATCATAATAATGCGCAGAAACAAATTAATGTGTTTAAGCGGCCTCGTGCATAGTGAGTATCTAAAGCCAGATATAAAAATGTTACTGAGCATGCGCAGAAAGCAATTTTTTTTAAAATTGTAAATGATCGCTAATTAAACAGCGCGAAATAAACAAATTTACACGAGGTCTAATCTTACATTTCACAAATTTAATTATCATAAAAATAAAAATGGCAGAGAGAGATCTAGAGAACTTCAACACTTAACTCGACTCTTAGGCCGTCTGCACACGGGGCAACTCAAAAGAAACTGATAACTGACTCGAATCACAAACCAGTCCGTGTTGAGTCGTAACCTATGTAATTGAATGTTGACCTATGGAATTGAACCCGTCCGTGGACGGGTTTGTAACCAGTTGCGCCGTGTGCGTGGCTCCATTCAATTACATAGGTTACGACTCAACACGGACTGGTTTGTGATTCGAGTCAGTTATCAGTTTCTTTTGAGTTGCTCTGTGTGCAGACGGGCTGAAACTCGAACTCTTAAACTCGAATAAACTTTAATTTACCATTAAAGTATGTCACTGAGCATGCGCAGAAACAGTGAGTTTCTAAATCCAGATTTAAACATGCCACTGAGCATGCGCAGAAATCGATTTTTAATTGTAAATTATCACTAATTAATAGAAATTGCGGTTACAAAAACCAAATTTGACAAATCTACAGATTACAATCTTTCGGTTAAGACTAAAATGAAGCCAATTGATGCAGTAGTTTTTCCTCACGGATTGCCCAAAAAGTCGGCTTAGCGGCTTAAATATATAGATGACTTGTATGAACATGAAAGTGAGACTAACTCCATTTTTTTTAAAGTGGAGTGGGCCCACTATTATTCAAATAAGGCCTTCAAATATTAATGATTTGCATTTTCGGTCGAAACATCTTTGCATACGAAATTCCATTACAATCGGGCAACTCCTTCCTGGTGAATCAATTTTTTTCTATACAGTGTATAATAACTGCATGAAGTCTTAGAATAGAAATAAAAGAATGTAGATAACAATCGGATCATAAAAGGGTTACGATCTAAAATCTTTCATAAGTTCTAAAACGTGGGAGTCCAGTTTTATTTCCCTGAAGCAGAACTGTCGTATATGATAAACAAAGTGAAGAATATACACTTTTTTACACGACACCCACACTCTACTTTAAGCAACTTTGTTTTCAATTACCAATATTCCTGCTTTTTCTTTTGATTTCAAAAGGAAGGATAAGATTATTTTACTGCAGTAACTCCATATATAAATGTTTTATTTTCACCGTCAGGGAAAAATCTTCTGTAATCATCACAACACTAATCCTAGCAATATTAATTTATTTCGTTTAAACAAAAAACAACAGAATAAAGAGTAAACAATACGTTTAAGGTTTAAAATCCTATTATAAAACTTTTCAGCATGATTATTTTATATAAAATTCATGAATGTGTATTAATATTTTAATGCGATTCATATTTTCACGACATTATTGAGCCTAATAAAAATGTTTAAAATTATAGATTTTCAAGAAATATAGCAGTTTTTTTTTGTTTGTTTTTCTAAATCGTATGTAAACATAAAAATCCTCAGCAGATTTTTGGACTTTTGCCATTTGGTATTCTCACGAACATAAAAGTGGTAATGCTAAGCGTATTTAGTTTAAGTCCTAGTATTGCAACGAATAGAAATATTTCTTATCTTTTTATTCTAAAAAGCCAATGCTTGAATTCATGTAATAAAGTACTCTGAAATGTTCTAAGTGGCATACATTGTATCATGTAAATACAGTCTGAATTTAAATTACTCACTTTACCTTAAAGGGTTTTTTCGGATAAAAAATTTAAACACTCGTGTTCATCAATCAAAGATTCCTGCAAATTTTCTCATATCTTACTGCAGATCAATAGCTGCTTCGAACTGTTTGATACTGCTTTTAATGGAAATTCATCTTGATTTCCTTTGCTACCGAGCAGTAGAGTCAAAACATCTATTAAGGGGATAAGTTTGTTTTTGTTTCAGGGAAGGCTAAATATGAATTGAAGATTTCAATTCAAAAGGCATCAGCAATAACATTATTTTATTTCATAGAAGTTTGGTAATCAGTTTAAAAGTCAGTTAAATCAGTTAAATCAGTTCGTTTTTTGTTTGTGGGAAGGCTAAATATGAAAGAAGATTTCAATTCAAAAGACATCAGCAATCACATCCTTTTATTTCATAGAAATTTAGTAATCAGTTACAAATAATAGAAATATTACATTTTTGCATATACTGTCAGCAGAATTACAAACATTATAAGCCTTAAATTCGTATAAATGAACATTTGATTTTAAAATAGTTAAAATAACGTGTAAGCGGGATTTATTATGGTGAAACTAAATTATTGTATATATTAATATTGAAATAGAATTAAAATTGAATTAGTATCTAGTAATATTAATCAGTCACTATTATCCATTATTTATCATTGCATACCTACTTATCAACAACCTTATACAGTAGAAGCTCGGTAGTTCGGCATTCTACGTTTTGGAACATTCTGTAATCCGGCACCGATTGAGCCGCTCGAGTTCGGTTTTCTTTGGGAGGGTGGATTTAACGTCCCCCACTCCACTGGCTGTACCCGCCAGGTGGCTTTTCAGTTCGTCTGTTTCACACTATTAAGGTCGATTAATCGACCTTTAAGTCTTTCACTGCTCGGCCGTCTCTCGTTCATGGTAGAAAGTAAAAAGTGACTATTCAAGATATAATTTACCTACTGTTATTTATGTTTGATATTTGATATGGATGATGAAAACTCATTGAGCTGGTGAGAGGTTTTGTACGATTTGGTCCATCAAAATACATGGATCCAAAGTTCAAAATGACAATTCAGAAGGTAATAGGAGAACATTATACTTTAAATTACAATTGGTCTTGTAAAATATAAAATTTATCAATTTGTATGAATAATGAAACAATGGAAAATTATTTACACGATTTAGAAAGTGTAAATTGTTAAAAACAAATACTTACATGTATGGATTTGTTGGTTATAAAGCAATTCTTGCTTTCTGAGCAGCAAAATTGTATATTAAAAGTGAAAAGTCCAAAGATGATGAGAGATCAGTTTCATTAGAAATAAGTGCCAAGGAGGACAGGCGTACAATCCGTATTCAAAGCATTCTGATTGTACCTGCCTTGTAATATTTTCAATTCTTGTGGGAAAAGTGGGAAATAAAATCCATTATAATGATAGAGAGAACAAGTAAAAGCCATTTTTTGTTTACCTCACTCCTTCAGCCTTCAGCCCCTTTCTTCCCAACAGGTTTGGAGCGCATTTACTTATTTGTCTTACGCTCGCTGGAGAAATGTCTTGTCTATTGTTTGCTTTGAACAGACCAAACATTGGACCAAATGGTATTAGTATTCGTTCACAAGGATATGTTCACGTTTTTCTCAGTTTGCAACTATTCCGTGAAAACGAACAAAGTCCGCCAAAACGGTTTATAATTCTTCAAATAACTGTATGTAGTGACTGACAGATAGTAGAAACTGATATTGAAAAAAAGGATTGATAATCAAGAGTTTACTATAACTGAATTGAAGATAAATTATGTTTTTTTTAACCGAGAAATTTTTCGAACCAAAAGGGTAGTTTGTCAATTAAGATTCTTTCTGCGATTCTTTAGAAAAAATCGAAACATATATATTTTTATAAGTTGAATTATAGAAACCGCGAAAAATGAGGGATTTCATTAAAAACCCGTAACATTTAGAAAAGTGTTGCTATGAGAAATAAAAATGGCGGCCCTGGGCGGTAACCCAGTTTGTCCACCCCTAAGCACGGCCCTGGCCATCCTCTTCCTCCTCCTCTAACAAAAGTGTGATAATGTCTAAATCTTTAACTGAAAAATGAAACCGCGTCATGACGTTACAAATCTTTCACAACTAATGAAACACGTTCCCGCCACTTTCTACTCCCGTCTCTGTAAAAACACATGCATCCGGCGCTCGGGCTCGGCTCGTTCCCGTTACGTTCCCTTTACGTGCCTGTATAAATCAACCCTTATACGGTGTTGTCTATGAGCCTTGTTCCCGCGTTTTTAGTTCGCTCATTGTTTATCGTAACTAACTGACAGTTCAGTGTTCATTTCCGTACAGTGTTTCCTGTTTTCTAACGGTTACAAATCACGTTTGCACAATGTTCTCGAAGCCCAGCACAAGTTCTTTGAGTGTTAATAAAACTAAAGGCGTAAGCATGTGACTCTCACTATACAGCCAAATCTAGAGATAATTAATCGTCTCCAAAAATGTGAAAACAGAAACTCCATAATGCGTGATTTCAATGTTGATTCTTCATCTACTTACGATATAAAAAAACAAAAAGAGGAACTTAAGAAATTTGCTACTCAATCTGTTAGAGCAAAAAATACGGAATCAAGACACACATTTAAGAAACCTAAATTTGAAATTCTTGATTGCGCCTTGTACACTTGGTTTAGTGCAAAATATTTATATTGTCTGCACAGGTTCCGAATGTACGTAAAATACATGTTTTAATCGCCTGCATTTTTATCTAGAGTGAGCTTTGATATTCCTGTTAAAATTGACTCTCGATAATCGGACGCAATCGCTAATTCGGCATAACTGAGGTCCCATACGTGCCGGATTAAAGAGCTTCTACTGTAATATGATATGCAAAA
Organism: Dolomedes plantarius; assembly: GCA_907164885.2. NCBI lineage: Eukaryota > Metazoa > Arthropoda > Arachnida > Araneae > Dolomedidae > Dolomedes > Dolomedes plantarius. Next base: position 51,447,384 of record OU015495.1, read on the forward strand.
TAAAATAACTTTCATAAAATAAAGTAAGTAAAATACGATGTCTGTTATCTTATCAACGGCTGTAATATCCGCTTAACATAATAAACTAAATCACCACAGCAAGTATAACAAACACATCATTCGAAACATAAGCATAATCCACTACCGACCCACCAAGGTATCCGGTTTCTAATGACAAACCGCCTCGATAGCACCCTGATGAAGGACTTCATCCTGACACTTTATTCGTGTCCGGATAGCCGACGCAACGGTGAACCACCGCACCAAACCGACTGATAGAGCTCAAGACAAAATTAAAGTCGTTGTATAATTTTATCCTAACAAAGTCGCGCCTAGCAAACCTACTAAACTCTAGCTGCAAGTCTAATTACGCCATATAAAAAATGTGCATGTACAAAATTACTTCATACTCAATAAATTAATTTTACCAATTTTATTACTTATCACTACTTTATAATTTTATTAAACAATACATTTTGATTTTATGCTACCTGTACTGTGTAATTCAAACATTTCAACTTCTTCATGCATAATTACATATTGATTTAAAACACAAATAAAATTCAAATACAGGTAACCCTCCTATAACACGGTAGATAGATTCCTAGAAAATGTCGTTTTATGTGAAACCGTCTTATATGAGATCCGGAGACAGTTCAAAAAGGGGGGTAACGTTTTGATAACTTATTAAAACCAAACATTTTTTTAAAAATTCCATATAAGCAACTTAATTTTTATTAAAAATATAAATGTATGTATAACACAAAACGAAAAGAAACAAAAAAGTATTATTTTCATTTAATACGACCTTAATTTAATAAACTAGCCGCTGCGCGACCACCATGGTCGCTTTTAGATTTATATTTTCTTTTGCAAAACAACTCAATTGAAAGTAACATATGTAAGGAATGTTACCATTACCTGTCATCATAAATATACGTTGTTATGGGATAGTGAAAACTCAGACAAAAAATTTATAATCATTGATAAATTCACTATAAGGCTGATTCTAAAACATCATGATTAAAAAATGTGAATTTCCATTACTTCAGAGTTAAAGATAAGTCTGAGAAACCCAACACCAATGATTTTAAAAATTATATCTCTCACTGTATGTACTATTTTTCAAAACTAAGATATCTACACTTTATCATTACATCAAATAAGAAATTGTTGGGGAAATTTCCACTTATAAAATGGAGTGAAAATTCAGCAAATACTAAAATATAGTATAGATTACATTTCTCTCTGTATGTATTATTGTTCGCAATTCAGATATCTCCACTTAATCATATTAAATGAATAAATTAAAATTATTTCGTGTATAAATTAAAATTATTCATGAGTAAAATACAGCAATTAAATTCTACCAAATTACGTGCTATCGTCGAGCCACACGCGGACAGCCGGTAATGTTTACATCCGGTAGTTGCAGCCGTTGCCATTCGGATTGTAGAAATATCGCTAATTTAATAAATTTCTTCCTCATCAATGCTCAGTACAGTCAAACGAGAATGTTTTTTCGATCGAACGATATCACCTTCACTTTCAGAACCTTTTTCTTCATTTAGATTTTTTGCAACTTCTATCCTCTTTAAAATTCTGTAATTTTGGTTTATTTGCTGATTCTTTCAAGGTCATTGTAGATTCACGTTATGGAGATAGACAATTTTGCAGCTCCCTTTTGCAGCCCTTTTCCCCTTTGCAGCTCCCCTTTTTCCGCTTCTTTCAGCGGAAGGGTCTGCATTCAGGAAAAATGATTCAATATTTCCAGATAAGCTTAGGCCTTCTTGTAATTTTCTACAGATATAAATGAACAAATTATAATTTGTTTATACATTTTCATGTAAAGCCACTATAGTTCATTGTTCCTTCCCGTCATTATTTTAAGGTAATTTAGTTTTTAAATGTGTTAAACAAAAATCATGTTATCCAGTGCTATAAAAGTACAGTGTTATGCAAAGGTTTCCGCAATTTTTTATCGTGTTAGAGCGAAAACGCGTTACAGGTTGCAGTGTTATACGAGGGTTTCCGCAATTTATCTTATCGTGTTAGAGCGAAACCGTGTTATAGGAGGATGCCGTGCTATAGGAGGGCTACCTGTACAAAATTTCACCAGAACGAAACAACAATAACAAGGGACAAATATAAAAACACAGTGAGAAATGATCCACTAACAGGTCACTTACAACCCCTTTAATCAAGTTTTTGCAATAAAAATATCAAAAGAAGGAGTCGAAGCATAAATTAAGTTCTCATATTAGGGGTTCAGGTTGACCTAATGGTTAACGAGTTGGTATTCGGTACTGAGAACACTAGGATGACATTCCAACAAGAGTTAATGAAAAATCTCGGGTCGGGTATGAATACGTTTACTCGGACAACGCTAAGACACTCAAAAGTGCTAATACAGAGTTGCAAAATTTCTCTAAAATATTGAAAGATCAAGAATTTCAAGATTACATTGCATCAAAAAAAGTAATTTGGAAATTCGCCGTTGAACGCGCCCCACGGTGGGGAGGTTTTTATGAACGTCTAGTGAAATCGATTAAAGATCTCCTTAGGAAAGTACATGGACGTGCACTTCTTACCTTTGAAGAGCTTACCACAATTTTGACTGAAGTAGAAACTATAGTAAATTTAAGACCTTTGACTTACACCACAAGTGACTTCGGCGAACCAGAGCCACTTTCACCGGCTCACTTCCTTCAACTTGGAAGAGATAATTTGAATTTTCCTTACATTTTGCCGAATTAGAACATAAAATTTCTACTGAAGAAACTTTATTAAGAAGAAAACGTTACCAAAGTAAATTATTGAAACAGCTGGACACAACAATACTTATTAAATTTAAAATCTGCTATCATCATTTTAAGACCCCAGAGCTCCATAAAAACTTGAAAGTTGGTGATGTTGTGCTTATTGATGGAACATCGAAGAACAAACTTCTCTTGGATCTAGGAGTAATAGAAGAAGAACGACAAGGTCGAGACGGTAACATTCGAGCGTCTGTTGTCAAAAGCGCAAGAAGACTTTGTAGAATGCCATTACAACTATTATACCATCTTGAAGTGACAGATTCGTCAGACAATGACTGATTATGCGAAAAAAAACTCTTAAAAACTTTGAAAAGCTTATAGCAAAGACTGGGTTTAAAGTATCATTTTTAGTAAATTTGAAATATAGATATCATAAATATTCTTCACTAGCTGAAGTACCCGGCGTTGCCCGGAATTTTAAGAAGGTTTGTTAACCAAAATCAATTTAAAAAATTAACAGAGTATAAATTAGCCAAAAAAAAGCATGTGAAATGTTATACATATCTCAGTATTTTGGTAGATGCAGTCTTTCATCATTGTACCACTGAAAGCTGTAAAGTAAAAATGTCAAATTGTGGAATGTTTGTTAACCAAAATCAATTTAAAAACTTAACACAGTATAAATTACATAACCAAAAAAAAGCATGTGAAATGTTATACATATCTCAGTATTTTGGTAGATGCAGTCTTTCATCATTGTACCACTAAAAGCTGTAAAGTAAAAATGTCAAATTGTGGAATGTTTGTTAACCAAACTCAATTTAAAAACTTAACACAGTATAAATTACATAGCCAAAAAAAAAGCATGTGAAATGTTATACATATCTCAGTATTTTGGTTAGATGCAGTCTTTCATCATTGTACCACTAAAAGCTGTAAAGTAAAAATGTCAAATTGTGGATTGTTTGTTATCCAAAATCAATTTAAAATCTAAACAATTTAGCAAGATTTAACCTTCTATGTTTGGAGCAAAAGAAGCTGATAAGTAAAACATAAAATATACATACATTTATAATAAACCACTAAAAGCTGAAAAGGAAAATGTCAAATTGTCTTTTGGAAAGTAAAGCTGAAAAGTAAAAATGTCAATTTGTCTAATGTTTGTTAACCAAAATCAATTTAAAGACTAAACACAGTATAAATAACATAGAAAAATAAGCATGTGAAATGTTATACACCCAAATAATTTTTAAAAAATCCAATATAAAAATATATAAATTTATAATTAACTCCTCAGAATTCATCTAGATTTAACCTTTCATCTTTGGAGCAAAAGAAGCTGAAAAGTAAAACATAAAATATATACATTTATAATAAACCATTAAAAGCTGAAAAGGAAAAAAATGTCAAATTGTCTCTTGGAAAGTTAAGAGTTTTAAAAAGTAAAGCTGAAAAGTAAAAATGTCATTTTGTCGAATGTTTGTTAAACAAAATTGATTAAAAAAGTAAACACAGCATAAATAACATTTAAAAAAAAACATGTGAAATGTTATACACATCTCAGAATTTTAGTAGATTCAGCCTTTCATTTTTCAAGTTTAAATTAAAAATGTCAAATTGTCTAATGTTTGTTAACAAAAAGTAATTTAAAAACTAAACACAGTATAAATAACATAGATTTAATAACAGTATAAATATCATAAAATATATACATTTATAATAAATCACTAAAAGCTTAAAAGTAAAAATGTCTAATTGTCCATATAAATACCTCCATAAATGCAGGATTCTGTAGCCAAAAAAATATATAAATAAAGTATTAAAGTATTTGTTAAAGGCACTGACTGATGAAAAAATTAACAGAAATCTGCAGTTTGGGCTACACGCACCATAAATGCAAGATTCTGTAGCAATAATAGAAACATTCTGTCCTTATTAAACTCCATATAAATCTCTGTTCAATTAAACTGATCCAAATATCATCTGAAGTACCTTCATAAACTATGTTTCTCGTTTCTTGATTCGGAGTTCAATATGAATGTTTGTTAACCAAAGTCAACTTAAAAACTAAACACAGTATAAATAGCATAGGAAAAAAACATGTGAAATGTTATACACATCTCAGAATTTAGATAGATTCAGCCTTTCATCACTAAAAGCTGAAAAGTAAAATTGTCAAATTGTGTTTTGCCTTGTAAACTCTGCATGAAAAATTAAACATAGTATAAAAAAGGGATGGGAAATGTCATACACATCAATACTAAAAAACAACGAATAAATTTTGGTTCGAATTTGACTCTTAGTGTGCTTCAAAATAGTTGAAACTCTTGAAAATAGTTGTTCTCAGATGTACGTGCTTCCAAACGTTGATGACCAGAATAACGCTTGACTATGCAGTGAAGGATATTTATATCTGGGCAGGTATGATTTATGAGTACAACAAAGAGACTCGATTGAATTTCTCTTTAAGTTAAATGTCAGATTGCAACTCTATGCATTCCATTTGACAATTTGATAGCATTATATCTATATCGACTGTAAATAGAATAGAAAACATGCAAAAACAAAAATTGTTTATTTTCCCCGAAGTCCTGAAATCAATTTTAAATTCTTGCACTAAATCGGAAAGTAGGGCTGCGTATTTTATAACATTTTTAGAATTGTGCTTGGGAAATTAAAATAGTATCATTAAGATTTTTATGCAGTTATAGGCATTTTAGCTAAATTTCAATAAAAATTACTTCAAATTGACCAATTTATAGAAAAAGTATGCTATTTACAGTTAAGTTTTTGTTTCTTTTTTTTAATTTTGAAGTGCTATTTTACCATAAAGCACAAAAAAAAACCTTTAAAAAATCATTTTTTAAAACAAACAAATGGAATAGCTAAACACAAACATAGTTAACCGTAAATAAATCGCAAAACTGTGCTTAAGTTTAGACTGATTCTTTTTAGTTAAGATATACTAATTTTTATGCTTTTAAAAGTACATCGTGAATTATAAAATTAAGAACAATATAAAATACAGTAACGGATTATTGCTTCTTTTAGGAAACAACAAAACAATGTTTCAAATTCAAACTTGTGTAACTACTGCCACTCGCTGCTACTGTCGTCTGATGAGCAACAAAAAAAAATTAAATAATTCAATATTATTCTGATTTTTCACGCTAGTGGAAAAAATGCCACGCCCACTTTAGAGTCACTTGCAATAATTAAACACACACAAATATATAAATTACACAAAAGGTTATTTTTTAAAATTCTGTAATGTGTCTAAATCTCCACTATGGAAATATATTGGAGAATTCCATCATTTTAATAAGAAATTTCTAAAATGAAAATAGCAACAAATAACGTCTGTTTATAATCTGAAGACGATGTTAATTTCACTGAAATGTTTTAAAATATAAATTTTAGATAAGAAATATTTAACGCATTTACTACGCATTACATCGTTTCAATAAGAAATATCTGAAATGAAAATGGCAACAGAGAACGTTTGTTTACAAAATAACACGGCGAAAATAAACGACGATCGTTAATCGAAATGTCTTAAAGTATAAAATCTGACTTGAAAGATTATTATTTTCATTTATTATTCTGGTTTAATATATGACTTGAAACTTTTTGATTTTATTTATTTTTATCTTTTCGCTCGCTGTCAGCTAACCCTAACGTGGACGCCATATTCAGAGGGATGATGCCACAAAGTGTAACAGCTTACATTTAGTTTCAAAATTGTGGTTTTTTATTAATTAAAAATCAACGGTAATTAATTTCGATTTTTGAAGTTCTTCAGACCCTCGGCTGTTTTTAAAGACGCCTGTATTTAAAATTTCACGATCGTTGCTCCTAAACTGTGGATTTCTATACAATTACAGAGATACAAACATTCATTTTTATATATTAGATAGTGCATCAATTGCTGTGTATTGTAGCGTACTGGAAAGATGAGGTTATTTTTCCAAAGAACCCACAAGTGCTTGGAACACAGCTGCGTGTTTTCGAGGAATGTGTTGTTCGGTTCCAAGCCACTAAAGCTGTCAGCCGATAATCTGCTTGCACCTGCCGCCCCCCCCCCTTCTGAAAATCCAGACATTGAAGAGAGACGCTGTATAAAATCCGAGCGGAATAGACATGTTTTGCTAGGCTCCTGTGTTGTTGGGCCGAGAATGGGCCCTGGTGCGTGTATTTGTGAATCTGCACGTAAATTAAGTGATTACATCGGAAGTGTTTAATGTTTATTTCTTTTGTTAATAAATTGTTAAGTTTTGTTTTAAAAATTTGGCCTTCGTTTGTTAAGTAGAACTCTGTCTTTCTTTGGTATGGATCAATAGTTGTGAAATTTCTTCAAAATGCCTCAGAGAGTTAACAGCCTTATAGTGACGTCACAGCTTAATTGGTGATCAGCGGTTGGATCCGTACCCGGTTCTGAAAGCAGAGTCAGTATGCCAAATTGCGGGTCATTTTTCTCGGACCCATAGAAGGTACAGATTTTATTACGCCGCCGTATCGGGGAGTGTTCAGAGGAAAACCTCCCCTTTTTCGAAGGAGTGATGTTTGAAAAATAACTGTGCTCCGCGAAAGTTAAGAGGTCATCGACCCAGCTTCGCAGGAGGGGAATCGCGATAGTACCTCTGTGCTCCTGTGTTTTTCGTAGTGCGGTCGGGAAGAGGGTGTTTTCAGAGAGCCCTGGACCGTGTTTTCCCCGGCTCAGTTAAAATTGAGAGTGTTTCGCCGTCTGCTCCAGAGTTTCGTTTTCTGCGTATTTTATGTTTTGGAAGATCTTCTGGAAGTGAATGTGTCAACAGTGGGAGCTGTGTTTGGAGATGACCCTTGCGCCGTCGGCCTGCAAAAAAAGGGGTGAGTACCGCTTTTAGATACTCAAAGTTGCATTGATTTTTTTTTTTGGATAGGTATTTTTCGGAAATAATTGTAAGTTTTAAGTTGTGATGAATTGCTGGGAAAATACATATCAGTGCAATTGTTTTGTGGGCACAAAAGTAGTGTATTTTGCAACCGTAGTGTTTATATGTGATGTGTGAATGTCTAAGCTAGCTATGATGCAAAAAGTGGTTGTAATTCTTGTGGAGGGTAAAAATTACCCTGGCTGTGTTGCCTAAAATGTTTAAAAAAAATAGATACAAGTGGTATTTTTTTTCTCAATAATTTTTTGAAACAGTTATTATTTGAGCTTTTTGTTATTTTTAGGGTAAGCTACCTTTCACAAACTGTTTGCTTTAAAAAAATAAATACAGTGGTATTTTTTTTTGTTTCTCTCGATAATTTTGTTAAAGCATGTATTGAGAGTTTTTGAAACGTTAACTAACGTTGTTAATTAGAAGCTTCTAATTGCTTTCAAAGGTTAACTAAGCTAGTACATTTGTGTGTTGTATATACAAACTGTATATTCCGGTTAATGCTTGTAGCGGTATAAGTGTTGATTAACGTTTGCTACTTGGTTATTAATTGATTTTTTTAAATAAAAGGTTGACTAAACTAGTGCCTTTGTGGAAAATATACAAGCTGTATTTCTCAATTATAGTAGCGGGATAAACGATAATTCAACTACTTGCTATGTAGAAGTATTATTTTTGTGTGTTATTGAATGTTAAAAAGGTTAATCTAATGTTTTGATTTTGAAAAAGTTATTATTGCAATTTGGAAAAGTTAAGCTAAAGTGTTATATATGAAATTTTTGCTATTTTGTTTGTTTATGTATATGATCCCATTGTAAAATACATGGTTTCATGAAGAAAATTTAATTGAAGGTGTTTTAGTTTTTTTGAGTTTTTTTTTTAAATTTTCCTGACCTGTACTTATAAATTTGTGTTTGATTTTGTGTGTAAAAATGGCTTATCTGAGTAGGGGGAGAAAGGCAGATTTGAAAATTTTAGCGATGAGGTTGGGTCAACAGCCCGCCCCAGATGCATTAATAATCCATCAAAAAAAATTAATAGAGAGTAGTCCAAATTACGAGGAGAATTTTGTTAGGGGTCTTCTTGAAACCATAATGCAAGATAGATTACAGCAGTAAAAAGCGGCTAGGGAAAGTGAGCAGGCGGAAAGAGATCGGATTTTTGCTATGGAGAAAGCGGAAATATATAGGATTTTTGCTATTGAACAAGAGCGAAGAGATAGGATTTTCGAATTGGAAAAATCGCGAATTATATCTCAAGCCCGTTTGGCGACCCCAGAATATCCCCAGAATACGGTAAGGGAAAAAGTGAAGGATGATTCTGAGCAAATTGAAGAAGAGAAGAAAGAGGTAGATTTTAGCTGTGAAAACAGTCGGGGAAAAGACCCTGCTCAACGAATTTGGGTGGAGACGAAAGGGGAAAGTCTAGTTGAGTCGGGAAAAATTACGACAGAGGAAAATGAGGGAGTACCCTTGCGGTGTTCTGAAAACACTCGGGGGGCGTCTCAGAAAGGCCAGCAAAGTTGTGGGGAAAGGAAGGAAAGTTTACTGTTAGGGCAGGAGGTCGATGAACCCGATGAACACGACTCACGTTTGAATGATAGAAACGAAGACTTAAGAGGGTTGAAAGTGATCCCGGGAGAGCAGAAAAATTTCGGAAATGAAAAAGGGGTAATGGATATGAAAGAAGATGAAGAATATGAGAGTAAAAGGGTATTAAGTTTAGAAAGGAATTTTGGAGAGGATTTAGCGATAGAGATAGAGATGGCGCATTCAGTGGTCGGTTCAGAAGCTGGAATTTCGGTTAAGAGATCAAGGTTACCTGCAAGGGCCAAATTGACCAATCCTGAGAGTTCCGGTTTTTCTTTCGGGTCAGGAATTAAACATCTTGCGTCGGGAGAGGTGATGAGAAAGAGAAAAGGGTTGATTTCGGTGGTAGATCGGTCGGGAGAGAGCTTGATTGACTTGTATTTCGTTTCGGGCTGTAAGCCTGGAATGAGTTGCACTATGCATCTACTTGTGGTTCACATGGGCATCACGTTTTTGTATTTTTTAATTATTAGTAAGTGGATAGCCCATATTGAAAATCCAGATTAAATACACAGGAGGTTGATTTACCTTGTATTGCTTGTATGTGTTATTAAATTGATTTTTTGTTCATGCAATAGAAAGGTATATGATTGTTGTATTTTGGGTATGTGTATTTAAGTGTTTATTAGTACTATTTTTGTTTCTTATCAGTGAATGAATATTTATTTATGGAATTTAAGTGTTTTTATTGAAAATGTCATCCCGTACAAAATAAATGCACTGAACGGGAATTTAATAGTTAAATAAATTTTCAAAATTTTGGTTATGTGCTTTGTTAAATTTTGGTTGCAACTTGAGTGTTAAAGGTGGTGCTGGCTACGTGTTTTTGTTTCAACTCCTCTGTATGCCGGTGCACAAACTGTGCTATTTGCCGGTGCACAAACTGTGCTATTGATGGTGTAGATGTGGTTGACAGACAAACTTTTTCCTCTGCGAAGAAAAAGTTTCCTGGAGCGTGGAGGAGCTGTAGCGTACTGGAAAGATGAGGTTATTTTTCCAAAGAACCCACAAGCGCTTGGAACACAGCTGCGTGTTTTCGAGGAATGTGTTGCTCGGTTCCAAGCCACTAAAGCTGTCAGCCGATAATCTGCCGGCATCTGCCGCCCCCCCCACCCCTTCTGAAAATCCAGACATTGAAGGGAGACGCTGTATAAAATCCGAGCGGGATAGACGTGTTTTGCTAGGCTCCTGTGTTGTTGGGCCGAGAATGGGCCCTGGGGCGTGTATTTGTGAATCTGCACGTAAATTAAGTGATTACATCGGAAGTGTTTAATGTTTAATTCTTTTGTTAATAAATTGTTAAGTTTTGTTTTAAAAATTTGGCCTTCGTTTGTTAAGTAGAACTCTGTCTTTCTTTGGTATGGATCAATAGTTGTGAAATTTCTTCAAAATGCCTCAGAGAGATAATGCTTTGCTACTTGTCGTGACGCCACAGTATATGCAAGTCATTTGTTTGTTTTATTTGTTAATTTATTTAATGTTATTCAAAACATAAATATCTATGCATAACCCAAATATATTATTACCCTTTTATTGATTACAGTTAAAATACAACTTGGTGTTTTTGTACTATTTTACTTTCCATCTCTCATTCTTAATTATTAGATATAAATAACTCATCTGTATAAATTTGGATATTTAAAAGTAATTTTCATTAATAGCATTTGTTAAATAGAAATTGAATTGTATAATTATGTATACGTTTTTTGTATATAATTTGAAACTCAAAATCTCTTATGTAGTTTCTATGCTGTTCATTTGTATGTTTTAGATATAGGTGAACTCTGTGAGAGAGTTCAGGTGGGGAATGTAAAGTAATACCCCCACGATGGTCGAACGCTGCGTCGTCAAATGGTCGAACGCTGCGTCGTTCGAATGGTGACGTCCGCAGAGACGCTTCAGCTTTTGTATAGAAAGGACGTAGGTTTGATACGGAACAGAAGTTCCCATTTAAAACGAGCCCTACGATCCTATTATTGATATGGGTTTTAAACCATTGTAAATAATGTAAATAAAAACGAGTTAGCAATTAAAATCACTTATAGCTGAACACTCTTCTTGCTTTATCGAATTTGTTATTTCGCACGTTCAACCACCGAACAGTTTTGAAACTCTGTTGCGCGACACACGTTAAATATGTACGCCGGATAGTTCCTCTGTAATTTTTGCAGAGGTGGGAGGAAGGTACGACCCCCCTCCCCCCACAAGACGTCGCCCATGGGAGTGCTTGGTCTATATTGTGGTGGCGCTCGGAGGTTAGGTTGGCTCACCTGAAACAGTTAAGAAGTCGACAAATCATCAGGGTGTATGAGAGAATCTTTTCGGAGAAAAGTTTTTATAAAAACAAGACCGTCATATTTAACACCCTTATACCGAATAGTTTTAGTATTCTCATGAAGCCATGATTTTTTTTATTTAATACTAGCGAAATACCCGTGCTTCGCTATGGAGTACATTCAAATTAAGTACAACGATCAATGTATGCAATTAATGCCAAAAAAATACATTTATAATAAATCGTAACGGCTAGTTTTATAGACAAAATAATGTAGAGGAAAATATTTAAATCAAATACAACGGTCAATGTATGCAATTAATTTGTATGTTTAATATCCATAAAACCTACTAATTTGCATTAAATTCTTAAAAAACTTAGGTGTTCAATGAGTCTAGTGGTTAAATTTTATCTTTTACTGTATTTTGATATTTTTTGTAAATTAATTTCGTTGTTATGCTCGTGACGCAAAATTAACTTAAAGTATCACAAAAGAAAAAATCCACGTGATCAGCATTTAATAAATTAAATTCTAAAAATTAATCTTCAAAATTTCACCAAAAATCAGAAAATGGAGGTTTTGAAAAAGATTTCATTTTAAATGAAGTTTTATGATCTTTCACGTGATATAAATTTTATAACCTCCAATTATTATTATAAATGCAAACTTTAAAAAATCTTACAAAAACAGCTTAAACATTAATTTTTAAAAATCTAAGAAGAATTTTTCAAAATGTTTTCTTAGTGTACCCTTAAACTATAAGAAGAATCGCCATGCAAAATTTCAGCCCTTTAGGTCCATCGGTTTGGTCTGTGCGTTATCTGTCAGTCAGACAGTCACTGAACTGTTTTATATATATAGAAAATAAGTCATAACTCCATAAAATAAGACATAATCTCGTAGATAATAACGGATCTTATAATCTATTATACATAAATACTATATTAAATGTAGAAAGAATGTTTATGATGTTTGTCCTAACATGTCCCTGTGTTAGAAAAACATGGATTCATTTTTTTTTTCTTTTTAGAATTCAAGTTATTGTAGCAAATTACATTAAGCTACAGAATAAAATGAATTTTAGTGAAATCAGTGGATTTAAAAGTGAAAAAATATTTTCAACATTTTTTTGATTATATATAAAATAAAAGATTAAAATTTAAACATTACTTTTAAGTTTACATAGCTTTGAAACTACGATATACATTATAATTTTTACATATGTTTCAAATTATTATGGAAATTTAAAAACATTCGTAACAGATCGTCATAAATAATTTATGGAATTCTGGAATTTATTAAGTAACACCATAAAATGTTTACAAATGTAAAGGGATATACAAATGTACATTAATCTCTTTCTAGTTTAAAAAGAAATGAAAATCGCGTTTTCATTTTTAAAATGCAAATTAATATATGCAAATAACATAACTTACTGTAAATTGTCATTACTAGAGGCGACATAAATGCAAATAATTATGCATTTAAATAATTAAAAAAGTAGAGAAAGTGTTTGTCAAAATAGTGCATATTTCAAAACATGGAGATAAAATAAAACTTTTAAAATGCATTTTCAATGCTAGGAATTTAAAAGTATTTGATAAACTGTTTATTTTAATTTATTGTCATGTATGTAAAATGGAAATAAAAAATTATTTAATTTTTACAATTAAATATTAATCTTTGCAGCGGTAAATGGTTTTATTTTTCTTTCCTCCTTTAGGGTAGAAACATGTTTTGTTTAAACAGAGGCTATGTAGCATTGATTTTTTTAAAAACTTTTAAATGCATTTCATGTTGCTATGTATGCATACATGCTTTTCAGGCTGCTATTCAAGCCGAATATTTCACAGCGTTTCGCACATCCATTTCTTCAACGTGTTAATGTAAAACACACTTGATAGCTTGCAAAAATATACACTTATACACATCTATATTTAGTTGTATACATAGTGTTATAATTAATGGTATCGCATAGTATTGTGTATTGAACATAATGTACAAAAAAAAAAAAAATTGAAGTCCAAATTAAATTACCCTGCTGATGTATAAAATAAGCAATCTGATGTCTAAAGTAAAATGTTAAGTATAAAATTAAGAGTAAATAAGTAAAACTTATAGCATGTAATGTGCCTGTAGGAAATTGTGTTAAGATAAATTGATGACTCGAAAACAGACAGTTGCGAAAATGCTGGCACCGATTCCTCTGGCATGACCATCTCTTCGTGTAAAATACTGAGATCATGTGATCAGCAAACCGAACTTTGCATTTTTTATTGTTTTTGGAATCGGATTTTGGTTTTCGTAGAGGGAAAATGGACAGTTTTGAAAAACATATTCTGTCGGTAAAAATGCCTACAATCAAATCAATTTTTTTATTAATTATTCATTTATTCAATGGATATAAGTGCATCATGAAAGATAGGCATATGTGAATCAAATAATTCATTAAATCAGAATTCATCGGATTTGAGATATTTACCTGCGTCCGAGTGCTAATTAGTCTGTAGTGAAAAAAAAAACGGAGAGGTTAGTACAAAAACCAATTATTATTTTGGTTAGTCCAGTAAAATCAAATTCTTAGTTGAATTACATTCTTTAATTCAACATAAATATATGTGAGCAGACGAATAATGTAAGAGGAATGCTTTTTCTGAAGAACGCATTGCATATGAAATAATATATTGCGTTGTATGGTACATGTAGTATTGATTATGACTTGTTTTGCACACTATTGTATTGTATATATTTGGTATTGTACAGTGTATTGTACATAAATTGTATTATATAGTGTATTGTATATATATTGAATTGCATTTATAGTATATTGTATGTTAATTGATTTGCATGATATAACTAAAATTAAATAATTCAATAAAGCAAGATAATTATTAGCAAGAAGAAATTCTTCTTGTTAGTAATTTTCTTGCTTTGTTGAATTATTTAAGTTTAGTTATATTTGTCCGTCTTCAGTATTAGGATTTGTTGCAACTGCGCAATATTTTATTGAAAAGTTAAAATTTTCAAGTTTTCTGTTAATTTGTTCTGCAGTCTACGCCCTCTTTATACGTCTTTTTTTCGTGTCGAATTATTCACACTATTTGTGTTGATTTGCACAATGTTATAACGAATTCTATAGTACTGTATTGTATAATAATATTGCATGTGCAAATCAATGTTAAAAGTAGATTTTACGCTGGTTATATACAAAGTGAATAGTCGGGGATTTTGCCATATAATCTTAGGCTGAGGTCGGCTTAAACTTCAACTTATACACATCTCTAATAATTTTTATGCAGCGTCCAATAAAAGACGACTACTGCATAGGTAAGCAGTTGAGACTAGAATGCAAACGAAATCTACTGACCAATGTATAATCAGACCAGAGCTCATTGAAATAATCAACAATATTGAGTAAGGTTAAACTTAATTGTTGTACTTTAGACAACTTAGAGATAAATATGTACTTTTCAATCGAATGTGAAATCAGCGGCTTAAATGATATATTTTAAAAATGTCTTTAAAAAATGGTCATTGTGAATAGTCATGAATCCGAGCACCCACAGCACCAAAATCCCACACTCCACCTCGAACCTTCAGATATATATTGTGCCCGTGAATTAATATTACAGGAAATTGTATGAAATTGCTTATTAAGGTAGCTCTATTAAATTCACAGTCTACATTAATAATACCGCGATGCGTCCATTGGCTACTTACTTGTCACCTGACATAAATGCACCCACAAAAACAAACAATTTTGTACATTTGTTCTGTAATTCTTTCCTCTTTGAAAACACTCTGATGGCCGAAACGGCCTAGCCGGCCGAACATTCAGAAGACCAGACGGGCGGTCGAAATTCTCCTAGAATGCTTCCCCCCCTTGTCCCTGGTAGGTGGTCATTCTACCAACAGTTCAATGTCCCCACAGAGTCCTTGTTTTATTGTCTAGAACCGATCCCGGCGTACTTTATGACCAGATGTTGATTGTGGGGACTACTGATAGTGGGGCCGCACCACACCGTGACAAATTTCAGTACAATCGTCAGGATGTTCTGTGGGGGAAAGGAAATATGCTTTTCGTTCTCGGCTATGAGGTCTTTTGGGGTAAGCTTTAAAATGGGGCTTCGGTCGAGAGGGTTAAGGCTACTGTGCACTAACCCTATTGGATTCGCTCACCTCAGTGTTAATCTATGGAAAAAATGTGTCCAAGGATTGCCGACTTAGATTGAAACTTTTTTAAAAATTGTACTCCAAAATGGAAAAGAAAAGTTACACCTTGGGGCATTTTCTGTTTTAAAAATTTTTCAGGGAGTCTCTTCTAACGGAACTACCGCGGGTTATTAACGTAGGATTACTTATCGTTGCTTACCTGTTTTGTATGTGTATATGTATGTATGTGTTATTTATATATATATATATATATATATAAACACATAGGTGGTTATCAAAATAATGAAAAAACATCAATATTAGTGGTTTTTATGGAAGTGCTTCGTCTTCCTTAAAAAACATGTTTAGGGACCAATATTTTTTCATAGAATATAGAGTATACATTATTCTACTCTAAAGTAGCAGTAATGGAACTATGGGCATCAGGCTCTTTGGGGGATACCGTAAGATGTCATACCTTGTAGACTTTGCAGAGGGCAAATTGTTGAAGCGCGTTTAATAGGAGTATCTGTTACAACAGCCCCATGGCTTTGGGTGTTTACCGAGCTAGGATATCGGAAGTCATGATGGCATACAGAGTTCACGGAAAGACATCCTCTGTGAAACAGAATAGTGGACGAAAGAGAAAGCTAAGTAAAAGAGACTGACTGGTGTTGAAGCGTATTGTGACATCAAAAAAGAAGACAACTGCAGCCAAAGTGACCGTACAGCTCCATCAGTATCTGCAGGCTCCAGTACCAGCCATTACAGGTATGAGAAAACTTGGCACAAATCCTGGTGGAGTGATACGTTGAAATATGACATTTGGTTAGACGAATCATTGTTCACTTTGTCCCCTCCAACAGGACATGTGTATGTCTGAAAGCACCTACACAAGCGTATTATCATACTTGTCTCATGCCAGCTGTCAAACATGGAGAGGAAATTTCTTAGGGTTTCGGCGGCCATCTCATGGTTTTCAAAAAGGATCTATTGTAACCCCGAAAGAGAGATTGACTGGGAAGGACTATGTCGAACATTTAGCCCACCAGATCTATCCTATGGTTAAAAAATTATTTCCTGTAGAAGATGGCGTTCTCCATGATGATAATTCTCCTATCCATACAGCTAGACGTGTCAGGTCGTGTTTTGAGGAACATACAGACCAAGTAAGACACCTTCTCTGACCCCCACAGTTCCTAAACCTCATTATCATCGAACTGCTGTGGTCTATTTTAGGGAACAGAGTCAGGAATCAATATCCAGGAATAGCATCTCTACAGGAACATTGGCGATTTATCCATAAAGAATGGTATAATATTCCCTTAACCACTATTCATGACTTTCATAATTCACTTCCTTAGTGAATCCACGTGGTATTAAATGCCATAGATCGGAGTTGGGCAACCTTTTTGAGAGTGCGTGCCAAAATCGGCCAAATCTCTGACAACAAATTTTTCCACGTGCCAAACAAAATTTCTTGAGAACATATAAATTGATATTTGATCTGTACATGATAATGCAAATCATGTAAAACAACTGAATGAAAAAAAATGCTACAGGTTTTCACGAAGAAAGTGTTTTTGTGAATAATTTGTATTAGCCTGTAAGCAAAATTTTAAATGTCATACATATTAACCCAATTTAAAGACACTAATATTATATATATATATATATATATATATATATATATATAGATATATTTATTTATTTATATATATATATATATATATATATATATATATATATATATATATATATATATATATATATATATATATATATATATATATATATACACTGCTGGCCACTGTAAATGCAACACTCTGTAGGAAACATGCAAATAACATGAAATTTACAACATGAATTAGCGGAGGTGAGATATGCAAATGATTAGAATTTCAGCGCAGACTCACATCACGCGCGCCTGTGGCGCCACTCAAAGCGCTATTTAAGGTTAGGAGATTTCGACTATTTCAAGTTCGGCAATTGTGTTTTTCTTGTGGTTTTTTCAAAAAAAAGATCAATTATGCCTCATCGAAAACAGCGATCATCTTTTGATCAAGTATCCGAGTTCGACAAAGGAAGGATACTGGCCTACCGAGATTGTGTATTATCTTTCAGGGAAATCGGTAGTCGTGTTGGACGAAACCAAACAACTGTAATGCGGATATGTGATCGTTGGATGCAGGAAGGTACGACGGACCGGCGTGTTCGATCGCATCCACCTCAGCGCACCACTTCACGTGATGACAGGCAAATTGTGCGCATGACAGTGACGGATCGCTCAGTCACATCACGAACCATAGCACACCACATGCAGTCTGTAACGCATCATTCAGTGTCTGCGTGTACCATTCGACGCCGTTTACAGCAGAGTGGTATGTCCGCAAGACGTCCATTGCTTTGTCTACCCTTGACGCAGAACCACAGACGTCTACGGCGCCAATGGTGCGATGACAGAAGGATGTGGACGGCAGAATGGAATGAAATTGTCTTTATTGACGAGTCACGCTTCTGTCTGTAACACCACGATGGTCGCATTCGAGTCTGGAGACACCGTGAAGAGAGGATGCTGAACAGCTGCGTTATGCACCACCACACTGGTCCTGCACCGGGTATTATGGTTTGGGGCGGTATTGGATATCACTCTCGCACACCTCTAGTACGCATTGCCGGTACTTTAAACAGCCAGCGCTACATCTCCGAGGTGTTAGAGCCAGTTGTCCTTCCTTACCTTCAGGGATTGCCCACAGCCATATTTCAACAGGATAATGCGCGACCACACGTGGCACGCATTGTCCAACGGTTCTTCGTCAATCGCCAGATTGAATTGCTTCCCTGGCCGCCTCGCTCTCCGGATCTTTCGCCGATAGAAAACATGTGGTCCATGGTTGCTCTACGATTGACCCAGATTCCATCCCCAGCTGCCACAGCAGATCAACTTTGGCAACGTGTGGAAGCTGCTTGGTCTGCTGTACCCCAAGAAGTCATCCAAAGTCTCTTTGAATCAATGCCGAGGCGTGTGGCAGCGGTGATCTCCAACAATGGCGGCTACTATAGCTACTGATTTTGGCAGGAACCACACTTCACAGAAGTCTATAAATTTAATCATTTGATACTTGGTCAACATGTTATCTACAAAATAAATTTTGTTGTGATATCTCTTGTCTTTCTTGGTGTTGCAATTTGGGTGACCAGCAGTGTATATATATATATATATATATATATATATATATATATGTTTTCCGAAGGACCGTCATGGCGGAATGTAATCCTATGTTAAAACAATGCAAATAATATTTTAAAATTCAAAACTTTCAGGGACACAATCTGGTATACTGTGTTATTAACGCTCATATATTCATTTTGGGGACGAAATTTATAAAATGAATCCCGTTGCAAGGTGTAGAAAAGTTCAGGCTATCTGAAAATGTAATTTTTATTGAATTTTCTGTATTTATGTAGCTGTCAATAGTAGACAAATTGTCTGCATGGGCTACCATTGACGTGGGCAAATCCTGTAGGGTTAGTACACAGCAGCCTTATCGTGTATTATCGGAATAGTTGTCTAATTTTATGATAATCTCATCGGTTACTTCATCTCAGTTGCCAAATGATTATATGCCTAATCCTTTAAATATAAAATAGTCTAAAGTGCTACGGTGTTCATTTGTACGACTAACATTTGGACAGATGAAGCCAATAGAAACGTATGAGACCACTCGCACTGTTAGTTGTCCAACCAATACAGTTTTTTGTCTTGGAGCAGTTGAATCTGTTCACAACTCTTGCGACTTTCCGGCTTATTTCAGCCTGCAGCATAGTGGTAGATTTTTCTTTTTATCTTCAGGTATGCTTGCTTATATAACTATTAGTTGCACAGCAGAAAATCGATAGTGCATGCCTGGCCTAGCACATTTTCCACAATCCTCCGTAATGGTAAGTGTTTTTCTGCTTGAACTAATTATATTAGTCATTAAAAATTAATGCTTTCATATCTATATATTTAAGTTGCTAAGCGGATATTTTGTGTAGTCCGTGAGAGAAAACTACTGCACTAATTTACTTCATTTTGGTCTTAAACGAAATATTGTAATCTGTAAAAATGTCAAATTTGGTTTTTGAAATCGCAATTTCTGTTAATTAGCGATAATTTTAAATGCCTAATATTGATTAAATATGCCTAATATTGATTAAATATGCCTAATATTGATTAAATAATTCTTAAATATTGATTTCTGCTCATGCCCAGTGGCATGTTTAAATCTGTCTTTAGAATCTTACTGTTTCTTCTCATGCTCAGTGACATGTTTTAATGATAAGCATATTTATTCTGAGGAGTCTCTCTGGATCGCTCTGTACAATTTTTATTTCTATGATAATTATGTTTGTGAAATAAAAGATAAAACCTCATGGAAATTTTTTATTTATCGCTGTTTAGTTAGCGATAATTTACAATTAAAAAATTGCTTACTGCGCATGCTCAGTGACACTTTTTTAATCTGTCTTTAGATACTCACTAAGCACGAGGCCGCTTAAAAACATTAATTTACTTCTGAACATTATTATCAATTTCAATATTTGGCAGTGATGTGTTGAATATAATTTGGTACATTTATTTACTATTTAGCCGTCATGATTTGACGGGTATCAACAAGTTTTAATAATTCCATTTAATACACCTGTATTTTAGATATCCGTTATGATTTTAATTTAATTGTGACTCAGTAGAACAAAATTGTACAATAACATTCTTTTAAATATATAGCACACCGATAAAATAACAATGGGAAATTTCTTCAATCGAACTTCTTTGTTTGGTCGAGGTATGATAATCACTCGTTATTCCTTTTTACTCTTGGGATCTAATATTTATTTTCCTGAATAATATTATTAAAAAGGGCAAACATTCCATAGAAAATTATTTTTCGAACAATATTAATTCACACAAAAACGCTCGCATTCCAGATTTTCCGACTAACCGAATTCCATTTCTGCAAGAAAAAACTGATTGTTCTTTGGATTCATAACGAGTTTGGGAACAGAACATTTAATTTGTTCTAGTTCCATTCCAACAGATATCGGCGAACCACGTGTGGAAATTTAAAGTTGAATACTATCTGGAGAAGACTATTCATTATTTAAATCTGCTTTCAGAATTAAATAAATGTATTATTCTTATTTATTTTCAATATCTAAGCCTGAACAGGAACCAGCGAAAATTTCATCATTAAATTTAAAAATAATAGAATTGTTGTCGTTCGTCATTAAACATATTTTCTGGACACCCCCCCCCACACACACACACACATATATATATATATATATATATATATATATATATATATATATATATATATATATGTGTGTGTGTGTGTGTGTGTGTGTGTTAATCATTCATTAGAGAGAGCAGAATAGTTAAAATAATTCAAATGCGACTTAAAAGCAGATCTAATTTTGTGGCGTCAAACGTCAATATTTTGCATATTGCGAAACGCGCAATGAAGTCAAAAGGGGAAAAACCCGCAAGGAACTATAAATAGAATTGGACTTGATTGACAGTTAACGACGCCCCAGCCTCATTTTCGGTGCGACGCCATACAGTATTCTGGAGAGTTTGAACAGCGAAAAACAAAGGAGTAAGTTAGCAGAACATAGATTAGAGTTGTCCGCCGCTAGACGAGGTCGACGCGTCGCGAGATGAGAGATGGAACTTGGCGCAGATTGAATTGGTTTTTAATTAATATTATTGAATTAAGTTCTTAGATGCAATTTTAATAGTCTTTATTTGCCACAGGCCTATTTGTTGACTGCTATTTAGAATAATTATTTAGGGGAAAAGTTATACGGTTTAGATCCGCGTGAATAGTCGAGCAGGATTCAGGGATCGCGTGAGGGATTAACCCCACAGCCGTTTTAAAATAATTTGAAAGAATTAAAATATGTAATTTTTCAAATTTCTTCATCTCTCTCCTCGCGACAGCGTCATCCATTGGCGGAAAAATAATATTTTGGTTTGAAACTGCAATTTTTTTAGTGCCGATGCCAGGGAGAACAAGTGCCGACGCCACTTTCCCACTCAGGATTAACTTCATGTGGATGCCGTTCGCTGTTTTCACGATGTTTTATCTGCCAATTGTGATGCGGTTGATCTGTTTGCTGCAGTGTGTCTTCTGAAGTCCGGCATGTGATTTTCCCACTGAGAAATTCTCCATTCGTGTTCAAAATCGTGGGTATCTTTATTGTTCGGGATGTGTTCTGCTCCAAGTTGAGCAACGCAATTTTCCAATTTTATTCGAGTGCTATGAAACGTCGATCTTCATATCTGGGTATAAAAATTTCCCAGAGAATTCAGCGAAATAACGTAATTGATGTAGTAGGTTAATCAACTATTTGACCGATTAACAGATATTTTCATTGTCCGATGCAACCAGTGTGAACGATTGTGCTTTTGAAAACATTGGTGCTGTGTGTGTATTTGACGGGCGGCTACACGACATCAGTGGTTATTGATATATAAATTGGAGTTACTCACAATGATTTTCACCGATCTTAAAAATAACAACGGATTAAAGACTCTTGAGGACTTTTGAATGATCACAGCTTAGTTGAAGGATATCGGCCATCACTAGCGGATACTACTGTTTATCGAGCATTATCCAGAGCACCGAAAGAAGTTCAGTTAAAATGCTGAAGATTTTACTATTTTCTATTGAATTTGAATTTTTATTAAAAAATGTATAATGTAATGTAAAGTTCTAAAGGTAAGCTAAATTTCATGATTTGACTCTTGTAACTGAGATGGGTCTATGATTTCTGATTTTCGTAACGGCTGGCTTATTTTCATTTAAAAATAGAATGTTTATTGGAGGTGACACCAGAATCTAAACTAAAATCAGTATGATTTTGGAAGCAATAAACCCATAAATTTTTAAAACTGATGTTACCCACCCCAGTTCACTGTAGAGTTTGTAAACTTTAGTACAACTAGGCAGATTTGGGCACTTAAATTTTTCTGGCGGAGCTTCCCAATTGGTTTCCATTGAATATTTTAAATTTCAGTGGAGTTTTAGACTGCTGAATTAAAATTTTCTTTTTATGTGTACGGTTTTGCTTAGATTTTGATTAGAATTTTGAGATTTATAGACTTATTTCATGTTTTCCAGATTAATTAATTAATACTTTGACATTGGAAAAAGCTTTAATATTGTTATGCAACGAAATTAAAATGTTTATCCATCTTGCTGCTGTTGGGGGCGGGGAAGCAAAATATGATGTATTCAATTATGAGTAGTAGTAAAAATATTGAAAATTTGATTTCATTAATTGTTAAATTAAGAGCTTTGAAAGATTTCGTCAAATTTATGTCAAATTGAGAAAATTTGAGTAATTTGCCACAAATTCTAGTCTCCTGAGCTGGTGATAGCTGTTTTGTTTCTTTTATATGATTTTTGTGTTTTTATTTTGATTTTATAAGGTGTTTTACTTTAAGTTACATTTTGATAAGGTTTTATTATGAGTGTGTTTATATTGTATTGAATAAAATATTATTAATATTATGTGATTTTGTTTTTAAATAAGGTATGGAAATCGGAGTACTATTTTTTTTCATGGATATAAAGGGAGAGATTTTCATGTTTTAATTTTGGTAGTGGTAGGATTGTGTGAGTAATATTGAATAAAATGTGATGAATATTACATATTTTATCAATTAAGAAAAGGATTTAACGTTTGACCAGGCACTAGCCTGCTTCACTTTTTCACGTGATAAAACTTTTTTTCAAAAATTTGAAGAATTGTGTGTCCTGGACCGCCTTAAATTACAATAAAACATGATTTCATTTGCAGAAATTTCCATTCGTAATACATAGTATTTTAATTCTTCGGGGATTCTTATGCAAAACACATTGCCGTTATTTATGGAATATGCAATGAAATTTGTCAATTGCAGAAATGTATTCAAATATTCGTAACGTATACTGACGCAAGATGTATAAAGAATCTGTTACTATGGTTACATAGAATTTAAATTTTAGTTATTCTACTAATGTGGAAAGCTTTTAGACAGGATAAAAAAATAATAGAAAGGTTTAATTTTTGTTATCTTGTAGGTCTATTCCGTCTTCACATGTATATAGAAACGAGTTCCCTGTTTTTCGCATAGATGTCACATGGTTTGAGAGTCGAATTAAATTACCTGTATTTCGTAATTTTGCCCTCCTCAATTGATGATTACTTAAAAGTTCTTATTAAAAACGTGTAAAAAGATTAAGTGGACAGTAAAATCGCGTGATTTTAGCACTGACAGTTTAACAATGCAACTGAACATATGAAAGTAATTGTTATACCTGATTTACAGTACACTATTATAACAATAAAAATCCTCGAGTGATGTTTACTTCAATGTGCTTGTTAAAAAAGCACGTAAAAATATTATGTCGAGAGTTAAAATCGTGGGATTTTAGCATTGACAATTCATCGAAGAAAATGAACATATGAAAGAAATCGCTGTAACTGATTTGCAGTGCATTGTTGTAACAAGAATGTCCTCAAATTATGATTAACTTAATGTGCTTGTTAAAAAATCGCGTAAAAATACTAAGCGGAGGCGTAAAATCGTGTCATTTTATCATTATAAATTCAACAAATCAACTGAACGTATGAAATAAATTGTTATAACATATTTACAGTACACTGTTATAACTAAAAAGTCCTCAAGGGACGATTACTTGAAAATATTTTATTAAAAAGTGGGTAAACATATGAAATGGAGAGTTAAAATCATGTGATTTCAGCTTTGAGAATTCAAGAAAGCAAATGAACGTATGAAAGGAATTTTAATAACTGATTGACAGTACACTGTTATGGCAAGAAAGTCCTCAAAAAATGATTTTAAATGTACTTGTTATAAACACTCGTAACATATAGAAATATTTAGTGGAGAGTTACAATCGTGGGATTTTAAGTCTTGAGAATTAGCTCTCGTTGGAATTAGCATTGATAATTCAACAAAGCAGCTGAACCTGTGAAAGAAATTGTTATATTTAGTTTATCATACACTATTATAAAAATAATGTTCTCAAGTAATGATTTCTTAAATGTTCTTGTAAAAAAAGGTAGTAGAAATATTACGTAGAGAGTTAAAATAGTCGGATTTTAGCATTAAAAATTCAAAGCAGCTGAACATATGAAAGAAATTGTTAAAACCGATTTCAAGTATACTGTTATTACAGGAAAGTCCTCAGTGGATAATCACTTGTAAATATTTGTTCAAAAATAGTATAAAAATGTTAAGTGCTGAGATATAATCGTGTGATTCCAGCATTGAGAATTAAACGAAGCAACTGCTCTTAGAAAGAAATTGTTTTACCTGGTTTACGGTATCCTGTTGTAACAAGAGAGGAAATTTATAGAACACAATATAATTCTCAAGAGAAAAAGACAAAGTTTTTCAATTACTTCGACTGAAATACAATGCAGTATATATAATGAGAAAAAGGTTGAAGTTTTTTTAGTTAAGTTGAAAATTTCTTTTATGAAATCCAATTATAAAATAATACAATTTTCAGTTCGTGCTCAGGAACTGGGATTTCCAACGAATCGTGTTTTCCAGATTATTTCACACCAGAAACGAGTATTCACTAATAAACTCCCCTTACCTCGAAAATCTCTCACATAAAACTTTTTCAAAGGATTCTCAATCAAAAATTTTTATCGTAATCATCATTCTCCCATTTCCCTGTCTTAACGTCGAAATTCTTTATAATAATTATCGTTTTCTCTAGATAATGCTCAACCTGTACATATTAAGTGAACGAATTTCGCATAATCTCAGTTTTTCTATTTTCCTTCCTGCTCATATGTGCTTCCATCTATTTATTTTGTTTTTACTTTCAGCTGCCGGCACAGTAATTACCCCAAAAGTTTGTTGCTTCCAGACAGTTTAATGTTTTTGAAGCGCAGATGCATTCTGTATTAATTACGTTATTGCATACTTCAATGTTAAGTTAATCTCTTACGTGTTCCAGTAATTTTTACGTTCATAACAAATTTTTCTGAATACCTACTTTTTGTTTTACTTTCGCTTGTTTATTTCTAGCTGTTTCTGAATACAGCCTAAAAAAAATTTCACACAAATGTTATGAATTCTTTGTAAGTATAATTCATCGTTTCGTCCGTCTCATAAATAATTTTTCAAAAGCTTTATTTCGCGCATTCTTTCTTTTGGCAGCAAAAATTTTAAATAACGGCATGCGTAAATTCTTAAACATATTGCTTAGATATAATTCAGTGTTATTTTTGATTTTAAAAGTTTTCCTCTTTTTCTGGTGTATTTTTCTGTGTCCCACCAATGATTTTTCGTTTCAGAAATTTATAACAAGAATGTTGATTATTTTTTCATTTCCAATCAGTCCAAAATTCCAGTGATATTCGCAAAACCATAAATGGATATTTTAGTAGATATGAATTAATAAAAGTTAGAAAGTAATTTGTATATCATTTATAGCACTGCATTATTAGTTTTTGTACTAATTTTCTGTAAAAATAATTCTATATTGTTGCGTAAGCAATTTCACCAAAAAATGTCCTAGCAAAAAATTATTGTACGATAAATACTTAACTGAATAAATAAATAATATATATATATATATATATATATATATATATATATATGTCTTTTAAGATAGACTATTTAGATGTGAGTAGACCATAAACATTGACGACGGACCAGTTGTTAGTAATTAACAACGCTTTTATTAATCAAATGATTTTATACAAAGTAAATGGGGAAATTTCCCGCTCGTGGAATGACATCCACACAAAGTAACGTTTTGGCTACTACTGAAGTATTTTTGTCTACGTCATATCAGACGCCGCCTAGCGCATGCGCTCAAACATGCCGCCCGGCCTTGCAATGTGACAACATTCAAGAAATATAAAGTTAAAAGAAACAATTACATTATAAAGGAATAATTCAAATACAAATAATACACAATTTCAAATATAAAAAACACTTATGCGTAACATCTTGAGAAATTATACTATAAACATGACACCATAAAATGGTAATTTTTTCCTTAAAAATAAATCAAATTTCATATCAAACTTATTCATCAATGGGAAGAATACAAATATTTCTTACACTTCTCTTTAACATTTTTCCATTAGACAATCGTAAATTTACAACTCTGACCTTTGTATCTGTACCATGAAAACGTTCGGTAATTCTACCAGTCAACCATTTCGTACTCGGAAGGTTGTCATCCTTAATTAATGCGAGAGCACCAATTTTTACATTATTTTTTTTAAACTTCCATTTGCTTCGCTGTTGTAGATTGTTCAAATAGTCTCGTTTCCACAACTTCCAAATATGTTGGCTTAGTTTAGTTACCCGCTGCCATTTCATAAGTCTATTTTCAGGAATATTTATCAATTGAGGTTCAACAATGGAGGTGATGGGTCTACCTATCAAAAAGTAAACAAGGGGTCAATGTTTCAAAATCATCGAATTCCGATGACATGGGAGTAAGGGGTCGTGAGTTCAGCACTCCTTCAATTTCTGAAATGACAGTTAAAAATTCTTCTAGATTAAGATTCGAATTACCGACTATACGTTTTAAGTGGAACTTGAATGATTTGACCCCCGCTTCCCAGAGTCCACCGAAATTCGGAGATTTTGGAGGGATATGGTTCCATTCTATACCTTCGTTACTGAGATAATTAGCCAATGTTTCATCTGGGTGATTTACCAGTTGGTGTAGTTTTTTTACCTCTGCGTTGGCTCCAAGAAAGGTTTTTGCGTTATCACTAAATATTTTAGAACTTCTACCTCTTCGACTAAAAAATCTTTTCAAACTGGCAATGAAAGCCTTAGTAGTCAAGTCCGAAACAAAGTCTAGGTGTGTTGCCCTGGTGCACATACAAACAAATATAGAAACATAGATTTTGTTGAGCACATCTTTCCTTTGATTCTTAAATTTTACAAAAAAGGGGCCGCAAAAATCTATGCCTGTCACATTAAAAGGAAAGTTAGGTACAACACGTTCCTCTGGCAAATCACCCATAATTTGACTTGCTTCTCGAGGTTTGTTTTTAAAGCAAGTGATGCAATTATGTACAGTTTTACGACAAACATCTCTACCATTTGGTATCCAGAATTTTTGGCGAACATGATACAATAGGGACTGTGGACCTATGTGCAAGTTTTTTAAATGAAAATATTTTACAACAGTTTGAGTAAATCGATGCTTGCTAGGAAGTACCATAGGGAATTTTTCATTAAATCTTAGCTTAGATTTAGACAACCTACCTCCCACTCTTAATATTTTATCATCATCTAAAAAACAATTTAATGAAGCCAATTTGCTATTACCCTTAACAGACTTGCCACTTTTCAACCTTTTGATATCTTCTGAATACTCACCTTCCTGTACATACTTAATAATAATGTTTTCAGCTTTAGTCAGCTCCATATGATTCAGACGACCGGTTTCCTTTTTCCCTGGATTTTTTACATTATGAATGAACCTGTAAACATGACTTAGAATACGAATTATTTTCACATAGTTATTACTAAGATCAAGTATACTATTTAAAACACTTTTTTCATCAGATAAATTGATGAAAGTAATGCTTTTAGAATTAGTGTCACTTTTCATTTCAGAAAGATAGTTTGTTTCTGGAACATCAGGAACAACGTTTGTAACGGGCAGTTCACTGGATGTAAGAAATGGGGGGCCTTTTAACCACATTGAATTGTCCACAAGAGATTGAGCGCTGGTACCTCTAGACACTAAATCCGCAGGGTTTTCTCTACCTGGACAGTGATGCCAGGCATTGGTATCGGTCAGGGTTTTTATTTCATTAACCCTATTTGCTACGAACTGTTTCCAGCGTTTGGTGGTACCTTTTATCCAATATAGCACTATTGTCGAGTCTGTCCAAAAATACACTGTTGATTGAGTTTTTTGGTCGATAGTTTCCTTGACTGTCTTGGTTAATCGTGCAGCTAACAAGGCACCTAGGAGTTCTAATCTAGGTATTGAAATCTTCTTTAGAGGGGCAACCCTGCTTTTAGATGTTACAAGATTGACCTCAATACCATTCTTTGTTAAAACTCGTAAATAAACAGCGGCGCCGTATGCCACTTTGCTGGCATCAGAGAAACTGTGGATTTCAACTGCATCACCAAACTCACTATTCGAGTTCAGCACAAATCGAGGAATTTTTAATTCTGCTAGACATGGAAGTTTGCTACACCACTGTAACCATTCTTTTTGAACAGCAGGAGGTAGATCTCCATCCCAGGGAATTCTCTGTAGCCACAACTGCTGAAAAAGACATTTTACACGTATGGTGAACGGTGCCAATAGTCCCAAAGGGTCGAAGATTTTCCCAGCAGCTTGGAGAAGAAAACGTTTTGTATTTTTATCGTTGGACAAGATCTGAATTAAACCTTTAACTTCTATGGTGAAACAATCATCAGGGGTGTTCCATGCCATTCCTAAAACCTTTGTTGAATTTGAACCTAAGATAATGGATTCGTGTTGATGTTGGATATCAAACCCATCTTCCTTCCACTGTTTCATGAGATTTTCGTCGTTTGTAAACCATTTTCTAAGAAACATCCCTGCTTTCTGCAAGATTTCCTTGGCTTTGTGGGAGACTTCTAGTGCAAGATCAAGGTTGTCGATGCTAGTGATAAAATCATCAACATACAGGCAGCGATCAAGGAGTTGTGTGGTCACAGAAAATTCACCACTGAACTTTTCAATGTGTTTTCTTATGGTTGCAGATAACAGGAACGGACTGGCGTTTACCCCAAAAAGAACTCGTTTAAATCGGTACACTTCGATGTTTTCATTCATGCCATTAGACCACAAAAAACGTACTGCATCTCTGTCCTTTTTTGAAAGGGAAATCTGTAGAAATGCCTTTTCAATGTCAGAAGTTAAGGCAATTTTGTTTAGTCTAAAGTTTATTAGAATATCAAAGAGGTTTGGATTCAAATTTGGCCCTGTCCATAAGCAATCATTTAAGGAAAGGTGACCAATGTCATGCGAGCTGGCATCAAAAACTACACGAGTTTTAGTGACCCTTAGGCGGTTCAGACAAGTCGGTCTTGTTTCTGAACCGCCTGATATGGCAAGTAATAAAGTGGTTTTTCCACCACGTCCTGATTTTTAGTTTCTTCCACCCTTTCAATGATTTCATTCTTTAAATAGTCATCAATAATTTCTTTGTACTGTGCATGCAACTCTGGGTTTCAATAAAATTTTCTTTGCAGCGAGTGTAATCTTTGTTCTGACACTTTAAAGTTATCCCCTAATTCGTTAAAATCTTTTTTTCCATGGCAGTTCTACTTCGCAACGACCATTGTGAAACTTAGTAGTTTCATTAAATATTTTAATGGCCTGATCTTGTTCCGTTAATTTTGGGTCATCATGTATTATACCAATAGATTCCAATTCCCAAAATGACTTTAGAGTGTTATCTATCGTATCACAGTTTTGAATTAAATAACAATGCATTTTATTTTGAGTTTGGATTTCCTTCAGAGACCCAGTAGCTATCCAGCCAAACACTGAATCTTTCATAAACAATTTATCAGCAACTTTAAAGGAATCATTTTTAATAATCTTGAAAAACAGTTCAGCTCCAATAAAAGCATGTATTTTTCCTGGTCTAAAATATGTAGCGTCTGCAAGTTCTATAAAGTCAGGTAATTTTACATCTGAAATATCCAAATAATGCGAAGGAGTTAAATCAGTTATTTTTGGAATAATAAAAAATTCAACACTTTCCTGGAAGCTCTCATCTGCATTCGAAATTGTAGTATCAACTTTTGACTTTATTGTATGAACAGATCCATTTAAACCAGACACTGGCGCATTTACACATTTCTTTTTAATCCCCAAAATATCAGCACACTCATTCGTTAAACAATTTATATTCGAACCATTATCTAAAATACACCTAACTCTTTTCTTGTTTCCGGTAGAATCTTCAATATAAATATACGCTGTGCTTAACAAAATCGATTTGTTTTCTTTTTCCGAAATACTCAAAGTTTGAAACGCTAAGTTTTGCTCTTTTGATTCTGTGTTTGTTTCTGCAGGACGGTTGAAACCACCGGAAATCGCACTTGCTGTTTTTGCGCTTTTTTCAGAATCAGCGATTTGTTCGTGATGTAACATCGTATGGTGTCTTCTACCACAGATTACACAACAATATTTAGACTTGCAGAAATTAGAAGTGTGGTTTTTATTCAGACAGTTGATGCATAATTTTTCTTCCTGTACCGTTTCAAATCTTCTATGTGTATCCATTCCCTGGAATACACTACATTTGTTCAAATAATGTGGATGTTTACATAAAACACATTCTTTAGGTTTATATTTTTCATTAGCGTTAATCATTAAAGATTTTGTTTTGTTATAGGGGGAAGAAACTTTGTATTCTTTGCAAGGGGCGTACGATTTATACCTTCTAGTACTAAGCTTCTTTTTTCCAAGAAAGACATTAATGTATCAAATTTGGGAACTTCCTTGGAATTTAGATCTGATTCAAATAATCTTCGTGTTTCCCGATCAAGTTTTTGAAGTATAACACTGACAAAAAATATTTCCGATAAATCATTTTTCTCGTATTTCAAAACACTCAATGCTCTGATGTTTTTATTTATACAATCAATTAAAGCTCTTAGTTCTTTAGTCGATTCATGTTGTAGTTTCTCGTAATTGAGAATCGCAAGAACATGTGTTTCAAGTAGTAAACGTAAATTTTCAAACCTTTCGGTTAAAGCATTAAACAACGAATCGAAAGAATCATCACATGACTCTATTTGTTTAGCATCGCCCTTTAGTGAGGCGCGTAGATAATACAATTTTTGTGTTTCATTTAATACTTCATTATTAGTAATTAGATCATTAAATTGACTTTTAAATGTTGACCAGTCCTCTATTTTCCCATTAAAAATAGGGAGAGGTATTTCTGGTAGCTTAACTTTCGTTTTTGCCGTCTGTGCGTTACTTTGGGTTTCGCTGTTTCGGTTTACATTATCAACAATACTAACAGCATTTTAATTGAATCAAGGAGGGTTTTGAAACTCACCTCCAATATCTCCAGGCGGTCTTCTGATTCACTTAAATCCTCTTCAGCTTCATTTATGTCACAATCAGCGTCATCTAATAGCAGAGAACAATATTGTTCTCTTAAATCTTCCAGTCTTGATTGCAGACTTTCTATTTTACGCATTTTCACACTTAATTCGCTCGGAGTAGTATTAACTTCCTCAGTTTGTGTTTTACAGAACTGTTCCAATTTCGTAATATTGCCTTTCAAGGCACCCTTTAATCTATTTAATTTCTCCATAGGTCGTTGGTCTACTGCGGATCTGGCGGAACACTTGTCTTTTAAGATAGACTATTTAGATGTGAGTAGACCATAAACATTGACGACGGACCAGTTGTTAGTAATTAACAACGCTTTTATTAATCAAATGATTTTATACAAAGTAAATGGGGAAATTTCCCGCTCGTGGAATGACATCCACACAAAGCAACGTTTTGGCTACTACTGAAGTATTTTTGTCTACGTCATATCAGACGCCGCCTAGCGCATGCGCTCAAACTATATATATATATATATTGTAGCGTACTGGAAATATGGTCTTATTTTCCCAAACTCCCACAAGTGTTTGAAACACAGCTGCGTGTTTTTCAAGGAAAGTGTTGCTCGTTTCCACCAGTTCGGAACACGTGGGGGGATTAAAAAACGTTTTCCCACAGATGCAGCCAGTAAAGCTGTCGTCCTAACGATTCTGGAATGCAATAAAGTTACGAAGGAACTGTCACCAACGTTTGCCGACCCCCTGTTTGAGGGAGAGCGCTGGGTAGAACGCGCCCTGTGTGGACGTGTGTGTTTTCGGCTCTGTACGTTGTATATCTACACGGGATTTTAATTGAATATGTTGCACTGTTTAAATGTTAATTCTGTTTGTAAATAAATTTCCTCGTTAAGTTTTTGTTTTAAAAAATTGGCCTTCGCTTTTTAATTAGGACTCTGTCTTTGTTTGTTATGGATCACATGGTAGTAATTTTTAGCAACGCCTCAGAGAGTTTATCAGCCTTGTCGTGACGCCACAGCTTACCCTTAATTGGTGATCAGCGGTCGGATACGTTATCCGTTTTGAAAGCAGAGTTCGGTATGCCAATTTGCAACTCTTTCTTCTTTCCCGGGGAGTGTTCAGAGGAAACAACCCCCATTTTCGAAGGAGTGATGTTTGAAGAATAGTAGTGCTAAGCAAAAGTTAAGAGGTCATCGACCAAGCTTCGCAGTAGGGGAATCGTGATAGTACCTCTGTGCTCCTGTGGGTTTTCATGGTGCGGTCAAGAAGAGGGTGTTTTCAGAGGTCTATGACCCGTGTTTTCCCTGGCGCAGTGACACTGAGAGTATTTCGCCGTCTGATGCAGAGTTTCGTTTTCTGCGTATTTTGTGCTGTGCTCAAGATCTTCTGGAAGTGAATGTGTCAACAGTGTGAGCTGTGTTCGGAGATGACTCTTCTGCTGTTGCCTGCAAAAAGGTGTGAGTACTGCTTTAGATACGTAAAGTTGCATTGTTTTTTTTTTGATAGGTATTTTTCGGAGTATTTTTCGGAGTTGGATAGGTATTTTTCGTAAGTTTTAAGTTGTGATGAATTGCTGGAAAAATACATATCAGTGCAATTGTTTTGTTGGGAGACAAATAGAGTGTCTTGTATTTTGTTATATATCACGTGTGAATTGCTTACTAGCGATGTTACTGTAAGAAGTGGTATTAATTCTTATGGAGGGTAAAAACTACCCTGGTTGTATTGTTTAAAATGTTTAAAAAAATAGATACAATGGTATTTTTTCTCGATAATTTTTTGAAACAGTTCTTAATGAGTTTTTTTTTATATGTGTGGGTAATCTACCTGTATCAAACTGTTTGTTTAAAAAAAATAGATAGAAGTGGTATTTTTTTTTTCTCGATAATTTTTTTGAAACAGTTCTTATTGAGTTTTTTATTATATTTGTGGGTAAGCTACGTGTTGCAAACTGTTTGTTTATAAAAAATAGATACAGTGGTATTTTTTTCTCTCGATCATTTTTTTAAAGCATGTATTGAGAGTTTTTGTACGTTAACTAACGTTGGTAATTAGAAGGTTCAAATTGTTTCCAAAGGTCAACTAAACTAGTGCCTTGTTGTGCCTTGTGTGTTGCATATACAAACTACTAGTGCCTTGTGTGTTGGATATACAAACTGTATATTCCGGTTAATGCTTGTAGCGGTATAGGTGTTAATTAACGTTTGCTACTTGGTTATTAATTGAGTGTTTTTAAAAAAAGGTTGACTAAACTAGTGCCTTTGTGTAAAATATACAAGCTGTATATCTCAATTATAGTAGCGGGATAAACGATAAATTAACGACTTGCTATGTAGAAGTATTTTTTATGTGTTATGGAATGTTAAAAAGGTTAAACTAATGTTTTGATTTTGGAAAAGTTATTATTGCAAATTTGAAAAGATAAGCTAAAGTGTTATATATTAAATTTTTGGTATTTTGTTTGTTTATGTGTAAGATCCCATTGTAAATTTCATGGTTTCACGAAGAAAATTTAATTGAAGGTGTTTTAGTTATTCTGAGTTTTTTTATTTTTCTTATTTGTGCTTATAAATTTGTGATTGATATATTGTGTATAAAGGGCTTACCTAAGCAGGGGGAGTAAAGCAGGTTTGAAAATTCTGGCAATTAGGTTGGGTCAACAGCCCGCCCCAGATGCATTAATAATCCATCTAAAAGAATTAATAGAGAGTAGTCCAAATTATGAGGAGAAATTTGTTAGGGGTCTTCTTGAGACCATTATGCAAGATAGATTACAGCAGGAAAAAGCGGCTAGGGAAAGAGAGAAGGCGGAAAGAGATAGGCTTATTGCTATGGAGAAAGCGGAAATATATAGGGGTTTTGCTATTGAACAAGAGCGAAGAGATAGGATTTTCGAATTGGAAAAATCGCGAATTATATCTCAAGCCCGCTTGGCGACCCCAGAACATCCCCAGAATACGGTAAGGGAAACAGGGAATTATGATTCTGAGCAAATGGAAGAGGGGAAGAAGACTCAAGTAGACTCTGCAGATATTCCGCAAACGGAAAAGCCGTCCGGGGGAAAAATAGGTTCTCAATCCGAGAAGAAATAGGTATATTTTTGCTGTGAAAACAGTCGGGGAACGGACCCTGCTCCGTGAATTTGTGTGGAGGTGAAAGGAAAATGTCTAGTTGAGTCGGAAAAAATTACGATCGAGGGAAATGAGGGAGTAAACTTGTGGTGTTCTGAAAACTTTCGGGGGTATCTGAGGAAGGCCAGCAGGGTTGCGGGAAAAGGAAGGAAAATTTACAGTTAAGGCAGGAGGTCGATGAACCCGAGGAACACGACTCACGCTTGAAAGTTAAAAACGAAGACTTAGGAGAATTGTTAGTGATCCCGGGAGAATTAGAAAATTTCGGAATCGAAAGGGGACTAAAGGATATGAGAGAAGCTGGAGAACATGAGAGTAAAAGGGTGTTAAGTTTGGAAAGGAATTTGGGAGAGGAGATAGAGATAGATGTAGAGATGGCAAATTCTGTGGTCGTTTCAGAAGCTGGAATTTCGGTTAAGAGATCAGAGTTATCTGCAAGGGCCAAATTATCCAATCGTAAGAGTTCCGGTTTTTCTTTCGGGTTAGGAAGTAAAAATCTTGCGTCGGGAGAGGTGATGAGGAAGTGCAAAGAGTTGATTTCGGAGGTAGATCGGTCGGGAGAGAATTTGATTGACTTGTATTTCGTTTCGAGTTGTAAACCTGGAATGAGTTGCACTATGCATCCACCTGTGGTTCACATGGACATCATGTTTTTGTATTTTTTAAGTATTAGTAAGTGGATAGCCCATGTTGAAAATCCAGATTAAATACACCGGAGGTTGATTTACCTTATATTACTTGTATATGTTATTAAGGGGTCTCAGGGGTTTTAAAGCTTCAAAAAATCGAAAAAAAAAATTATTATGAATTATTTTTCTGTAATTAATTCTGAGCATATTAAAAAAAACCGCATTAAAAAATTCTTAATAGAACGCGAGTTACAGACTAAACAATCAACCGATACATGACATATCCGGTGTTTGTTTACGTTTTGGTACGCCAGCTGACCCAGCACATGCAGTCAGCTGATCACGAAACGCCTACTTGCGTTGCAACTAAAATACTTGAATAAAGAAACAAACTTCTACCAATTTAACCCCATGGTTTATCATTTTCCACTTTCCGCTGAAGAACCGTGATAAAAATACTGTAACTTTCGCTCTGTTGTTTTTCTAAAACGAAGTTCAAAACAACGTGTTGTTATTGTCAATCTTGTAAGGGATTCACCGCTATTTTCTGTTTATTTAAATATAAATGTTTTTTATTTCTCATTAAATCTTCGTAATTTAAGTTTAAAAATAGAACTTTTTAGTGTTTTGCAATGGGGAAAGCGTATAACCGATCTGTGAGTTACAAAAGCAGAAAGCGTACCTTCCATGAAAAAAAAAAATTATTCTGTTTATACAGGTAAATCAGCGTCTGCTAAGAAGCTGAAAATTGATAATACATCCTTTTCAAGCATAAAATATGACTCAAATTCCGATATATTACAAGGATATCGTTTCATCGATATAAATATATTATTTAATGAGCTAAGAAAATTTATTTGTTGCAGTTTGTGTCATTCAAAAGTCAACTTTTACGAAGGGTCAGTTCGTGGCTGCTCTTCAGTTTTCACTATAAAATATGAACAATGCAATGATACTAATACAATAAACAGCTGTCGAATGCTTGGTTCAAGAAAAAATATCCTATAAATTAATCAATGTGTCATTTATAGCATGCGGTGTATTGATCAAGGGTTGTCTAGCCTTCAAACTTTTTGTGCTGTCATAAACATACCACCCCCAGTTACTCAAAAATGTTATGACAATATTGTGAAAAAAATTGTTTGTGCCATTAAAACTGTTTTTGAAGAATCCATGAAGGCAGCAGCAGTGGAAGAGCAAAAAATAACTGGATGTTCTGATCTTTGCATCAGTGGCGATGGCTCATGCAAAACCCATGGCCATACGTCAAAAATAATAATGTGTAGTATTATTGGGACAGAAAGTGGGAAAGTTATCAATGTCGAAGTACTGTCTTCTTTCTGCAAAGACTGTGAGATTTCTGCATCTAATTTGGACCACAAATGTTAAAAAAAAAACCATTCGGGAAGTGCAGGAATTATGGAAGTCATTGGAATGACAAGAATATTTCAACGTTCTGAATTTTGCAGAAAAGTTCGGTACACCA
The DNA here is from genome assembly GCA_907164885.2 of Dolomedes plantarius. NCBI lineage: Eukaryota > Metazoa > Arthropoda > Arachnida > Araneae > Dolomedidae > Dolomedes > Dolomedes plantarius. The sequence continues at coordinate 51,484,460 of OU015495.1, forward strand.
AGTATCTTGGTGATGGTGATACCAAAACTTTTAATGAACTTTTGAAAGTTAGGCCCTATGATTGTGAAATTGAAAAACTTGAGTGCATAGCACACGTACAAAAAAGAATGGGGAATCGCCTACGAAAACTGAAACAACAGATGCGGGGTGAGAAATTGTGTGATGGGAAACCACTGAGTGGAAAGGGGTGGCTAACGGACAAACTAATATATAAATTAACGGTATACTATGGGAATGCAATTAGATCAAATGGTCATTCTCTTCGAAGCATGAGAGAAGCTGTATGGGCAACATATTGTCATTTGAGCTCTACAAATGATGAACCAAGGATTATGTTCTGCCCTAAGGGTGCGACTTCCTGGTGCAAGTTTCAAAAGCATGCTGCATGTGTTGATGATAAAAAGGGAATTTATAATCATACCCCTTCTGTACCCTTGGAAGTAATGAAGTGTATAAAAAATATATATACATATTTATCAGCTCCAGATTTGTTAAAAGGATGTCTAAGTGGGAAGACAGAATTCAAATGAATCATTTAATTCTGTGATTTGGAAATTTTGTCCGAAGACCTCTGGTTGTGGTAAAAATGTTGCTGAAGCTGCTGTCTATGAAGCCGTGATTGCTTTTAATGAAGGTAGTGAGGGTTGGTTGAATTCTCTTAAAGAAATTGGTATGATTCCTGGGGTGTATGCAACAACAGCAGCTTTGAAATTTGATGTAAAGCGAGTAAAAATCGCAGAAAAAACGAGCTGATCTTCAAGCATTACAGGCTAGACAGGCTAAACGAAGGCTTGTTCTTGCTAAAAATGAAAAGGTTGAGATAGTTGAAGGGTGTTCTTACACACCTGGAGGATTTTAAATTACGTGAGTGTGTTTTATATCTAACTTCATCAAAATTTTAACTTTAAACGCTGTTTTCTCAGAAGTATGATTTTCACCACTATCCGTAAAATTTTAAAAAAAGTACTCAATATATCTGTTTAAAATTGTGCATGCTTGTATACATGATTATGTTCTATAGAATGAATCAATATAATGAGGGAATTTTGTTATTTTCAATATTTTTATTAATTAAAGAGAAATTTAAAAAAAATATTTTTTATTTTTTCAAATTTGTATGAATTTTTATAAATGTTGTTGATGTAATATTTTTACATAGTTAATTCATTCTATAGAGAAAACATTTCTGATTATTTTAACATAGAATTAAAGTGTATATGTTAATTCTAACTTGAGTTACTTTACGGATAGTAACTGGCCATTTAAAAAAAATCTGAAAATATCGTTGTAATAAATGTATCATATTTTAAAAAAATTTAATATCAAAAGTGTTTATTTTATCAAAATATTAATTTTGAATTAGTTCTGAACAGTATCAACAAATTTTGTCTATTTGTAATAAGAATATAATTAGTTATTGGATGTCGAAACCAGAACACATTTATGCTTTAACATAACAGTTTAAAACCCCTTAGACCCCTTAAATTGATTTTTTTCTCATGCAATAGAACGGTATATGATTGTTGTATTTTGGTATGTGTATTTAAGTGTTTATTAGTATTATTTTTGTTTCTTATCAGTGAATGAATATTGATTTATGGAATTTAAGTGTTGAGAATGACATCCCGTACAAAATAAATGCACTGAACGCGAATGTAATAGGTTATGAATTTTCAAAATTTTTCGTTATGTGCTTTGTTTGATTTTGTTTGCAACTTGGGTGTTAAGTGTGGTGCTGTTTATGTGATCTTGCGTCAACTCTTCGGTATGCGGTGCACAAACTGTGCCACTTGTGATTCAAGTGTGTACGACGGACCAACTTTTTCTTCTGCGAAGAAAAATTTTTCTGGAGCGTGGAGGAGCTGTAGCGTACTGCAAATATGGTCTTATTTTCTGAAGCCCCCACAAGTGCTTGAAACACAACTGCGTGTTTTTCAAGGAAAGTGTTGCTCGTTTCCACCAGTTCGGAACACGTGGGGGATTAAAAAACGTTTTCCCACAGATGCAGCCAGTAAAGCTGTCGTCCTAACGATTCTGGAATGCAATAAAGTTACAAAGGAACTGTCACCAACGTTTGACGTCCCCCTGTCTGAGAGAGGGTCACTGGGTAGATCGCGCCCTGTGTGGACGTGTGTGTTTTCGGCTCTGTACGTTGTAAATCTACACGGGATTTTAATTGAATATGCTTCACTGTTTAAATGTTAATTCTTTTTGTACATAAATTTCCTCGTTAAGTTTTTGTTTTAAAAAATTGGCCTCCGCTTTTTAATTAGGACTCTGTCTTTCTTTGTTATGGATCCCATGGTAGTAATTTTTAGCAACGCCTCAGAGAGTTTATCAGCCTTGTAGTGACGTCACAATATATATATATATATATATATATATATATATATATATATATATATATATATATATGTGTGTGTGTGTGTGTCATGCTAAAAAGTTTTACTCATTCCCGACCTTAAACTTATTGTCTATCTTAATTTGCCCGCTAAATTACTAATTATACTAACACCTTATAAACTTTTCATTATATTTATTTGTACCCTCAGATGAGCTCGAAGCTAAAAATGACCCGCGAGGAAATAGACAACTAGCAGTTTTGAGAGTAGAGACCTTTGATCATATAAGGTAATCCAAAATACCATGCCGACCCACCAAAGGCATAGACCAAAAATTGGCTGAAACTCTAGTCGCTGAGCGCGATCCCACTCGCAAGAGGATAACGCAGATTCAAGTTAAATTACGATCATCGTAACCTGCTATTTACTGACATAATGACAATTCTGACAGTATGAAGGGTCCATTTTGGCAATTTTTGTATGATGTGAGCTGAAAATACGTTCTTACATTTACTGTTTTTGTGAGACTCTTTCAGAACGCAGTATGGCCAACAACTCCATCGTCCCACACTTTGTAATGTCTTAATGAATTTACTTTTTATATATCGAAATGTATTGTTATTGAAGTTTTACCACTTTGACTGACTTTGTGCAACATCGACTCCAAATTAAATACTTCTGTTAAATGGAATAATACTTTTATTATTTAAACACGTTATGGCTATTAATAATTTGACTTAATATGAAATATAAAGGCGAACAAGCTATCTACAATATGTACAAAATGAGAGAATGGATTATAACAACCGTTCAATTCGTGAATCAATCTCGAAGTTCGCATTTCCGACGCCTATACTAGCGTATATGAAATTCAGTTTCGTGTTGCCACGTGATCCCCTGTTGTGCCATATGACCAGGCGTCATACAGAAGGAACGCGAAAGTTAACTATATAAAGGGAAAGACAAAATCAAAAGCTGCGAATAAATGGATTAGTATTAAAATGGTGTGGAGTTAATATTATAAGATAATTAATAATAGTGGAGCATCGTTATTACACACACAAATATATATATATATATATATATATATATATATATATATATATATATATATATATATATATATATATATATATATATAATACTACTAACTTCCTATGATCGCCCATTCTGAGCTTTATGTCTGCCCTGGTAACCCCTCTTTCTTCTCTGCCTCGCCTTTCCACACACTAACTTCCTCCGCCAATTCTGACAACCTCTCTGACCTAATTCTATTTTCTGGACTGACTAGAAGTGAATAAGATTTGTTGCTTTACTGTTTAATAAATTCGTTTGTTCTTGAAGCTGGCTGTATTATTTTCCTGCCACGACGATGCTTATTTCAGAAGATGACCGTTCGGGTCATCACATGAGCCGGACAGGATCAAGAACTAAGTTCAGCATTTGGAACACGTATCGATTTGGATCAAGTTAAAAGAAATTGTGGCAATGAGAAGGAAAGTTAGTTGTTGGGGTTTTTATATATTAAATATTTTACTTATTATTAATGATAATTTTGATTTCGTAATTTTGCTTAATGATTGTGGTTAGTACATTGATTAACTGTAATTCGCAAATAATGGATACAACTATGGATTACACTGACAAATTAATTTATTGATTATTAAAACATATAAATAATACGCTACAAGTTACTAAATATTTCCGCCTCCATTTACACATTACTCACAATTTCTTCACTACTAAATTAATTCTCTACGACACATATATTTAATTCATTCAATTATTATGACAGTATTTCATACTTCATCTACATATATTAATCTCAACTTCATTACTACTAAATTAATTCACCACAACACCTATATTTTATTCATTCAATTATTATTACAATCTTACGTACTTCATCTACACATATTACTCTCAACTTCATTACTACGAAACATATATTTAATTCATTCAATTATTATGACAATCTTTCGTACTTCATCTACTTTTATTACTCTCAACTTCATTACTACTAAATTAATTCATATATATAAGCATAACATCATATTAATTAAATTGTTTTTTACGAATTATCGGTCATCTCCTTAACATCTTATATTCAAACAGTATACTCATCGCGCTCTATATTAGTTATTAAGGCTACACACTGAGAAGCAATGGCAGCAATATAAAAAGGAAACGGAAAGTCGGTACCTCGAAAGATGACTGTTGGATCACTATGGGCAGCTGGCACTCGAAATGACGAACTTCGTTGTATTTATCATCGCACGGAACTAGGGCACTTTCTTCGTCTGGTATAACGCTCCGTCAATCATGGCAGACACTCTACACGGGACACTGGGCCACTCTCATCATTGGTTCTCTGACTCTTTCACTCCTTGCAGACCCTCGGCACGGAACACTGGGCGCTCGGCAACTACTATCACCAAACTTCTAACTGACTCTCCTCATAGATGAATGTGCCTTGACACTACTTCTATTTTCACAAACCTCTGACTAACTCTCCTTCTTAGGTTGTCTGTGCCTTCACCACTTCTATTTCTCATTTCATATTATTTTCTTATTAATGTAGACTCCGCCTCTTACAATTTCCATTGGTCATATTATTACCATGCCATTGCCATTCGTCCGTGGCTGCCTCTTCTCAATCCCCTTTTCACCAATGCGCATCGAGGGCGGGATTTAAAAAATTCTCCCCTTAATTTAACTTTTTCCCATGTTTCGGCTTCCGGGTGGTCTGTTTTATAACTATTATAAATTTAGTGTCCCCTTTCTTCTTTTCATCTTTTCGTACAACTCACTCTCTTGAACTTTTATTTTATATTTTTTGCTACAAGCACAATCTCTAAATTTCTTTTCGGTATATTGCTGGCTTTCTCCCTTTCTCTTTTTAATGCCCGTCATTTGCCATGTTTCTTTCTTACATTTAGCAGTTATTTTACTTCGTCCTGTAATTTTCAGTTCTCCTGCCCCTGGCCGTGACACTACTGTCATGTCCCTATGACAGAAATCGCCCACAACGGAATCTATTCTTTGTCTTCATGGCTTAGTTTCGTTTCTTAACAAGTCATCAATGAAAGAAGAAAGCTACTCTTCTGTGATTTGATTTCTCAGTGAAGATTTTCGTCATACCTCAAGGAAGTGTTCCAAGTTTCAAGATTGTGAGGTGTTTTTTTTCCATTCATTAAAAATTTCCATTTTTTGCCATGATTTTCTGCATGTACGTCTAAAACTGTGCTGAAAATCAAAACAAGCTTCAAGCATTTGTTCTACTACTTATATGTGTAACATTCATATCATCTTATTTTTCGCCATAATATTTTATTTCTTATATCTCAATCATTGAATTTGTTTTGTTTTATGAAATGATATAATTATGTTAATTATTATATTTGTATGTTGAAATAATTTAAATATTTTCGTTTTAATATCTTATATTTGTAAAACAAAATGGCGACTGCCAAACCAAATCCCGAACTTGACGATTCTTTAAGAATCACGAGTAGTGAAACAGAACTAAATATTGTGCCTTTTGATTCAGACAGTAATATGGACATATACTCTTGGTTAAAATATTTTGATAAAAAAAGTATTGAAGGGAATAAAGATGAACAATGGAAATTACAAAATTTTCCACGTTTTGTGAAGGGAAACGCACTTAACGTTTATATTCAAAATTGTTATAAAGTTAATAATTTTGCAGAATTAGTGACAGTATTAAAAGAAAATTTCTTTACCCCTTCTTTAACCACCCTTAGTGAATTTACAGGGTTAAAATTTAATGATAAACGCGATGATATTACAAAATATTTTAAGAAAATGTTAGAGATTGGGGAAATCTAAAACTTTGTAATGAAATGATCGTAGAAGGTTTGACAGATGGCCTCCCCATAGAACTAAAATCATTAATGACTATTAATTTGCCTTCTGACCCATTTGTTTGGCTTGATCAAGCTCACAGATTGGTAAAAATAAGGGACGATCCACAACCTAGAAATGACTCACCCAGATATATGATTCCCTTTGTTAGAACTCCCCAAATTCAAAACAGAAATAATTACTTTAGGAATAATTCCCAACCTTGGAATAGGTCAGATGTACCAAGATATACAAATGATGCTAGAACTTATGCCCTGAGGCAAAATACTTACCAGAGACCTTACAATTACTACCGATACCAGAGACCTTACAATTACTACCGATACCAAAGACCATCTAATCTTAACTATCAGAGCAATAACCTTAGATTTTCTAGCCATCATAATTATGATAACTCACCCACTTTGTCTCCCACTCCATGTAGAATGTGTACAGAGAGAGGTATTCCAAATGCTTTTCATTGGCATCAAATTTGTACATTTAGAATGGAAAGAGCTGATAATGAAAGGACTTCACCCCTCTCAATTGAACCACCCTCAGAGAATACTCCTAATTCCTGACTATTGAAGGTGTCAGGTTATTTGTCAAACAATAAATATGTAGATTTTGTAATAGACAGTCGTGCAACTTTGTCAGTGATATCCACCAGAACTGCTCGACAGTTAAATTTGAAAATAACCAGAGTAAGAGTTAAAGGAGTAGTTCAAACTCAGGGTCATATTGTAATGAACAAAATATGTAAGGTTAAGATGAAAATAGGTAACATTGTTAGAGATATTGTGTTATATGTAATTGACAATAACTTGGATTATGTAATATTAGGTGTAAATGAATGTAAAAATTATGAAATTTATATTGATTGTAAAAACTTAAAGGTAAAACAAAACTCTGTAATAATTAATAAAGAAGGTATTATGCCAAAAGCAAATATGTCACTCCATATTCAATTCCAAGGTGGACTGTTCAACAGCCAAAATAAGTCCAGTCCTCAACCTGAGTATTTTGTACAAAATAACTATGAAAATGATGAGAATATAATTCTAAATGATACCATACCTAAAACTGTTGACTCTGTAACCAATGTTGTTTCTCAGAATCTTAGTCGAAAAGAAAATAATTTAGAAAACTTGTTAATTAAAAATTCATCTGTATTTTCCAAAAGTAAATATGATGTTGGTTGTATTAATATTGAACCCCAAAGAATTAACGTAACGTCTAACTTGTGTGTTTTTCTAAGACCCTATAGAACTTCCCCTAAGGAAGAGGAGGAAAATAAATCACAAATTGATCAATTGTTGAAAGCAGGCATAATTAAGGAACGTTGCAGCCCATACAGTTCACCTCTGTGTTTGGTACTCAAACGTGAAGAGGGTAAGAAAACGAGATTGTGCATTGATTATCGAAAATTGAATTCCCTTACTAAAACAGATGCAGAACCTTTGTCCCGTATTGATACTTTATTAGATAAATTGAGTAACGCCAAAATTTTTTCTACCCTTGACCTCAGATCTGATTTCTGGCATATTCCCATTCACACCGCAGATACTGAAAAGCTGGCTTTTAGTACAAACTTTGGATTATTCGAGTGGCTAAGGCTCTGCACTCTCCTTGATTTCAATTATATGACCTAGTTGTGAGTACTCACTAAGAAAGTCACGATACAATTTTAGATAATCCTGGTCTCTAGACAAGCGAGTCCATAGCGAATCGAGTCGTTTTAAAGCAATGTCCCTCGAATTCCCTAAACATGACCAATGCTCTTTAAATGGCATAGTCACGACATATTTTCCTGTCTTGTCTCTCCTATGCGTCCGCGCATAATGTTCCTCACATATAGAATTTTCATTATTTTTAGGTAATTCTTTTCCTATTTCCTCGATCTCCCAAAATTTTCTCAAATTAGAATTTACACTGCTGGCCACCCAAATTGCAACACCAAGAAAGACAAGAGATATCACAACAAAATTTATTTTGTAGATAACATGTTGACCAAGTATCAAATGATTAAATTTATAGACTTCTGTGAAGTGTGCTTCCTGCCAAAATCAGTAGCCAGAGTAGCCGCCATTGTTGGAGATCACCGCTGCCACACGCCTCGGCATTGATTCAAAGAGACTTTGGATGAGTTCTTGGGGTACAGCACACCAAGCAGCTTCCACACGTTGCCAAAGTTGATCTGCTGTGGCAGCTGGGGATGGAATCTGGGTCAATCGTAGAGCAACCATGGACCACATGTTTTCTATCTGCGAAAGAGCGAGGCGGCCAGGGAAGCAATTCAATCTGGCGATTGACGAAGAACCGTTGGACAATGCGTGCCACGTGTGGTCGCGCATTATCCTGTTGAAATATGGCTGTGGGCAAGCCCTGAAGGTAAGGAAGGACAACTGGCTCCAACACCTCGGAGATGTAGCGCTGGCTGTTTAAAGTACCGGCAATGCGTACTAGAGGTGTGCGAGAGTGATATCCAATACCGCCCCGTACCATAATACCCGGTGCAGGACCAGTGTGGCGGTGCATAACGCAGCTGTTCAGCATCCTCTCTTCACGGTGTCTCCAGACTCGAATGCGACCATCGTGGTGTTGCAGACAGAAGCGTGACTCGTCAGTAAAGACAATTTCATTCCATTCTGCCGTCCACATCCTTCTGTCATCGCACCATTGGCGGCGGAGACGTCTGTGGTTCTGCGTCAAGGGTAGACAAAGCAATGGACGTCTTGCGGATAGACCACTCTGCTGTAAACGGCGTCGAATGGTACGCGCAGACACTGGATGATGCGTTACAGACTGCATGTGCTGTGCTATGGTTCGTGATGTGACTGAGCGATCCGTCACTGCCATGCGCACAATTTGCATGTCATCGCGTGAAGTGGTGCGCTGAGGTGGATGCGATCGAACACGCCGGTCCGTCGTACCCTCCTGCATCCAACGATCACATATCCGCATTACAGTTGTTTGGTTTCGTCCAACACGACTACCGATTTCCCTGAAAGATAATCCACAATCTCGGCAGGCCACTATCCTTCCTCTGTCGAACTCGGATACTTGATCAAAAGATGATCGCTGTTTTCGACGAGGCATAATTGATCGTTTTTTTTTAAAAAACCACAAGAAAAACACAATTGCCGAATTTGAAATCGTCGAAATCTCCAAGCCTTAAATAGCGCTTTGAAGTGGCGCCACAGGCGCGCGTGATGTGCGTCTGAGCTGAAATTCTAATCATTTGCATATCTCACCTCCGCTAATGCATGTTGTAAATTTCATGTTATTTGCATGTTTCCTTCAGGGTGTTGCATTTACAGTGGCCAGCAGTGTAATTCTTCTGTCTCACATATTAAACTGCAATATTTGGAATTTAATTTATCTGAACTCAAAGTAGTACTATCTCCTACTATATAACCAAATACAGAGTCCTGAAGCGTCAAGCTCGCACCTTTTACTTTTATTTTTCCCGGCTTTATTATGTCATAGAAGTATTCCGCACCAATTAAAATATAATTTTTTCCCGGAACATTATAATTAATATCCGCAAGTTTAACTGTCCCTGGGATCTGCAAACGAGCATTTGATTTGGTATTAGGTCAGTTATTTTTCGTACTACTAACATAGAAATATTTCTCTCAAAACTCCTGTCTTTGTTCGCAAGAGTAGCCGTAACTCTACGATTAACCACCAGCGAGGCATCATTAATACAAGATATAGACTGATTTATTTTTTCACTCTTTAGTTGCAATCGCTGTAAACACTCATTACTTATCAAGCAGATTTGGGATCCCACATCTAATAAACATCTCACTTCCTGCCATTGCGAGTATCTATCTCTGATTAAACACCGTACCGTAGACAACATAACGTTCTTTTTATTTTCAACTAAATTAGTTGCTACGAAAGGAGGCTGACTCCACTTGTTGCTGGGAGGAACAGAAAAACCGTGGTCATCGTTTTTTTCCTCCGACTGCGAACTGTTTACGATTTCCGTGACGCCTGACATACTACTGTTTATTCCATTCGTAGACGAAACATAATTCCTCTCTTTCGGAAAGTGGATTAACTTGTTATGTGGTTTACCGCAAAAGCAATTGCTAAATGAGCATTTTTTAACTCTGCAGTTAGGCGATAAACACTTAAAAACACAAGTTTTTATTTTTAACTATCTCAACTCGCTCAGGAACCGAAAGTCTTCTAAACTGAGGGCAAGCGAATAGCGGGTGATTTTCATTCCTTAGACATAAATCACAATTTTCATTTTTCATCTCATTGAAAAATACTCTTGTAGCGGGTTTATATTTATTGTTATAATCTTTTTGCTCCCTTTTCGTCTCATTTATAGGCTTACCTCTCGAAGTAAAATACATTTCCTTAGATAGCTCCACAGGATGAAACCAGCCTTTTGCCTGTCTAACATTAATATGAGCGGCTGTTTCTCTATCTAATGTCTGAAACAATTATCAGACACAATCAGTTGTTTTAAGGTTTCAAAGTCCGTTACTCCTCTCAATTTTAAATAGTACTCGAAACTCGTAGTTAAACGCGAAGCAAATTGCACATGTGTTTCATTTTGTCTGGATGCATTTCTAAAATTCTCTAACACTGTTTGCGCTGTTGGTTCGAATTTTCTCAAAACAATTGATTTAATTTCCTCATAATTGTTTAGACCTTTCTCATTAATATAAGTTATAATATTAGAAGCTCTTTCCCCCAATAAATTCAACAGAATCTCTGCTTTAAGTTTCTCAGGTACCTTTTTTAGTACTATATGCTCTCTCTAAGGAAGTAAAAAAGAAACCCAATCCTTCCGATTTACTCGGCACTTTAATTGTTAATGTTCTAACACTTTTTATTAAAACATCAATTGACTCTTCAGTTTCGTTTTTACATTTGTGATCAAAAGAAGTATCGGAATTTTTTTCATTAGCCTTTAATTGCGCTAATTGTAATTCTGCTTTAATCCTCTCTAATCTAAGTCGCTCTAATTCAATTTGCGCGTTCTGATCGACTTTTTGGTTTTTTTCTCCTCTAACACTTGATCCATAACGTTTTCTACGAATTTGATGTCTTGAATACGAATTTGATGTCTACGAATACATCACTCCCCTCAATTAAACGTTTTAAATCAATACTTTTAGCACCCTCTGGTACTGATAAACCAATCTCCTCAGCAACGCATTTTAAGTCATCTTTATTTAATTCGGCTTTTTCGACATTTTGAACTTATAAACCGACAGTACACAAATTCAAGAGAACAATATTAACTCACAAACAAAATTTGCTTTAAACTCAAAAAATTAACTTCGACTCGAGAAATTAATTAGTTTTTCTTAACTCAATAGGGTAAGAGAAAACTATGCTCTTACCTCTATTCTGGGACTGCTGTCAAACGAGACCAGGATCCAATCCTCGAATACTCAAATTTCACTAAATATATCCAAAAGGTCACTAAATATCCATCTCCGGATGACCTGGTCCAATGTTTGGCCCATCGATAGCTCAATAACTTATTCATTAATTAAATGACTCAACTCAAAATTAAATATATTGGACTGTAGTTTTTTTAAATTTATTGTTTCAACTCTGAGCTACGCTCAATCCGTTCTCCACTCGGAGCTCGTCTCATCTGCTCATCACACGTCACATGATACATAAACAGCGACAGCAGCGCTCTTTTTCAATGCGGCAGGCGTTGCACTCAACACTTAGTATTAGTTTTTTAGAGGAAAATAGGTTGAAAGTAGATATCCCCTTTAATACAAGTAGAGAAGTATAACATGCCTTGTGCTGTAATCCTCCCATGGTGTAGAAATCAAAAAGTCTGAATAATCAGTCTTTATTATGAATTAATTTTTTATCATATAAAATAAATTATGCTCACTTAATTATTAATACTTTCTCTTAAAGCATTTTAGCACTGCAGATCTAAGAAGATCATCTTCCTATTATAAGTCAGAATTGAATTGGTATGTCATATTTAGTTGCATTTAAATATTCAAAAATGTTGTTTGTATCTAGATTTAAGATTTATGAATTAGAACTGAATGGTTACTTTCAGAGATTTGGATCTAGTGCATTTCTCTAAATTTGACTTTTCAGTTTTTAGCTTTAAACATCTGTACTTTATTTACTAATTTGGATCCTTTTCTAATCAGCTAAACTTTTGTCTCACTAGGTAGCTGTATTGTTCCGAAATTCCACTTTAGATAATTCAGGAAATATTGCTGTGTATATAGGCCTTCGATCAAAAAATTTTTTTGATTGGTAAATTAATTGTGTCATAAGCCATACATTGAAAGTGTCATTTTATTATGTGCTGCACTTTGTAACATGGCCCCATATGTAGTTATAAGGTAATGAAGAAATATTATTTGCCATTATTATATAGATTTTTATTATTTGTCATTTTTATATTCAAATTGTAGTAAATGCAGAACTCATTTTAGAATTTCATGTAATATTGCATTTTAAAAATTATTGATACATACTTATGATAGCTGTATGGTTTACAGAAATATTTATTTTCTAAATTTATAATTTTATTTGGTCAAAGTTATACGAATTTGAATTTTGATTTCATTCAATTATATCGTTTATCTAGTATAAAAATGATTTATACTAGATATCAAAGTTACATATTCTTTGAATAAATCTATGGTTTAATATTTTTAAGTTATATTAACATTAGATTGTCTTGTACATTAAACTATTGTATAGAAGTATGTATCAATAAATTTTAAATTATTGATATATGTATGTATGACAGTTTAAACTCCCCATGGATATTTCTGCCAGCTAAATATGCATTTCTTTTACTTTTCCTGCTCCTAACTATAGAATATAATAATATTAGTTCTTCATTCTGCGATTCCGATTCCAAATCCACGAGAAGTTTAACCTCGGACGTCATCGTGATTGGCTGGTGTGGATGCCTGTGCTGGGTTCAATTTGCGGTGTTCCGACCCAACCCAAGCGAGAAGGAGGCGGGGCCTAGGAGTAGGCTGTGCGTGCTTTGGGTTCAATTTGTGGCGGGCCTTAGAACGGCTTCTGTTTTCTGCCACCTGATAATCACGTGATCTTTAGTAGACGAAAACTGGCGTAGCCAGTGTTGTCGCGAAGTTTCGCCTTTTTAATTTAAAGTGCCAGAAAATGAAATCAAGTGATCAGCATTTAATAAATTAAATTCTAAAAATTAATCTTTAAAAATTCACCAAAAACCAGAAATTGGAGGTAAAGATTCGAAAAAGATTTCATTTTGAAGGAATTTTTATGATCTTTCTCATGATATAAATTTTATAATCCTCAAATTGTTATTTTAAATGCAAACTTAAAATAATTACAAAAACAGCTTAACAATTTAATTTAAAAAAATCTAAGAATAATTTTTCAAAAATCTTTCTTAGTGCACCCCTACTCCATAACAAGAATCGCCATGCGAAATTTCAGCCCTTTAGGTCCAGCGGTTTAGTATGTGCGTTGTATGTCAGTGAATCAGTCAGTCAGTAAGTTACGTAACTGTTTTTTATATATAGATAAATGATATTTCTAAAGGATTTTAATTCATTACTATAAATGTTTAAATATGTTCTGCTTCCTATAATGTAATAGCGCTATTATCAAGCTATTTTTAAATCTAGACTTTCCCTCTTTTCAAATTCTATTTATTTGCATACATACATTCATTATATAACATTTAACTTTGCCGAAATCGTATTGAAAATGAGCATAACTTTCATGTTTTACGTAAGGAGGAGTAATTTTATAATTCAGTATTTGAGCGGGGAGGAACGTGTTTTTTAATGAGGTTGAAAATTCTCCATTAGGAGAAGTTTATCACCTGGATAGGTATCCTGGAGATGTGCATATGCATGTAACGATTAATACCTTAAAAGAAAATATCCCTGAAGTATTTCAAAATTCTTTAGCTATTTCCTTGCGTTGTAACATATTACTCGTTAATTAAACTACTCAAGGACCAGAACTTTAGTAAATAACACGGTACTCCTTATTTTGTCTAAATTACACTAAATATGGACATCAGTACGAATTTATTCTAGTTATAGTGACAATGTATATATACCATGAATTTACAGATTTAGGATTACATTCTCCTTTCAGATTTGGGATTGATAAATTCTTATTTAGATTGAAAGATGCATGAATTTGAGAAAATGCAAGCAATGGGTCAATATCATTTTTGGGTTGCAGGAAATTTTTACCTGAATAATGTGTTGGTTCAGTGTCTGAAGTTGTCCATAATCTCTTAAAATACTAACACCTCATTCTGTAATTGGTTAATTACTCAACACTTCCAAAAAGTGATCTTTAGGACTTACACCAATCAACTCATGTTGTCATGGAATTAGATGTAAGTATTATCCGTATTACCTAAATCTAAAGCTACGGATAAATTGAAAATTAGGATCTAGCGCACTTCAAACATAGACGCTGTACCGTAATAAGACAGCTAATTAACAGGAAAAACAAACTTTATTTTATATTGACGAGACGAGGGCAACACAACACAAAAATTGGTGTGGAACACATCACACTATATCGGTAGCATAATATCTCAACAGAATCGAAAACTGATACTTCTTTTTACACTGAAACACGAACAACACTTCCTTTTCTCTCCGCTCGTCCCCCGCTACCTCACTTCAGTTCCGTTCACTAGCATTTAAAAAACCGCAATCCGGGTCTCGATCGGGAGGTCGTCACAACTCCTCCCCCCTTGAAAACTTTTCTAGAGTTTTACGAACGAAAAGTTAGTCAGATGGTATACAGGACCATCAAGTATAAAATGTTAATCGTAGAGTTCATATTCCTTTACTAATAAAGTTCACACAAGCAAGTACCAAGTGATTAATGTTATTAGGGGTCCACACACAAAACAACAACAAAAAACTTAAATATAACATGTAATTAACGAAATTCAACTGAATAAAATAGATTAAATTCAAAATATTACCAATTTTACTACTACATAGCATTGTGCTGATTACAGAATCATAATTTTTTGCACAATATTCATCAAGACATAACATTTTCACATTAATATACTATCCAAAACAAAAACAAATTAAAGAAATAAAACAAAATAATCTTGGGCTATATATATATATATATAATAACAAATACATTACTACATTTTTACAATACCCTTTTCTGGTATAGGTATAGCCTTGTAATTTTAGAGAGGCTCTACTCATTTCATCTGATAGAATGTTAATAAAAAATTTTGTCTCCTCGTTCGTACGGTTGATATTTGCGCCATGTTTGCCAATTATATGAGGGTGGAAAGCTGGTGTTATCGTGATGTCTGCATAGGCAACTTGTGTTTTAACCCTTTCAACGGCAGTGACGTAATATTACGTCGAGCCCTGACTGTCTCATCCGGGCAGTGACGAAATATTACGTCCGACCTTAGCCGTCTCATTTGGGCAGTGACGTACCCCTGAGCAGGCTGGTGTTTTTATCCAGCACTGCACGGAGTCCGTCCCCCGTTTTCGGAATGATAAAAGGTGCTTGATTTACAACTTCAAATTGTCCGAAATTGGGAAATGAGGACCCCTACATGTACGTCTCCGACGCATTCACGGGATGGGGGTCTGAATAGAACGACGTTGGTAAGTTGGAGGGGGGGGGGAGGTTGCAGATCGACTTGCCCGAAAGGTCATATGTTCGGTAATTACATCAGTTTCCAAGAATGAGGGGTGTGGAATGGCTAGCTGGCTGTTGTAAGGCCACAAGAACAGGGCGTTTATGAATTTCCCTAGGATCATAATCTGGGAGATTCATAATCTGGGCGATTTTTTAAAAATTTTTAAACATTAATAAGTTAAAAATTTCAAAGGCAATAATTTAAATTATGATTAAATTATTATTACGATTAACGATAAAGTTTTCATTGCACTATTAGTATTTACATATAATAAATTTTATATTAAATACAGGAAACCATGATTTTTTTTAATCCTATGTCAACAAAACTCTTACTAATCGCAATGATAGATAAAATATGAGATTGCAATGATAGAATTTCCTTCCTACTTTATCTTTTACTTTACACTCTAGATAAAGCCATCATAGCTAATAAAATCACATTTGAATTAACCATAATGTAAAAATATATAATAAATGGTATTTTTGATATCAATCAATGATTTCTTTAAAAAATCAAGTGATTTAAATCCTAATTTAAAGCATGTATATTTAAATTATGTATATTTAATTTTAATTAATCGTCTTTTAATAATTTTTATAACTAAAGTAACGATTTTAATAACTAAAATAATGTCTAAATATATTTTATTTTATTTTATCAATTTGGATACATTTCAAACTTTTCCATTATTATTTTATTACTTTCCATACAATTTTGAAAAGTTATTTGATGTTGTACAGTGCTTCATACTGGGAGATGGCTGAATAGTAGTGCTCTGTCTTTCGATCCCGAATCCTACTTCTGGCATGGATGATTCCCGCCTTTCGTAATCGGCTTTAAAAGTAGGATCAGGTCTATCTAATTAACCCTCGTGTAACAAAATATTGTTTAGTTCTTCATCTCAATCTTCTGACATCTTGTTTTAATCTGTAAATTAATGCGTTGGAGGGATTGGTGAGAAATCCTTAGCTGTTTCTTTTCTTTTTTTTTAACTCACGATGAACTACCTACCCAAATTATCAGGTGTAAGGCCTTTAGAGCGCCACAGCCGAGGTTTTCTCCACAATTTTGATCATCCCCGTAGCTGTTTCCTTAAAATTTCATTGATTTTTGATAATGGTCTGAAGCAAATTAATGAAAGCATAATTTTCCGAATGAACCTTACGGAAACCTTACGGACCTTGCAGAAATTCTCATTTCAAGGAAGTGGCATGATAAAAGATCTGTTGCCATTTTAAGCACGATCCATTCCACAGAAATTCAAAATATAACAAAATATGGGAAAACTTATAAAAAACCGGTAGCAGTTCTGGATTACAACCATACTATGGGTGGTGTGGACAGAATGGATGCATCTATTTCAAATTATGGGATAATAAGAAAACAGAAAAAATATTATAAAAACATTTTCAGGCACCTTTTAGATATTTCCGTTTGGAATTCATTCCTTCTTTACAAAAAAAATGGAGGGAATCTTAAAAATCTGAACTTCCGTTTGAAATTAATAGAGAGAATAACGGAAGAAAACATTTCTTCTGAATCAGAAAATAACTCTATCCATTCATGCAAAATTAGCTCTGCCCTAAGGTTTCAAGGAAGACATTTTCCCTCATATATTCCACAAACAGAAAAAAAGATCAATCCTTCCAGAAGATGCATTATTTGTTGCCAAACGGAAAATGAAAATGGCAAAAAAATAAGAAAAGAAACTAGATATTACTGTAAAATTTGTGATGTAGCTTTGTGCCCCGCTCCCTGTTTTGAAAATACCATACAAAAGAATAGAATGTTTAACATATATTTCTATATTCAAAATAAGTATACGTCTTTGTTTACATCATATTTTCACATAATAAGAAATAAGCAATTGTGTATGATATAGTGATCTATTATCGATCTTCTGTTGTAAAAATTGTAGCACTTAAAAATATGGTATTATGTATTAAGATTATTACAAGATCATTGCTTCTATAATTGTAACATCAGAAAGAACTAACAAATTTTTAGCGATATAATTATTCATTTGTAATATGAAAGAAAATAGTATACTGTCGCGAAAACATATAGAATAAATGAGTCGAAACCAAAAGCAAGGGTGAAACCATGTCGTCCTTGCATGACAAAATAGTTGACTACCAGATGACACGGATTTGAGCCTGTTCCCTCATCCACAAGGATAAACCCCATGCCAGCTGAGAGATTCTGCACCCTTGCCCAATGATATGGAACTAACGCTAAGAGTTTGAGCCTGTTTCCTTGACGACAACGATCAACCCCATGCCAGCCGTGAGAGGCCATAATTAACCAAATTAGTTTTACACTAAATGGGAAGGTTTTTTGTATTTTTTCAAATAACTAGGGAAATATTAACTTTACGTAAAAAAAGTTTATTTCAAAAATTAAAAAATATTAAATTATGTACAAAAACGATTTTATACATTTTTGTCGTAAACCTAACAAAAACGAAGATATTGACTATAAAATACGCGTTGATAATGGAGGTAGCTTCAAAGTCTCGTTGCAGGAGCTCTTCTTTGAATTTCTAACCTCTCCCACATTTCGGCATTCTTTAAACTCAAGAAAATAGACTTTAATGTTTTTGGCTATGTAGATAATTAATCATTATTAATTTTATACATGAATGTAGTAAACTTGGGGGTATTCATTATCAGATTTCCATTGCGAATAATTGTTCAAGCTTTCCTACTTCAGGATTTACGTGCTTTTTTCGGTACGGGATTCTCCCCTTCGTCAGGCATGTATAGATTGTCTATGGATCCTCTAGCATCAGCCCATTCATCAACTTCTTTCATTCGATCGTCATCATCAACAGGGCTGATGTCATTCTGACATACCCCATTGCAATTATTGCAGGCCGTTGTGCAGTTGATGCATGCTTTCCGACATCCGCATCTTACTCCACAGTCAATCTTGCAGTTGCAAAACACCATGTTTAAAACTGAATCGGGAGCTATTGCATCCATAGTTGTGATGCGCACAAGAATTTTCTCTTGACGCTTCCAGCCCCACAGGCAGTTGGGCCTTTCTTTTTCAGGTGCTCCAAAGTCTTCCTCATTTTAATTTCGATGGCTCGTATTTGAGTGTGTGCGTTTAAGGTTTCTTGCGATGGTGGTTCAGTAGCAAAATCTCGAAACAACACACGGAGATTTTTACATTCCAAATCCGATATGTCCATGCCGTCAAAAATTATTTTTGCTAAAGCTGTTTGGGTCAATAAATGAGCTCGGACGGCCCTAGCGTATGCATGGCCAGGCAACATTTTTTTCTACTGACGTAGGTGCATAAATCAAAGTGAGTATTTCTTTTAACCCACTTCCAGCCATTATGTACCTAATGCAGCCTAAGAATGACATTAAAAGATGGAATCCACCAAGCCTCACAATACAACTTGATAATAATGGATTGGAAGTTGCTGCGACTATCTCTCGAGCTTTAATATACAGTGGTTGGTCAAACGTGAGTATGCAAGACTTTTGGTGCATTTTAACACACTGCTGGGCAGCATATTTCAGCACAGTGAAACTGGTGTCGTACTTGCTTGATGGTGAATAAACAAAAGGAAGGGGTATTACTTTGGTCTTTTCACAAGGCTGGTTTCTGGTTCTACAATGGAAAAATCCTTTCCATTCAGGTATCTGTGGAAGACCTAACCATTTAGCACACATCCTGGAGATATCAGATGGCTTAGGCAGTGGTAAATCTTCCGCTAAAGGATTTAAGACATTCAAATCTTCGATAGTAATTGTTTTTAACCCAGGCTCTGGAAAATTTTCAAACGTTTCCAGAGGAATGATTCCCATTTTGCCTACGGTCGATGCGGATGTAAGTTCGGTTAATTTTTTTATCTTCGTCCCGGGTTCCACTGCTGACGCTGGAGTAAAACAAGCAATTCCCCCCATGCTATGAAACGTATTCAGGCCATCGATTGTCGACACATTGAAATCTGCATTGTCAAATACGAATTGGTAGAATGATCCCTCGCGCATTTGGAGCGCATTCGGCGTGCTATAAAACCAAAAATATAAAAACAATTGTACAACAAAAGCGTAATGCTTTCAAAACCGAAAGTAAGGCAATTTATCTCCTTGATGGAGTATTCCCACATAAATAAATGTTGCTTACAATTACATCAGCACATGGTGTGCTACAAAACCAAAAATATAACAACAATTGTACAACAAAAGCGTGATGCTTTGAACCAAATAAGCACGTGGTGTGCTACAAAAATTTTAGTTACACCAGCACATGGCGTGCTACAAATTTTCATCTATATAAGCATATGGCATGCTACAAAATTTTTGCTATACCAGCACATGGCGTGCTACAAGTATCAACAGTACCAAAGAGTGTCGTGCTACAAAATTTCAATTATACCAGCACATTGCGTGCTACAAAACTTTTGTGTATATCAGCATATGGCATGCTACAAAATTTTTGCTATACCAGCACATGGCGTGCTACAAAAATCAACTGTACCAGCACGTGTCGTGCTACAAATTTCAGTTATACCAGCACCTGGCGTGCTACAACAATTACTAGTGAAATAACAATTTTTTTATCATATAGCATGCCTCAATTCACACCCAAAAGAACGTAACCAAAACAAAACAAAAAAAAATTATAACATACAATAATTAAATTTCACCATTTCCCCTAATAACAAAATCACTTTTGGTACTCACCCCTCACGTGGAATGTTCTCATACCGCGGCTGCCACCAATTTAGCTGTACCGTAATAAGACAGCTAATTAACAGGAAAAACAAACTTTATTTTATATTGACGAGACTAGGGTAACACAACACAAAAACTGGTGTGGAACACATCACACTATATCGGTAGCATAATATCTCAACAGAATCGAAAACTGATACTTCTTTTTACACTGAAACACGAACAACACTTCCTTTTCTCTCCGCTCGTCCCCCGCTACCTCACTTCAGTTCCGTTCGCTAGCATTTCAAAAACCGCAATCCGGGTCTCGATCGGGAGGTCGTCACAACGCCAACATTCTCCACCTATCCGCTAAAACATAAAGTAAATTGCAATTCAAGTGACGCCATTTTTTTTACTTACTCAAAGCGTGATTATACCACCGTCTTTAGATTACTTTAAAGCTCTCACAACAAAATTATAGTTCTCTTTTAAAAGAGAGGATTCTTTAAGATAGGCAAATCCTGATTTTATGAATTTTATCTGATAAAACCTGTATTTTCCAATCTTACACGAAAAGCATTTCGAAATGTTCTATAAATCTTTTATTTACTTTTTCAGGAATTTGAAACACAGTGTCAGACTCACGTCCGACATTCTTAATTGGGACTGAATGGAGGTGAGTAATAGCACCTTCAATAAGTCCCAAAAGAAACGACGATACAGGTTTACAATACTATTCATTCATTGTATTACTTTTATTTGGCTAAGTGTTTGCTGTGTTTATTGTGCAATGTGTTTAAATTGTGCTACTTTCGAAGTATATGGTATTTAATTTTATTGCTAAAACTTATATGTATGTTAGAAAAAGATAATAGCTTTGACGTCAGCACCAGCGGGTTTATAAATTAATGAAGGCACGTGTAAAAACCTTGTGTTTATACTGAACGCTGAAGTGAAGTGAAAAAATAGCGAACGTGCTATATTTTTATAGATGATGTTATTCTTTGGTTTGGGAGATAAGAAATGAAAATGTTATGAATTGAGGCATCGGTTGTAACTTCTTTCTATATTCTGTCTGGTAAATAAAAATGTTTAATTCACTTCTGACTCCAAATTCTTCAGCGCTATACTGGTAATCCCAAGACAATCACGTCTCCCGTGCTTTCGAGATGCTTGAAGTTTTTCGTTTAAAGAGAGATAACTACTCGACCGAAATCTAACGGTGCTCGTAGAGAGTCGAGTCCAAGGCAACTAGGTAAAGAATGGCCCACTTATTCGGCGCTTTTTACGAGATTCATTAGCGTGCCAATTGTGGTATCTAAGCCGATTTCGAATAGCTTTTTATAGTGAAGGAACCTGGGATAAGGACCTTCAGATTATCAGGTTTACACACAGTACGTATCCGATCAAACCATCCTGCTAAAACGTTTCATGTTCAAATGATTTTTGGATAAAAATTTTCCTTTGCAATGAGTTTAGGTACAGCTTTCGCAGACGCACCGCCCTGCCAAGTTTGGCGATTTTGTGTATGGCGTGGTAACTGTGCTATTTTGGCGAAATTTTTTGGTTCCCAAGTTTAGGCGATTTCGGCACCAACGTTGTGACTCCTGTAAGTTCGTGACTTTTATATCATGTGATTATTTCGTGACGGATGTATCGCGTGATTTATTTTGTCTAATTATGGGTATTTAATCTTTTTTGTTATTGCTTGGATTAGTTTGAAAGTTTTTTGATTGTGAATTGTTTCGAGATTTATGATGGCGGCCATTTTGAGTGTGAAAGATGCTGTTAGTAAATACCAGGCGAAGGTTTTGGGTAATGATAGAGGGCGTTATTCTTGTCATAGATATACGGAAAGGGTTGGTAAATGAGTCACTTGTACATGGGTTTATTCATTCTGATCGAATGATATTTTTCGAATTCTTGTGGGATTTGAAGATTTTAAAGCCTGATATATTTTGAGTGAAATGTGATTTAAAAATGAAATTAAGAAAAAAGAATAACGTTTCTGATGGGTATGTTTGGAAGTGCAGAAGTAAGATCGATGGGAAGGAGTGTGGTGTGGTGCGCAGAGAAGCTTACGGTTTGGGTCTTGGTTTTCGTGTAGCAAATTGACAATTATATATGCATATGCATATATATATATATATATATATATGTATGTATGTGTCTATATATATAAATATATATATGTATGTATATATATATATATATATATATATATATATATATATATATATATATATATATATATATATATATATATATATATATATATATATAATATTAAAAACTAGTAATTTCTTAATTCAACAATCTTAACATTCAAAAACTATTAATTCCTCACTTTACTATTCCAAATTACAAACCCTTTTTTAATTCCTTGAAACAGGTAATTCCCTTTGGGCATTCGCGTTAAATTCCATTTTAAAATCTAACATTATTCTAAATTCCCTTGGGCGTACGAGCTAAATTTCGCTTTTGATTCTAAGTTCTAATAACCTCTAGAAAAAAAATTAAATGGCTGCCTGTTAATCGAAAACTAAACTAGCGTGGCGTGGGTAGAAAATTAAACGCTTTAGCGCATTTGTCACGCCTTTTCCTAACTTTTAACCAATTAAACCTTACTATGATCACATGACGAGATAAGTTTATATAAGGTTTGGGATCACGTACATGTAGGTTTTTCGGATTTTGTAACTGTCTTGAGAAGACGTATTCGCCGACGAAATAAAAACTAGTATAATGCTGTAACTTGCTGCGTCGAGTATTATTATAGCCACGACTACACCATCATTGCCTGTGATGTGCTGGACGCCCATTTTTTCCTTGGGTTGTCCAGTATATTACAAAGAGACGGCAGGATCTACAGACTTGTAACAGAAATTCAAGTTTTGCTGCGCGGAAAATTCACAATGGAGTTCCAGGCCATAAGTACGGTTGCTGTTTGCGGTCTTCGGTCAGGAGAATAATTATTTCACGCTGTGGACTTTATATGTCAAGGTCGAGATCTCCTTTTTCCCCGTCATTCCGACGTAGTACGTGTTGTGCGCTACTATTTTAGTTCGGGTTCTGTGTGCTAAGCAATGGAGAGAGACATGTTTGTTTTTCTGAGCCGGAGTTCAGAGTGATTTTCAAGCGGAATAATGTGCGAGTCTTTTTTTTTCACAAGTTGTGTAGCTGCTTTTGCTTCTGACTTCAACTTCGAGTGAATCTTTGTGATTGTGTTCCCCAGTGCTCCGTGTGATAAATTCTTCACGATTGTCGTCAGGAAATAATCCCCACCATTCAAAAATCATCGATGTGTTCTTGTGTGTGAATTTAATTAAGCCGGTATGCAAGCCCTAGCGCTGTACCGTGAAAAAATGAAAATAAAAATTTGTGCAACCGAGAATTTTACAGTAACAAGACAAGCATCACATGACCAGGTTGTATGTCTCCCATCATAAACTTTTTAAAATTGTTTAGTAAACTATGATTGTATGATATTATATTCTTGTTTTAAATTGAAATATAATTGTGATATTGTGTTAAACTTATAAGATGGAAGATAAAAATATAAAGACAGAAATTCAGGGGGAAAAAACAACAACAACAAATGATAAAATTGAGACAGAATGCAAGGACCATTTTCAACTTGAAAATGTAGAGAGGGAATTCAGGGATTTTATTCCTTTTGACCCAGAGGGGGGAATGAAACTACAAAAATGGCTTGCCTATATTGAGCAGAAATTTTCCCAAGCAAATGTTCCAAATGAACAAAAGATAAAAAATATTTCAAAATTTCTCAGAGGGAAGGCTCTAACAGTTTTTGTAAACACTTGCCTAGACATCCAAGATTGGACAGAATTAAAAGACACTTTGCAAGAATTATTCTTTGAGGCAGATAGCGTGGAATTCTCTGAATTTTCCAATTTGAAATTTGAATATAATGATGACTTAACCAAATATTTTCATAAAAAAATTGATGTAGGAAAGAGATTGGGGTTATCACAGAAATTAATACTAGAAGGCCTAACACAAGGCCTAAATGCTCAAATGAGAATGACCATAGCTGCAAATCCTCCTCAAACCACACCAGAATGGATAGTGTTGGCTAATAAGCTTAACAAAATAAATAATGAAGGAAACAAAACTAATCAAGGGGATCGGGATAACTTTTTTAACACTAGATTTGAAAATAGGAACCAATTACGACAGAATTATTACAACCAACCTCAAGTTAGGATGAATTATAGCCCACCTTACCAATTTAGACAAAATTACTCCTCCCAGCCTCAATTTAGACCTAATAATAATCAACAAACTCAGTTTAGACCTAATTATAGTCAGCAGCAACAATTCAGACAATGGCAACCCAGAGATCAAAGGTTGAATAGAAATTTTGCACCCAATCCCAATAACCAAATTAATCACCACCAACAATATGCAGACTTACCATCTAGACCCTGTCGAAAATGTTCTAACTTTGGCATAAGTAATGCTTATCATTGGGAACAAACTTGCTCTATTAATGAGAGATTTGATAAGATGTCGGTGTCAGACAATAAACATCATTATGAGGAACCTGAATTTGAAAGAGATCAGGCGCCAGAATGACAATTACTGTCATTGAGGGGAAACATTATCAGAAATAATAGGGTTGACAGAACAAAAAGACTATATGAAAATGAGAAACAGAATTTTTTAAATTGTGTGATTGACACTGCTTCGACTATTAGTCTGATGTCACAAAAACTGGTCAAGCAATGTCAACTGAAATGTTATTCAAGTTCTCCAATTAAGGTCAGGCAAGCTGAGGGTGAAATCTTAATTACAACTAAATGTGTATTAACTTTGAGAATAGGGAAAATAATTAGAAACATTTCTGCATATGTTTTGGACAATGACTTGCCTTATCTTATTCTGGGACTTCCTGAGTGTAAAGAGTTTAAATTAGTAATTGATTGTAACCAATTGTGTGTGCATCAAAATATAATTTCTTTGAAAGTGGTTAATATTTGTGAGATAAGTAAAATTTCATTACACCTACAAAATAAATGTGATAATAAGCATGTGGATAGTGATAGTAAGGGTCATGAAATTGAAGTTTCTGATATGTTTAATCCTTATGAAGAAAATTCGCAGAAAGAAAATGATATTTTCTGTATTGATTTTGATGTAAATGACAATTTTAATGAAAGCTCTGGTGGAATCAAAGCAGAAAGTAATCCAAATTATGAAAATGTTGACATTAATGATCAAATCAAAAATTTAGATGTTGATAGGGAATTAAAGAATTTATTGCACAAAAATAATAGACTGTTTTCAACTAACAAATATGACATAGGCAAAATAAGGATGGAACCCCAAAGAATAATCCTAAATTCTGATTTACCAGTGAGTCTAAGAGCATACAGGACTTCGCCAACTGAGGAAAAAGAGATCAGGACCCAAATTAAAAATTTGTTAGAAGCAGGAATCATAAAAGAATCACATAGTTCATACTCAAGTCCTGTGACTTTGGCAAGAAAGCGAAATGAGGGAAAAACTAGACTTTGTATTGATTTCAGAAAACTAAATTTAATTACTAAGACAGATGCAGAACCCTTACCCAGAATTGATGATATTCTAGATAAATTAAGCAGAGCTAATTACTTTTCAACTTTAGACCTTACCTCAGGGTATTGGCATGTACCCGTCCACCCAAAAGATACTGAGAAATTGGCATTTGCCACTACTTTTGGCTTATACGAATGGCTAAGACTCCCATTTGGTTTAAAGAACGCCCCTGCAATATTCAATAGGACTATCAGGAGAATTTTAGATAAATATAAAGTTAACTTTGCATGCCACTATTTCGATATTATAATTTTTTCAGACTCCAAAGAACAACACCTTGAACATTTAGAGATACTATTTAACATTTTCAAAAAAGAGAATATCAAGTTAAAATTAACTAAATGTACTTTTCTGCAACAACAAATTAATTTTCTTGGATATAATGTAACAAATGGGAAAATTGCCCCAGACAACATTAACATTGAAAAGATAAAGTGTTTGAAACCACCAACTAATGTAAAAGAACTCCAAAGATTCTTGGGCACAATAAATGTGTATAATAAGTTTATTCCAAAATATGCAAAAGTAAGACAGCCATTAAATACATTATTGAAAAAGGGAGTAAAATGGGGATGGTCAGACAAGTGCAAAGAAGCTTTTGAGGATCTTAAGAATTTATTGATTTGTAAACCAATATTGCAATTGTATGATGTAAACAAAGACTGTCATTTATTTGTGGATGCTAGTAAACATCAGGTTGGAGCTGTTATAAAACAGCCAGGTGAAGATGGGGTGTTGCATCCCATAGCATATCACTCTCGTGTATTAAAGGACTATGAGGCAAACTATTCTATTACTGAACTTGAGTATTTGGCAATTGTGGACAGTTTAGACAGGTACTATCACTATCTCCACGGGAAAAAGTTCACAATTCACACAGACCATGCTGCCTTAGTTTGGCTTAAAAATGTGAAAAATCTTCGAGGTCGACTCTTTCGCTGGTCATTAAAACTAAGTATGTTCGACTATGAAATTAAATACCAGAAGGGAACTGCAAATATTGAAGCTGACATGCTTTCAAGGAACCCTATTCTAGAACCTAAAACCGAAATAAATCATTTAATTGAACTAGGAAAAATTGTAGAATTTCAAAATAAAGACAATGTACAGGGACTTAAATATAAAAAACTAAATGATGTAATCTACATGAGAAAGAAAGGATTTTTAAAAATTGTAGTACCATTTTCATTGAGGTTAGAAATTTTAAAAAGAGCCCACGAGGACTATGGACACCCTGGAATAAATAAAACAATGCAATTACTTACACCCCAATATTATTGGCCCAAAATCAATCAGGACATTAGTAATTATGTTAAACATTGCCATACTTGTCAATTAAACAAAAATAAAAGACAGAAAAGGTTTGGATTGCTGCAAGAAGTACCTCCGACAGACCAACCCTTTGAGTGCTTAAGTTTAGACACAGTAGGCGGATTTAATTACTATAATTCCACAAAGAAATATTTACATTTGATAATTGACCATGCAACGCGTTATATTTGGGCTTTTCCATCAAAAAGCGTAACTACTGAAACTTATACGAATTGCTTAAAACAAATATTCCAAATTCAAACACCAAAAAAATTGCTAACCGACAGAAATGCAGCTTTTACATGTTCAAAGTTTAGAAGATTTTTAGAGCATAATAATGTGCAACAATTACTTACCTCGAGTCATCATCCACAAACGAATGGAAAGGTAGAGAGGGTAAATCAAACAATAATTACTAGATTACGGTGCAAAGTACATAACTCAACAAACAAAACTCCTTGGACAACCCTATTAAATGAAGAAATTAATGAATACAATCATACACCTCATTCAGTCACCCAAATGACCCCAGCTTACCTACTTTTTGGAATATTACCTTATGAACCTCATGTTAACAAACAAGATTTTTATCCTCAGGTGGATGAGGCGAGAAAATTAGCTAAAGAAAGGACAATTAATTACCATAATAGGAATAAAGTAAAATATGATGCACGTTTTGTAGAATCTAAATTTAATGTTGGAGATTTAGTGTTATTCGAAGAATTTCACTACCCTAATACAAGAAAATTAAGCTCACCCTATTCTGGACCTTACACTATTCTAAAACAAATGTCAAAAGTTAATTATGAAATTGATAGACCAAACTTTCACACTAAACGAGATTCTGAAATTGTCCATGCTTGCAGATTAAGATATTATAATGCACCAGAGAACTTAAAACTACACCACGAATAATGACAAACATTAGATCCATTTTTTCTTTCTTTTCTATGTGATGCTTAACATCATTATATATATTTTTTTAATTGATATAATTAATTATGTGTTGTCCTACTAAAGATATATATAAAAAAAAAGAAAAAAAACTGTCTAACTTAAACTTTCTTCTTAAGGATACTATTATATGTGAATTTTTTTTTTGGATCTCAATTTAAACACCGACTATGACAACTCTACTTCTTTAACCTTTTAGTAAATTTCCTATTTCTTGAATACACTTTCCTATCACCCAACTCTACAAGCGCGTTGGATGCCGTCCCAACTGTTTAAGATCTTATTAATTTTTTTTTATATTTGTTTTTAATTCATCAACTCAGTCACTTAAAGTGCTGAAGATCATATGCTTGAGTAATGACTAAAACAGGGCTGGGATGGCCACTCCTTTTGTCCTCCCATTTCTATATATTATATTCCCACAGGTATGACAACTGCACCTTTTCCTTTTTCTCCATCTTTGTACTATACAAGATGCTGTTTTTCAACGCAGTCATATTCTGTCGGAGATTTACGGTTAG